>SJYG01001268.1:313966-370456 GCA_006410535.1 Litocranius walleri | reverse complement strand
GCCGCCTCCCGACCCCCCTTCTCCCCCTCCCCACCCATCGTCATGACGGCGTCTCCGGATTACTTGGTGGTGCTCTTCGGAATCACGGCTGGGGCCACCGGGGCCAAGCTGGGCTCGGACGAGAAGGAGCTGATCCTGCTCTTATGGAAAGTCGTGGATCTGGCCAACAAGAAGGTATTTCTGCACGGTTTCTGTCCAAGGGATAGGCGTGGGGGCAGAAGCTGGTCCGAGTTGGAGTGAAGTAGGTAAACAACTGCTCGCGTTTGCCCACTTGTGAGGCTGGACCCGAGGTCTGGAGAATCCACGGAGAAAACCAGACTTCTCTTCCAGCCACTTTTGAACCAACCCTTTAAGCTCTCCAAAATCTGGCCCAGGTGGGGAGGCGGGGCGCCGCCAAGCTCTGTTCTCCTACCGTCGGGGGCCGCCCGGCGGAGGCGGGGTGGGGGTCCCTGGGGGGTCCGAGCGCGGACTTCCAGGGCTTTTTCGGACCTGATCCGGGTGGGGGTGGGGCTAGGGGGCAGGGCTGCACCGACCTCTCGGCTACCCGAGCCGCAGGCGACGGGCAAGCCTTGATTCTGAAGCCGGACCCGCCGGGAGGAGTGGGCCTTCCCCACAGGGAAAGGGAGGGAGGAGGGTGAGGATGGAGGTCCCCGCGTTCAGGGAGGGGAAACTCACTCCCTGCTTCTTGTTTGTTTTCTTTCTTTTTCCCGGAGGTGGGACAGTTGCACGAAGTACTAGTTAGACCGGATCACTTGGAACTGACGGAGGACTGTAAAGAAGAAACGAAGCTCGACGCCGAGAGCCTGTCCTCGGCGCCGCAGCTGGACCAAGCTCTCCGACAGGTGACAGCGCGAGGCCGCGCCGCCCACCCCATCCGCCGCGTCCGGGCGGCGTGCGCTGGTCCCCCGTGCGGGGTGTCGAGACCCGGGCTGGGAGCCCTCGGTGGACTCTGGGCGGCGAAGTCTCTGTTCCTTGAAGCCTCCCAGCCGCCTGGGGTGGTGGTGGTGGGGGTGGTAGTTGCTCAGTCGTGTCCGACTCTTGCGACCCCATGGACAGTAGCTTGGCAAAGCTCTTCCGTGCATGGGATTCTGCAGGCAAGAATACTGGAATGGGTAGCTATTCCCTTCTCCAGGAAATCTTCCCGGTTCAGGGATCGAACCTGAGTCTCTGCATTGCAGGCGGATTCTTTACCATTTGAGATTGGGAAGCCCAGCCCCCGGGGTCTTTGGGCCAAAACTTAGTTTTCCGGCTGTTTCCTGAATCGCTCCTGGGGCCCGATATCCGCCAGGTTATACACCAGTCGTGTGTTTAGCAGAGCTGGAATCCGAGCGCCCTCAACCCCAGGCTGAGACCCCGCTGTGGTCTGCGGCTCTGCCCCCGGGGCAAGGAGCGCTGCGGTGCCGGCGGGCGGGCGGTCCTCGCCCGGAGAGCTAGAGGGGGGACCCTGCTGGGTGGGAACTGCGGGGGTGGGGGTTGCTGCTTGGTTTCAGGCTCCTGAATTTCCCCAAGGGCCCGGTTCCGGTTCCGTTTACCTCTTTAGTGACCTTGGGCCCAGCGCCGGGAGGGTTTGTGGGCCCGACCAGGTGGGGCTGCCCCTTGGGTGGCCGCGAAAGTAGTGGAATCCCCTCAGCTGGGGTTGAGGTGACCTGAAAACCAGGATGCTGACGGGTACTGGACCGCGGCTAGGGCGGGGCGCTGAACACCTGTGCGCAGGTGAGTGTCCTGCGTGCTCCCGGCTTCTGCCCTAGAACAAGAGTTGCTAATTACAGGGGAAAGTTACCATTGCTGGGGTGTGTTACAGGAAACGTGATACTACGTTGAACAGAGTGCTTTGTACCCATTTTTGTTGACTGATCTCTAAGTCGTGTCCTACTCTTTGTGACCCCATGGACTATAGCCCACCAGGCTCCTCTGTCCATGGGATTTCCCAGGCAAGAATACTGGAGAGGGTTGCCATTTCCTTCTCCTGGGGATCTTCCTGACCCAGGAATCCAATCTGCGTCTCCTGCATTAGCTGGCGAATTCTTTAACCCCGAGACACCAGGGAAGCCTTCTATATACCTATTAGCCACATTTACGTCAGAAACTGGCATCTTTCTTTAAGTCTAGAGCATCTTAACAGAAAAAAAAAGTAACACCAGAGAATGATGTAATCAGAAGGCAATTTGCTGATGAAATGAGACCTCTGACTTAAAAGTCTTGAAGGATTTATTACAAAAATGCAAGGAGGAGAGATGTTGAAGGATGCATGTACTAAATTCTTCTGTGGGTTAACTGAGGATTGATTGGAACACTCCCCTGTCTAAAGGAAGCTGGACCGTTTGGAGGGACTAGGTCCTTCTAATGTTGCCCCAAGTAGTGGTGTTCCTTGCAGCTGTTAGCCGGGTTTTTTCTGGTTTTAAACAAGAGGGGCCACTTTTCAGAGTTTGTGAATCCTGCATCCTTTGCATCCCTGGGTGTGTTTCGTTCTTTTCAGTTTAACCAGTCAGTGAGCAATGAACTGAATATTGCGGTAGGAACCTCCTTCTGTCTCTGTACAGACGGGCAGCTTCATGTCAGGCAAATTCTTCATCCTGAGGCTTCTAAGAAGGTAAGAATTTCCAGAAAAAGATGATTAGACCTTAGCAGTGACTGGAGGCTTGAGCAACGGTTTATCCAGGTTTCTGTATTTTAAACATATGCATATGAGGAGTTAGTATGTCATGGGTACAGAATTTCAGTTTGAGGTGACAGGGGAGTGGTGGTGACAGTTCCACAACAATGTGGGTGTATTTAATGTCTCTAAATTATACACTTAAAATTGTCAAAATGGTAAATATTGTATTATGTATGTTTTACCACAATAGAAAATTTGCAAAGTTTTATAGAAATATTTGAGTTAACAGTGACTTAAAATTTTGTTTTTGTGTATTTTAAGTTTTATAGANGTCAAAATGGTAAATATTGTATTATGTATGTTTTACCACAATAGAAAATTTGCAAAGTTTTATAGAAATATTTTAGTTAACAGTGACTTAAAAGTTTGTTTTTGTGTATGTTAAGTTTTAGAGAGGCTTGACAACTCTTTTCCAGAGCATATTAGCTGAATTTTTGACATTTAAAGTGGGTAAAACTGTAGTTAATGCATCGTGATATTCCCATCTCTGTAACAAATGCCTTATCCTAGAAAGGAGGGAGCAAAGAAAAATCTTTCAAATTAAAGTGTAATTCTAATGATTTCATTAAAAAGCTTTGTACTCTTTTAAATAACTAGTTAAATGTTAATGATAGCATATGGTGTTTTGTCTGACGTTAAGTAAATGTGCAACTGATTGAATTTTGTATCAAAGTGATGGCGTCAGCCTCATCTTTTACTCATCTTTCTGGTATGGAAAAAAGTATGAAATGAGAAAGATAACTATCTTATGTAGATGTGATTTCCCTTCTGGGGAAGAATACTGAGGGATTGAGAAAAAGTGGTACCCATACACGGCAAACCCAGTGTGACCAATTATTGTTAATGTAGTTGATCTTATCAACTTAATTAGTTAGAGCTGTAACTTTTTATTGTGATAGGCAGATAATGAACTTGAAAAGATGGAAGTAAAATATTTTCATAAGGAAAGGTATGTGAGGTAAATCTTGCAATAAAAAATGTAGACCGGCAACTGATGTCACAAGTGAGCAGTCAGTGCAGACTTCTTTTTACTTCAGCAGGGAAAGGAAAGAAATGAATTAAATGTATAATGACAACTAACTTTAAAAGTTTAAGGGAGAAACTCAGGTTCCTGTATCATGAGTTGGACAAAAACTCCTCTTTTTACAGCAACCTTGGTAATTGATGAAAAGAGGGTTTATTTGTTAGTTAAATGCTAAACAAATTGCTATACCCTCAATCCAGAAAAAGATACACATAGGGATTTTTTTTTTCCCTTCAAACTCATATGAAGGATAAAATGTAATCTTTCTCTATTGGGCTGGAGTAAAGCAGCAGTTTTTGTTATTTTAGACACCCTGCTTTGGATGTGAGACAAGAGAAACATTTTCCTGAGTAACTTCTGTTAAGATTTTGATAAAACTGAAACAATTAATTTAGCATCATACTGAAAATAATTCTATTCATTATAGAAAAATAAGGAAATGGTAAAACAAAAATAATCCTTCTAGTCAGAAAACAAAGTGGTTTTTTGAATGTGAAATAATTGAATGTGTTCTTTCAGATTTTTTAAAAAAGCCTTACTTTTACAAGGAGCATTCATACTATATAAATCTTTCAGTCTATTTTAAGTTTACTATAACATCAGTATTTTGTGTAAGCAGTAAAAAGAAATTCACTGTCTTAAATGGATATACCTATTTAAACCAAACTTTTATTGTTGGACTTTTTGAGTTATTGTCATTGTAAACAGCTTTTAAATAAGCATTTTTGTAGGTAATCTTAAAAGATTCACAATTCAAGATTGCCTATTTTGAAAACGTCACCATGATATACTAATACCTATTTCAAATAGCATAAGCAAACCACATCTAATAGAATCCAGTAAGGAAATATAGAGACATTACTGCATAAACATTACAGGTCACAAACATTAAAAAGTTTTTATATCCTTGACTTTATAATGTACAAGTTCCCAGTAAGTGAGAATAGACTGTCTTGAAGTTTTAAGACAAATCTAAAGTCAGTGTAATGAAACTAAACTTTGAAAATTATTCAGTGAGGATTTTTTTTCTTTCAGAAAAGTGACACAATAGTGTGATATTTGCTCTGACAGCTGAGCTTTGTTTAATTACAATAGTGATGCTAGTCAATAGGAACCATGTCTTCTTTGCCACTGTCTTCTTTGCCACTGAGATTTATGAGATATTCTTTAAGTCTAATTTGAGTTCTCAAGGTTTAGCCAGAATAATAATGACCTGGAAAACTAATGTGGGACTGTAATTTGGCAGAAAAATAATCCTCTTCAGGTAATCAGGAATTTGCTATCTTAATTTTAGTGTATGGAGTATGCTTTATCAGAACCCAGTATTTTAAGCTATGTTTTAATAGAAAACTAAATTTTGATAAAGACTTAGGGTCCTAGGTATAGACATATGTTGTAAACATATGCATCTGTATGGAAACTGAGAGGACTAATATCGCTTCCTAAAAGTACAGATGGTCTAACATAATTGTGGCTAGACGAAGAACATTGCATTATCAGACAGGAAATATAAAATATAGTAGCCTAAATGTTTTATAGCTTCAGAACTGTTTCAGAGGAATACATAGTGGAGCACAAATGTATAATCCATTGCCTTAAAATGAATTATTTTTTCATGACACTTTTATATAGGATGTAATACTTTAACAAAAAATGAAGACACTGTTTAATTAAAAAAATTTTTTTTAAATTGTGGTAAAATATAATTACATTCAGTTCTTAGGTTCCTAATTGTTAGGGAATAACTGAACTAAATGTGTTTAGTTAACAGTATCTACCTTGTCCTTCCTCAGAATGTATTATTGCCTGAATGCTTCTATTCCTTTTTTGATCTTCGAAAAGAATTCAAGAAGTGCTGCCCTGGTTCACCTGATATTGATAAACTGGATGTTGCAGCAATGACAGAGTGTATCCTTTAAGTGATGAATCAGGAATCATTTGAGAAGACAGCTCTAGGGAAACGTGACAGTTCAAGAAACTTTAAAACATTGTATGAAAAATCACTGGTCCAAAATTTGTCTCTTGTACTAGGGGAAAACAGGACAATCAAAGTAGTTATAATTGACTGAATTTGGATGGTATTCTACCTGGCGTTAGATGTTGATTTTTGTGAGGTGAACACATAAAATAGAATTCAATTTTGAATGATGGGAGTGGCTTGGTTTTGTTTTAATTTGTTTTTTTCAGTTGATGAATTGTTGAATGTGAAGACCAGATTTTTTTTGCCAATTCTAAGGCCACTTATTCTTGATTATCTTGGTATTGGTGTTTATTTCTGCTTCTTTTGAATGGATAAGAGTGTTTTGGCTTTTTAATTGTGGAGTATAGGCTTTACAAACAGCTGTTCATCATTGGCACCCCTTTTAATCTTATCTGTTTTTCAAATACATGTAGATTGTGGTGATTACTATAACTTATCTGTTGAAATGATAAAATGAGGTTGAGATTTTACCCCAAATTATTTCATTACCAAGCTAATATATCTGATGCATAATGTACTGTAAAAGTAAATTTTAAAATCACAAATCTTGTCATGAATGACCCATCTTTCTTACAGTAAGTCTTTAAAGTGCTAGCTAATAAGCAATTATGTGCCAGCTATCAGATGTAACACTGAGTAATAGAAGTGTTGGGGACCCACCCAAAGCCACTATGAGAATCATTATGAGGTCAGATTCAAGTTATTTTCAGGATCTTGTAAGTTACAGATGTTTATTCTTAAACTTCATTCTTTTTTAGGAGCTAAAGCCTGATTTTTATTTTAAAATTTCTTGATGAAAAAGATAGTTTGGATATTTTTCCTAACCATTTGTAAGCAGATCAAACTCATTATTTGCTTTCTTGGAAGTAGATAGCTAGAATTTTGCTGTAACTGATTTAGCTGCTCAGACGATAAAGAATCTGCCTGCCATGCAGGAGACCTGGGTTCAATCCCTGGGTTGGGAAGATCCCCTGGAGAAGGGAATGGCTACCCACTCCAGTATTCTTGGCCTGGAGAATTCTATGGACAGAGGAGCCTGGTGGGCTACAGTCCATGGGGTCACAAAGAGTCAGACACAACTGAGCGATTTTCACTAAGTTACTGGTTTAGCTCCCAGCAGTTGGGAGAAGGGTAGAATATGCTCATTTGAAGGAATTCTTCACAAGAGTTTTCATTAGAAAGTTGGGACAGTAGAGAAACATTTGTTCTGTGTTTTGTTGGTTAGAGTGCTGTGTTGGTTAGCTTGGGCTGCCATAACAAATACTCTAGACTGGTGGCTTATTAGCAACAGAAATTTATTTTCTCACAGTTCGGAGCATGGAAAGTCCCAGATTAGGGTGCCATCATGGTTCATCTCTGGTGAGGGCTCTTTCTGGCTTTCAGATGGCTGTCTCCTCCTTGCGTCTCACAGTGGGGTGGGGTGGGGTGGGGGCCTGGCACAGCCAGGAATGAGGTGGTCCTTTCCTCTCTTTATAAGGCCACAGATCTAACAGGTGAGGGCCCTTTCCTTGTGGCCTCATTTAACCTTAATTATCTCCTAAATAATCTATTCCCAGATAGTCATATTTAGCAGCTAGGGTTTCAACATATGAAGTTTGGGAAAGGACACAATTCCATTGATAGCAAATACTAAACCATTTAATGTGCTGGAGCAAAATAAAGAAAAACTTATGCAAAGTATTAATAGATTGTGGAGGGAAAGTCTAATAGAAAAAGGTAATTTGAATAGGAAAGGCAGCTTTCAGGTTTATCCCTGATCACCCAGTTTTTTCTTTTAGCAAAGAGAATCTTTCTCTAGTCCTGATAAGTCAGATATTAGTAAAACTTTGCATAGCTACAAACAGGCGGTTCTTACATTTAGGTATTCTGGTTTTTTTCAATGTATTTTCAGTTCAGAGTTAACTTATTAAAAGCTTACCCATTTTTTCTCCTTGGTTTCTTAAGAGCTTAACATACATAAGATTTGGGGTATTAGTAAACATCTTCAGTATGGTAACCTGGGCTTTTTACTTGCTCTGTGCTGTATTATCTGGGCTTCCCTAGTGGCTCAGATGGTAAAGAATCTGCCTGCAATTCAGAAAACCTGAGTTCAGTCCTTGCATTGAGAAGATCCCCTGGAGAAGGGAATAGCTGCCCACTCAGTATTCTTTTTTTTTTTTTTCACTCAGTATTCTTACCTAGAGAGTTCCATGGAAGAGGAGCCTAGTGAGCTACAATTCATGGGTTGCAAAGTGTCAGACACGACTGAGCAACTAACACTCACTTTTCACTTCATGCTGTATTACCTATACATTATGCTCCATACTCTTTAAAATTTCTATATACCTTTATATAATTTTTGCATTATCTGACTTTTAGGCGAATGGGTAATATGCTATGCTGACTATTTTTTTCTGTCATTCCTTTTCATTCTAGCTCCATAACTACTTGTTGGCAATTTTGGGGTTTTTTCCCCCCCAAATACCATAGGACTGAAAATCGGAAATATTTGACTACAATAAACAGGTGAATTATGAATAAAGCTAAGTTAGGCTCCATTTCAGGCACGTGTGTGTGCTCAGTTGTGTCAGACTCTTTTGCGACCCCATAGACTGGCCTAACAGGCTCCTCTGTCCATGGAATTTTCCAGGCAGACATTGGAGCAGGTGACCATTTCCTACTCCAGGGAATCTCCCTGACTTGTGGATCAAGCCTCAGTCTCCTGCAATGGCAGGTGTATTCTTTTGCACTGAGCTACCTGGGAAGTCCTCTAGTTCCTTGACCATGGATCAAACCTAGGAGTGTGGGGTCTTAGCCCCTGGGCCAACAGGGAAAGTCCCTCAAGCCTCACTTTTATTTATGACATTTCCCAGTGAAAGCTTTGTGAACCCTGGATGTAAATGAAGCAGTAAGACCACTTTGATAAAAGGTTTAGGCATTTCTTGTATGCAGTTCTGGTTCTCATATTAGCACTTATTTTCCTTTTGTCTTTGTGTTGGTTCTAAAACCACTGCTGGAGTTAATGTTAGAGCCTCTTGAGTTCTCCCAGTGGCAGTTTTGTTACCTACTTTTTTGAGTTATACAGTCCTAAGTAGAGAGAAGACCTCACTTAGCAAGTGAACTATGGCTGGCATTTTGTAATCAGGTGAAGTAGTAAGGGTGTGATGATAGGAATTGGGGCCCATGTAATTTTTTTTTTTAAAGGAAGAAATTTTATCATGGATCCCTTGGGAGAAATTAATTCTACTTGTCCCCTGCTGAAAGTCCATTTTGATTATGAGGCTGTTTGTATGACTTAACCTGGTTTTTTTTTGTTTTTTGGGTTTTTTTTTAGAACAAACCTATTTCCCCCACAATCTCGAGTGGAATTACTTCCTCCTGGTTTCTTAACCTATTTGTTTGTTAGTTTTGTTATTCATGAGTTGATTTATTCTCGTTAATCGAGAGCTTTACCACTGTTTATTTCATTTTACCAAGCCTTTACTGAGAACTCATTTTAAATGAAATATGGCCTTATCCAGAGAGCAGGTGAAAGTAGAGAACTGTTGATTGAAGTTTATTGTTTATCCCAGTAATAGCCTCCCAAGAGCCCAGTGGAGGGAAGTATTGCCCCCTTTTTATAGTTAGGGAAACTGATGCTTTGAGGTTTTGTCTTAAGTTAGAAATGGCAGCATTTGAACCTGAGTCTGATTGCAAACATCCTGCTTGTTACTGCTGCTGCTAAGTCGCTTCAGTCGTGTCCGACTCTGCGACCCCACAGATGGCTTGTTAACTAGGGGATAAAATTCTAGAATTTGTAAAGATTATTTGACCATTGGGTTGCCTATTTAAATAGATTATCTCTCATAAATTTATATTGTTTCTTGAGACTATAATATTCAGGGGGAAAGGGAAGTTCAGTTCAGTTCAGTCGCTCAGTCGTGTCCGACTCTTTGCGACCCCATGAATCGCAGCACGCCAGGCCTTCCTGTTCATTACCATCTCTCGGAGTTGCAATATTGATTTCTGTCATACATCATGAATAGCCATAGATGTACTTATGTCGTCTCCCTCTTGAGTCTCCCTCCTGCCCATTCCCACCCCTCCAGGTTACTACAGAGCTCCAGTCTGAGTCCCCTGAGTCATACAGCAAATTCCCATTGGCTCTTTATTTACTTATATTAATGTATGTGCAACCATGCTCCTCTCTCCATTTCTCTCTCCCTCCTCCCCAACCCTTTGTCCGTAAGTCTGTTCTCTGTGTCTGCATCTCCATTGCTGCTCTTTGAACAGGTTCGTCAGCGCTATCCTTTTAGATTCCATATGTATGCATTAACATATGACATTTGATTTTTTGACTTCACTCTGTATAATAGGCTCTAGGTTCATCCACCTCATTAAAACTGGCTCAAGTGCATTCCTTTTTTCGGCTGAGTAATCCCTTTACCACAGCCTTATCCATTCATCTGGCGACGGACATCTAGGTTGCTTCCAGGTTCTAGTTATTGTAAATAGTGCTGCAATGAACATTGAAATACACGTGTCTTTTTCAGTTTTGGTTTCTTCAGAGTATATGCCCTAGAAGTGGTATTGCTGGGTAATATGGTGGCTTATTTGGTTTTTTATTTTAAAAAATGTTGTTTTGGTTTCGCTGGGTCCTCGATGCTGCAAGAAGTCTTTCTCTAGTTGCTGTGTCTGGACTTGTCACTATGGTCGCTTTTCTTGTTACAGAGCATGGCCTCTGGAGCACAGGCTTGGTAGAGGCTTGGGGGCTTAGTTACTCTGAGGCATGTAGCATCTTCCAGAGCAGAACCTGTGTCCCCTGCATAAGCAGGCAGATTCTTAACCACTGGACTACCAGGGAAGTCCACTTGTTTGTTATGATTAGTTGAACTGGATCTTTGTGGTCGCACACACCTTCGTTGCCCTTCTTAAAAAAATAGAGGCAAATGCTGAATCCTCGCTGGTATCTTTTTGCATATGAAAGGGGTTTAAAATATCACCTAGTTAAGCTGGGTTACTAGTTGGCCTTGTTAGCTGAAGTGGGGAAGAAATTATCTTTGGCTCCACACGGCCATGATGTGAGCCAAATCGGCCAGTAGTCTGATTTGTGGTGTGTGATAAGTTAAAGTGACTAGAAATACTGTGTATTATTGGCCAGCACTCAGAGCTGTTATGTTAATTTTATGTGGTTTATTTTGATTACAAAATAGTTTACTTTTAAAATTTGAGTTTGGGAATTCTAGGATAGTTGTTTTGTTGTAGAACGCTTTTGAAAACATTATCGTGGAGTCTCTCTCTCCTAATTTGTTTATCCTATATAAATGTCTTTTTCTAAGGTAGAAGTTTTTCTTTTATTTTGCTTTGGCCCCTACTTCCAGCTTATTTCTTCAGAGGTATAACTGACTTGTCACTTCTGTGCTTTTGTTAACAATAGTACCTCCTGAAGTAATAGTTGTTAGGATGAATCTCATTTTCTCTCCCTCTTAGAAAGTGTAGGCTTCTGCAGAAGAGTTAAAACTATAGATATATGTTCCTCAGCATTTGTTATAAAAAAAATTTTTGTTGCTTTTAATCTTAGTTACATTCTTTTATAGTGGCATTCTTATCTGCTTCTTTCAAAGCTTACTTTAAAATATAGCAGATTATTTATACAACCTGTTTCATTATTTTATTTTATTTTGACCACTCAATGTGGCTTGAGGAATCTTAGTTCCCTGACCAGGAATTGAACTGTGCCCCCTGCAGTGGAAGCACAGAGTCCTATCCACTGGACTGCTAGGGAATTCCCTAGAACCCATTTTTTATAAGGGTAATTTTATCACTTTCCCTTTCTTCCTTCACATAATTATAGGAAATTCAGTTCTTATTTGGAGCACTGTTTCAGCTTTTTTTGTGGTCTATTCCTTTGTTCCTTTAGCACAGGAATTTTATTGAAAAATGTCTGTTTGGCAGTATAGGCATCTGTGTTAGACTATAAAAAAGCAAACAATAGAAGGGGAAGAAGCAAACTTTGTCTTTGGCGGGAGGTGGGGGGCTACTGTTTAATGGCAATGAAAAATGGCTTTCAGTTGGAATTTTGAATTGTGATGCAATTTTAACATGGTTTCAGTTTAGTTGCTCCTCAGTGCCTTTCTCCTCGAAACTAAAAACTTGTTTTAAACTAGTTTTTAAAAGATGCTACTTACCAGGGAAAACTGAGTGTTCTGAAGCGACATGTGTCACCTTGCAGGCCGTCAGAAAAGGGAACTTCTTTTGAATGGATCAGTTGATACTGAGGTGCTCTGTAAAATTTCTCTCTGAATTCTGCCTTCAGATAGTATAAGCATGGGTTAAGCCCTGAAATCTGTTTCATTGACATGGTGCCCTCTGTTCACCTACCAACGAGGCCTCCGAAGGTCTCCAAGTTCTGTGTGAGTGCAGCCCAAGCTCAGTTGTAGCCTGAAATGCTCATTTTGTTCCCACATGTCTGGCTTTACCCTTCTGCGTTTCCTCCCGGCGCGTCTCATTTGCAGAGCTCGCCAAGCCTGTTGGTGCTGTTGCGGCCGCCTCGAGGGCAGAATGACTCAGTTGCATGACGAACCATAAATCAGGAGGCACAGACTCATCTTTCCTTCCCTCAAGATCAGACGCGTAGCAGGTCATTCAATATATAATTATGAATTGATAGGAGAAAGAATCGGTACTAAACGTGTCTTTCTCACTCTCCTGTATGTGTTGTTCATGTTATGTTCTGGTAAGAATTACTCAAAACTGAATGAATCTTCCAAAGACAGTGGTGTGGCTGAGTGGGTGGTTTAGGCATGCAGGAGGTTGGGTGACTTTTAAAAGTTGCTAGGAGCTCAGAGCTGCCGATCTTCCTGGTGTGTGATGACTTGAAGGGAAACATGTTGGAACCTGTTATGTGGAACCAGGTTAGCCACATGTCTACAACACAGTCTTAATTCAAAAAGTCGAGTTCAATAAAATAATTCTTCAGGTGCAGATCTATTCTATACAAACAGGGTATTTCATGTTGTTACTTCTGATCTTTTTCACTTGGCTTTCATATATTTATTTGTTAATTATTATTTTATTACATGTATTATTCCCAAAGTAGTTTCCATAGGTTGGTTTTAGACTTAAACTAGATAAAATGCCTTCTCAACTTTAGTACAACTGAGAGGATGTCTGCTTACATGTAATCCAAGTATTCTCAGGTTCAGACTGTAGTTCAGACGGGATCATGACCCCTACTGGAGAATTTAGTCACTTAGTCCTCTTTTCTGTTTGTTGGTTTTCAAACTTTTAAACTTTTAATTTCGTATCGGAGCATAGCCAATCAAGTGTTGCGGTAGTTTCAGGTTAACAGTGAAGGGACTCAGCCATACATATACATGTCATATATGCATTTAGAAAGCTTCTCACAAACTGTTGCTCAAAACAAATTAAACAGAGCTGCTTATCTCAGGGCGGCGAATTGCATACAGATAGTCAGATCAGAACTGTATGATAATTCCAGCTCCATTAGCTACCAGCTGGGAAACTTGAGTGAGTTACAGAACTTCTCTCCATCCTAGTTTCATCATCTGTTTGGTTTCACTGTCATCCACCTGGCAGGGCTACTGCAAAAGTATAGGAGGAAGTAGTGTTTGGCACAAAATGGTGTGTAATAAATATCACCACTTATGTCAGTAGAATCTTAGAAGTTAATAGGTGCTGTGGTAGATAGAAAGAGATCAGAGGAAAGGGAACCTGTGCTCAGGAAATGCAAAGTAGAGTTGTCCAGAGTCATAGTAATATTGTATAGAAATAGTATCTGATCAACTCAGATTGATGGTTGTGATCTCGAGCAGTTAAAGGAGGCTTTGGTGCTGAGTGGGAGTGACCCATGGTCTAATTTGGTTAAGGGATTATGAAGATAAGAGCATTTTATAGGGGAGTTACTTGAGCAAAGGTGAGAAGGCTTATGCCTCTTGTCATTTACAGAAGAGAAAAAACTGGTTTGAGTGGAGCATACTCTCCCCATCCAGTCCCTTCAAAGTTTAGTTTCCCCCCAAGATTCTGCTTTGGGATAGAAATTACAATGTGACGGCACATATTTCTGCAGCACTTTCTATTTTTGGCAGTTTTATTCTTCCAAATCAGAAGTTAGCAATCCTACTCACTAAAGGGCTAGAGAGGCCATGTTTTAGATTTTGGAGGCCACATGCAATCTCTTCTCATTTTTTCTTTACAATCCTTTTAAAAACAGGAGAGCCATACTTTTCTCTGGGCTGCCCAAAACTTGAATGAGGGTCAAGGCTGCCTTTGCTGTGTTTTCATCCATGTTCCTTAGGTGTGTGTCTCTGCTGATGGGAGTTTCGCCACCTCATCAAATTGCCTTATGCAGTGTTTCCTTGGTCAGATATCTTCAGACTTTCTGTCCAGTAACGATCTCCTATTTATAAAACGTTTCTCTGAATCAATAGTAAGGGGTTAAGTTGCCACTTTTTGGAGCTGTTAGTTTTTAATGACGTTTTTCAACCGGGGCTAGATTTTGCCCACCTGGGGACACTTGGCAAAAATCTGGAGACTTTTTGGGGGGGGGGACATTTTTAATTGTTAAATCTGGGAGTAAGTAGAAGTTAACATGGTACTAAAAATCCTATAGTACACAAGACACCATCCCCACTCCCAACAAAGATTTATCTGCCCTACATGCCACTGATGCTGAGGTTGAGAAACCCTGCTGGCATTGGTCTCTGTTTCTTGGATATCTTTCTCTTTACTTCATTGTAGGCCCTTACAAGAGGGGAAGTGTTATAAGAATTGCAGGGTTCCAGATGATTGGTGGCATAGTTTACATGATAGCATCTTCATCCTTTGGCTCCAGTTTTTCTGTCCTGTCATTATATTCTTTGAAAATGGCCCTGAATTAATAAATATAGTACAGTCTGCCAATGATAATCATTTTTTTTAAAGCTTATTTTGCACTAGACTAAACAATGTTGTTTAGTCCCAGGTAGCAGGGAAGGGACTCAGCCACACACATACATGGATCCATTCTCCCCCACACTGCCCTCCCATCCAGGCTTCCACGTAACATGGAGCAGAGTTCCCTATGCTATACAGTAGGTCCTTGTTGGTAGTCCATTTTAAATATGGCAGTGTGTCCAGGCAACTGCAAGTTCATTCTCTAAGTGTGTGAGTCTTTCTGTTTTATAAGTTCGTGTGTATCATTTCTTTTTAGATTCTCTATATAAGGGATGTATGGTATTTCTCTTTCCCTTACTTTATTCAGTATGCCAGTCTCCAGGCCCATCCGTGTTGCCACAGATGGCATTAGTTCATTCTTTGAGAGGTTGAGTGATAGCTCACTGTTTATATGTGCCACGTCCTCTTTGTCCATGCCTCTGTTAAGGAGGATTCAGGCTGCTTCCAGGCCATCCGGTTGCTATTGTCAGCAGTGCTCCAGTGAACATTGGGGTGCATGTATCCTTTCAGATTGTTTTTCTTCAAACGTACGTGCTCAGTGCTTCAACTGAGCACACCCAAGCACATTCTGTTTTGGGGCTTTCCAGGTGGTGATAGTGGTAAAGAACCCGCCTGCCAGTGCAGGAGACAGACTCGGGTTTGATCCCTGGGTCAGGGAGATCCCCTGGAGAAAGGCATGGCAACACACTCCAGTGTTCTCGCCTGGAGACAGAGGAGCCTGGTGGGCTACAGTCCATAGGGGCACACAGAGTCAGACGCAGCTGAAGCGACTGAATATGCCCAAGCACGGACATATGCCCAGGAGTGGGATTGCAGGGTCCTGTGGTAGCACTGTGTTAGTTTTGTTAAGGAATCTCCCTACTGTTCTCCGTAGTAGCTGTATCAATTTACATTCCCACCAGCAGTATAGGAGCGTTCTTCTCTCCACACCCTCTCCAGCACTTACTGTTTCTGGATTTTTTTGATGATACCCATTCTGGCTGGTGTGAGGTGATATCTCATTGTAGTTTTGATTCACGTTTCTGTAATCATTAGTGATGTTGAACATCTTTTCATGTGTCTCTTGGCCATCTGTATTTCTCTTTTGGCGAAATGTCTACTTAGGTCTTCTCCCCATTTGTTGATTGACTTGTTTGTTTTGATGTTGTTAAGCATCATGAGGTGTTTGTAAATTTTGGAAACCAGTCTGTTGACAGTCGTATCATTTGCAAATATTCTCTCCCAGTCTATGGGTTGCCTTTTTGTTTTGTTGTTTCCTTTGCTGTGCAGAAGCTTTTGAGTTGAAGTAGGTCCCCCCGTTTCTTTAATTTTGTTTTTATTTCCTTTATTCTGGTAGATGGGTTGAAAAAAGATGCTGCTGCAGTTTCTGCCAGTGTTTTCCTCTTAAGAGTTTTATTGTGTCTGGTCTTATATTTAGGTCGTTAATCCATCTGGGGCTCTTTGTGTGTATGGTGTTAAAGAATAATCTAATTTCATTTTTTTACAAGCAGTTGCCCAGTTTTCCCAGCACCATCTATTGAAGAGACCATTTCCAACATCGTGTAGTCTCGCCTTCTTTGTCACAGATTGACCAAGGACAGTCATTTCAATGACCCCGCTCAGCGGTCATTACTTGGTTGCTTGAACATCTCCTGGGATTGGTTTTCTAACCCCTCAGTGGGCAGCACATTTATTTCATCACTTGGTGATTAATGTAAAGATGGAATGCAGAAATTATCCACCATTTTAGCTTGATTATCCTATGAGTATACAGATAGGCATCTGGTGAGCTCAGATGTTTTTTAGTCATAAATGTGACCCTCTCAAAGTGTCCTTATCATGGATTATGAAAGTCGGTCACCTAAAATCGAGGAGCTTGAAGTATTAAATGCCTGCTTTGTGTCCTCAGCTTGTTTTATCTCATTTAATCTTCACAAAAGTCCAGGAAGGTAAAGGTGATCATAGCTTTGGCTTTACAAATAGCATGAAGTTTAGTGGGGTTAAGTAATTTGCCAAGGAACATATGGCTGCCTTTCTACATGTAGTATATGTAACTACAGAGAAATGTAACTGGTTGAGAGACAACAGAAAAATGAATTTGCCTAGTGTGGGGAAAAGCAATGCAATGTCTCTTTATTGGAGAAGGGAAAGAGGAAGCTGATGGGAATGAAATAGAAAAGGATTTTGAATTGAGAACAGAAAAGAATATTACTCATTCAGAAGACTGACTATAATTCTTGGTGGGAAAGAGATCTCTGAGTTGTTTTTACGTTGTATCCTCTTTGTTCACAGTTAAATGGTACCTACTTTTTATTAATATTTGTCTTCATTTTTTACCCATATTACAAAATACCAGTTAGAAAACATTTTTATAAAACATTTTAACCACCACCACACAGATGGCTGTTTTCATTTTAAACTTGAGAAAAGGTAGTCCTGTAGTATTATTTGTTATGTGCGTTGTACTACACGATAGAACTTATAACAAAGTGAGTTCATGACAAAAGTGACGATAGCAATGAAACTGGAAAATAAAAGAAATGCACCATTTTAATGACTGTTGGCTTTCTAAGGTAACTATTTTGACAAAGTCACTTGGTTTAGACTGCAATTTCATAAAACCTGGCAGAAACCTCTTTTGGTTGCATCTTCAACACAACTTGAGCCATGTGTTTCTTAAAAGCCGAGTTTCCTGGCTTATCCAGACAGTGTACTCACTTGATCAGAAGTCACGTTGGTCACTGTTGGCCCTGAGTACTTGAGTTGTTTCTACACATCTACTCTGAGAAGACAAGCATTTGTTGCCATCCAAGATAGCTGTGTTATGGGACTCCAAAAATCTTGTTAAAAAAGGAGTTCAGGATAAAAATAGTATCTGAGATACAATGTTGTCAATCATCTGAAAAGTTTTTGGACATTAGGCTTACAGCCATTTAATACTTTGTGATTTTGGTAGATGTAACTATATCTTTAGGTCAGCATGGTTGTTGCCTCTGTGTGCTGTAAAGGTAAGGGGGGGATTCTATTAATTTCACTGTATACTTCATGGTTTGACAGTAAAGTGCTCATTATTCATGCATTTGCTACCCCTCAATAAACATTTTATTCCTGGTATTATTCCTCAGGACAGAATTGTTTGGCCATCTTAGTCCAAAGGGGCAATTGGGCACTTCAGGAACTGTGGGTGAAGTCCAGGCTGATGGGAAACAACTATTCTGAGATTTCAAAGAATTTCCTATCTAGATGCATTTTACTTGACTTCTTGGCTCCATGACAATTTAATTTGGGGTTAAATGCAAGCTCATTTTACCTCCCAAAAATATTTCCTTAACTTAATTTCCCAGGTTTAAATTTTGAGAAGAATAGTTTAGCCTCCCGGTATGGAGCATCTCAAGTTGAAGATATGGGAAATATAATCTTAGCAATGATTTCAGACCCTTATAGTAAGTACTAGTGTTATAACAATGGGGACCTGGAATCTGATCCCATTCACTTTCTGTCACCTATGCTTCTGAGTCCCATTCTGCCCCATTCCGCCCCACACATACTCACAGCTTTCTCTCCAGCTAAAAGGATGACTTCTATGTTCTCATTTTAGATCACAGGTTTTCAGATCCAGAGAGAGTAAATTACAAATTTGAAAGTGGCACTTGGTAAGTACTTGCATACTACTCCATTGGAGTCTTTCCATGTGTTTGTATTCATATTGTGATATCTAACTCCCCTTATATTTTAGTGACTTTACTGACCCTTTTGGCTATCCATTTTCTACTGTTACATCATTCATTAATGGAGATTGTGATTTAAAGTGAGCTTGGATGTTGGGATTAACATTTAATGAAAATTTGTATCCTTAGTCACTATGACCTTAGGGACATCTTGTGTTCCTATCTATGATTTTGAGTTTAGCCTCTCTGAACTGTCCATCCTCACTGGAAAATTTCCAAGGGGGAAAATCCTAGGGCTTAAAAGAGGTCACAGGGTTTTTACTGAGATAATTTTAAGTATGTTCTATCAGCTCCTATTTTAAAGCACAGGAAATAACTGGGGAGAAGTATGAAATGGTGGTATCTCGATTTGTGATCATAGTTAGACCTATTTGTACATCACTGCACTGGCTTGCCTGAGATTACTTGGTGCCTAAAGTGAACAGAAACTTCTGACATCTTTGCCCATTAGAGAGACACTGAGGCCTATTTAGTTGTGGGAAAAGTGACTCATTAAGAAAATGTCCTCAGAGTACTGAAAATAAAAATGTGGGAGGAATAGAACATCAAAAGGTATCAAAATACAGAATAGGTGATTTACAAATGACTCATTAAGGTATGGGAACTCCCAAGCATTTTCATAAACACTCTGTGATGCCTCCCTGTTTGATAGGGGAGATATTTTAATGGGAGACTTCTGACCACGTGCACGCATTACTGATGTGGGTTAATTACCAGCTTTATGGGGATCTTAAGTTTTTGCAGTCAAGCTGGATCTAAACCCCACTGGTGTACTGGCCAGATGAGAGAATGAGTTTAAACCTATGCTTCTCAGCTCTAGGAACTTAGAGGCCAGCCATCAGGGTGTTGGGAAGACATTTCTTCCTATGAGTTGATCTCGGGTTCTTGTGAGAACAAGGAAGCAGCAGCGTAGCTGACAGGTGGTTTGCTGGGTGAGCAGGTTGTGCTGGACTTGCATAGGCCGTTGCCTTTGTGTAGTTACCCACCTAAAGAATACTTTGAACTATATACCAAGAAAATTTTTGAAGTTACGAAGTACAGTGGGCAGTATGACAAGTCTGTCTGAACTCCAAATGAAGAATAGCTTAAGTGCAAATAGGCCAGTTGTCTTAGGAGGGGGCAGTAGGTCAGACTGTCTAGCATTAAGCACATAAGCTGAAGTTTTGCTTGATCCACAGCAGCAAGATGGAACTTATTGATGACAACACAGTAGTCAGGGCACGAGGTTTACCGTGGCAGTCTTCGGATCAAGATATTGCAAGATTCTTCAAAGGACTCAATATTGCCAAGTTGGTTTTTCCTTCATCTCTATTTGACTTAACAGCCCCAAGGGGATAAATAGATATTGTGTCATTTTCCTCCTCACTGTTGTTTTTTTTCCCCCATTGTTTTTTGTTCGGTTATTTTTCAAAGGGGCGGTGCCGCACTTTGTCTGAATGCCCAGGGTCGGAGGAACGGAGAAGCCCTGGTCAGGTTTGTGAGCGAGGAGCACAGAGACCTAGCTCTGCAGAGACACAAGCATCACATGGGCAGCCGGTACATCGAGGTGGGTCCTCAGCCTGACAGATGGCGTCTGACAAGCCTGGCGTCCTGAACGAGTGTGCACATCAGAAGGCTTGGAAACTGCATTTCATTTCCCTTTGTCTTTCCTTAGGTTTACAAAGCAACAGGTGAAGATTTTCTTAAAATTGCTGGTGGTGAGTACCTTTCATATAATGTGGCTGTATTGAGAAGGATCGAAAATTTTACTTATATACCAAAGGCAGATAAACACAATCATGAATTTTTTTTTACTCCCAATGAAATAATAGGAGTTGACTTTTATTCTTTCAACAGGAGGAAGAAATATGCAGTGGTATCAGGTAGTGTACTGTGTAACACTTGTCCTAAGGCTTAAGTCAACCAACTGTAGTTAAATAGCAATTAAACATACTTCTATACAAAGGCCAAAGGGTACATGTAAAGTCATGTACAAAGGGAAAGAGTAGTTCATGAAAGAAATAGTCTGAAAACTTTCAAACAGCCATAGCGGCCGTACCCGAATACCTGGAATTGTTGTATATCTGCTTCTGATTTTTCTCTCAACTTCATAACTCATCAGTGGCCAGGAACATGGTAGCTTTCTGGCTTCTAGTATTTTAGAATATGTGATGTTTGAAGTAACATGGTCAAAAAGAAGTAGGAATAGGAAGTCTTTATCTAATTCTGGAGTGATTTGTAACTGTAAAACCTAAAAATAATAGATAAAAAATGTCAACTGTGGTTTGTCCAACAGATGTTTTTCTTTGCTCATATTGCTTTAATTTCCTTTCTCCTTTTAGTATATTATTAATATCTTCTTAAATATCTCAATGTTCCTCAGTGCTCATTGCCGGGCTTCCCAGGTGGCACTAGTGGTAAAAATCCACCTGCTAATAAGGAGAGGCACAAGATGAGGGGTTGATCCCTGGGTTAGGAAGATCCTCTGGAGAAGGAAATGGCAACCGACTCCAGTATTCTTGCCCAGAAAATCTTATGGACAGAGGAGCCTGGTGGGCTACAGTCCATGGAGTCACAAAGAGGTGGACATGACTTAGCACACACTTGCAATTATATTTACCATAATTTTTTTATGAAAACAATCGTATTGGAAACAAGCTCCAGTTGCCCAACTTTTCACTCTATAAGTATGTTGCAGTGAAAATTTATCTCTGTATGTGCCACTCGTTAGGATAAATTCCTAAAAACAGGATAACTAGATCAAAGAATATGTCCATCTTAATTTGGACACATATTGCCAAAATATGCTAAAATGGCTTTCACTTAAATACAGAGAACTTTTATACCCCTTCAGTATCATTTTGTTATTTATCCGTGATAAAAAAGTCTTTACAACTGTAAAACTTGTAGTAACAACATTCTGTTAATACAATTTGCTGATATATTTCTTGTACTTATTTCTTGAAATAAACCAAGGCTTCCAAATTAAAAACTTCAAGTTTAGTAGGGTTTCCAATGTTTGATATTCATTGGGGATAACATATATTTGAAAGTGCTATGGTCCTGAGGTTCCATGGTAGATAACATTGTACATCGCAGGTGACAAAGTTGACTGAGTATTTATTTGAGTATTTCCTACAAGGCAGCATTGTACAAAATGCTTCATGTTCAGCAGAGTATTGATAAATGTTGAAACTAGCTGCCAGATGTATTCATTATCCTCTCTACTTGAGTATGTTTGGACCTTTCCTAATAAGTAATCAGGAAAACAATAACAAAAGTCACTACGTGCTTTGTATGTAATCACTTATCCTCATAATTTATGAGGTAGGTAATTTTACTCCCATATTACAGATGAGCACACTGAGGTACAGAGATTAAACTTGACTGAGGTCACAGCCTGGAAAATGATAAAGCCACAGTTGCACCCAGGCATTGTGGCTTCAGAGTCTGTGCCCTTAACCACCGCAACTACTTCTCCTTCAAGAATATGATTGTTGGTCCATGATTTAACTGTATGGCTACTTTCTTAAATTAAGAGAGGTATTTTATGAAAAGGGTAGAGGGGAAAGTTTCAAATTAACTGGAAGTGAGTTCTGATTCCTGGAATGTCACTATGGATTCTTTGGGTAGTGCAGATCTTAATTATAAATTCAGGACATTGCCAAAGATGTCACCATTTTAATTTTGGTGAAGTTGATGTCTTAACTGTCTCTCTCTCTGCTTCCTGCTGTTTGTCTTCCCAGGTACATCCAATGAGGTGGCCCAGTTTCTCTCTAAGGAAAACCAAGTCATTGTCCGCATGCGGGGGCTCCCCTTCACGGCCACGGCTGATGAAGTGGTGGCCTTCTTTGGACAGCATTGTCCCATCACCGGGGGGAAGGAAGGCATCCTCTTTGTTACCTACCCAGATGGTAGGCCCACAGGGGATGCTTTTGTCCTCTTTGCTTGTGAGGAATACGCACAGAATGCACTGAGGAAGCATAAAGACTTGTTGGGTAAAAGATACATCGAACTCTTCAGGAGCACAGCAGCTGAAGTTCAGCAGGTTGGTGGCTTTGCCTTATTTCTTGGAAATAAAATAAAATTTGGAAATTATAGAAAGTATAAGCACATAAAAAAATCTTATTCTGTAACTAAATGAGAGCCACTATTAATATACCCACAAAAAAATTCAGTCTTTAATTCTGTGTCTAACAGCAGTGTATAATTCATTTAGAAAGTCTATTTGCCAGGTTTTGTTTTTTGTTTTTTTTCTATCATTAGAAATTTGTAGGTAAACATGCTAATAAAATGGTCAGTTTCTGATTGATTTCTTTAGAACTGGATATAGGGAAATAAGGTTTTAATGTCTTGCAAATTTATTTCCCAAAAGGCTTGATCAGTTTCATACTGCTGGGAGAGTGTAAAGTGTCCTTTTGTCCTGCTGCTGGTCATCCCTTTCAGAATTGAGCACTCTTTTTGAGACACGGACAGCAGTCAATTCCCGAAAACATGCCAAGACCTAAGCATAAAACCATCTCTAGGGTCTCAAGCCTTTCAGCTGTTCTTCTTACTTACAAGCTGATCATTTCACTTCAGGGGTCAGTTAGCTTTGCACCTGAGATCATGTTGACCGTTTCACATGGCTCTTCAACTTATTCTAATTGATTTGATAGTAGGATATAGTCATTTCAGTAATTTTCTTTGGTCTTTTTTGCAAGCAATTCAGACACTGACTCTACTGTTATTTCAGTGAGCTCCTAATATGATTTTGTCTAGCTTCTGCAAAGCCAATTGTAATAATTTAAAATAATTCTCCAAAGATAAATAGAACCATCATCTGCTAGAATATCAGATTGATTTTTATGCTCAAATAAATGTAAGCAAAATGCTACATTTATTCTGTGTTCTATTGTACTGGTGCTCTTGAATCTTAAACTGTGAGCATACTTGTAGTATAATCAATTGTACTTGTTGAAAGTGAGTATCATACATTCTGAATCTCTAAAATATGCTGAGCATGCTCAAGGCTTAAAACATCCTGCTCAAACTAGAGGGCGGGGGGTGAAATTTTTATTTTAGATCTTTAATTCAAAAGAACTATTTCATGGAAATCATGCACTGGAATGTATTACCCCAGAGCCTTGACTACTGCTGCTGCTGCTGCTAAGTGGCTTCAGTCGTGTCCGACTCTATGTGACCCCAGAGACGGCAGCCCACCAGGCTCCCCTGTCCCTGGGATTCTCCAGGCAAGAACACTGGAGTGGGTTGCCATTTCCTTCTCCAATGCATGAAAGTGAAAAGTCAAAGTGAAGTCGCTCAGTCGTGTTTGACCCTCAGCAACCCCATGGACTGCAGCCCACCAGGCTCCTCCACCCATGGGGTTTTCCAGGCAAGAGTACTGGAGAGGATTGCCATTGCCTTCTCCAGCTACTGTTTGTTTATTGGCTTGGATGTAGAGTATGCTGTCTCTATGACTCTGCCATAGGTGGTTTTGAGTGTAGGGGGCAGTTTTCTCTTTCCTGCCTCCCATCTCTAATAATTTATTTTAATACGTACTGAAGTAGTCTTAGACTTTCCACTGTCTTTGTTATTAATAATCACTTAACTCAGAATCTTTTTACTCACCTTCTATTTGGCAAGTACTGTAGGTGCTAGACCATTTCCCGTCCCAAGTTTGTTTATAACCACATTTGTTTTCTATTCATGTTCTTCCCTCTAATGTTTGTACTATGTCTGGATTGTTTGTATATTTTCTTAAAGTCTTGCTTTCTCTTTGGCTGTGTTGTGTTTACTTTTTATTATTGTCACCTCTTATTCACCTAGCAGTTGGACAGGCTGTGAATGAGGAAGTTAGGGCAGTTTGGGGGGAGTTCATGGATTGTCTTGTATTTTTAATTAAGAGCTGGTAACTAGTTGGGCTTCCCTTCTAGCTCAGTCGGTAAAGAATCTGCCTGCAATGCAGGAGACCTGGGTCTGATTCCTGGGTTGGGAAGATCCCTTGAAGCAGGAAATGGCAACCCACTCCAGTATTCTTGCCTGGAGAATCCCATGGGCAGAAGAGCCTGCTGGGCTACAGTCCATGGGGTCCCAAGAGTCAGACACGACTTAGCGAATAGACCACCACCACATGAGATGATAAAGGCTATGGTGGTAAATGGTTCAGAAATCTTGGGGATTCCACACATGGCATTTGCACAAGGACCTCCTCGTGTTATTAGCAAATAGGCATACTCTAAACTACAACAAAAGTAGACAGCGACTTTGTAACGAGTTTTACCTGGGAGCAGTTCTTTCTCCATTCCAAAATGTTCCTGACCTCTCATCCATTCTCAAGAGAGCTGAATTCCATGAATTTAAAAGATAGGATCCTCTCTTTTGCCACTGTCTCAAATTCACATGGAAATTGTTTTTTTATTTTCAGTAATGGATTTTTTTTTTCAGGTTTATGTTATCCAGGCATTCTGCTTTACATATCATTATAAATGTGACATATTTTAATGTAATTGAGTCACTATTTGACCTGTGGTTCCTTTACTGGGTCGTTTTCTTTATATTCTTGGGTTTGGAGGTGAAATGTGAAGATAATATTGAGAGCACTATTTAATGAAATGAAATCTAATAGGTTGTCCATAAGTCCGCATTTTAACAATATGTCCTGAAAAGCAGCAGACTTGAAGAGTACTTTCTCAAAGCAAATAGTGATGCATTTGTCTGTGGGAGAGGGTGAGGGTGGGATGATTTGGGAGAATGGCATTGAAACATGTATATTATCCTATGTGAAACAAATTGTCAGTCCAGGTTCGATGCATGATACAGGGTGCTCAGGGCTGGTGCACTGGGATGACCCAGAGGGTTGGTATGGGGAGGGGGCTAAAAAAAAAAATGTCCTTGATATAAGTTCATTGTGTTGTGTGTGGCATATACCTCAGAATGCCTCTAACAAAAGTGGGCTCACGATCTCCCAGCTGAAAAGCATGAACGACTTTCTGTATGAGTACTTCTCAGACTTCATTATGCTGGTTGATCACCCGGGGATCTTGTTAAACTGCAGACCCTTACGGACTGGGCTGGGGTGGAGCTGAGAGGATGCATTTCTAGCCATTCCCTAGGGACGCCAGCCCTGGCCTGCAGGCAGCATTGCAGTAGCGAAGCTCTAAATGACTCCTGTTTTGCTTCGAGCACAGGTGCTGAATCGATTCTCCTCGGCTCCTCTTATTCCACTTCCAACCCCTCCCATTATTCCAGTCCTACCTCAGCAGTTTGTGCCCCCTACAAACATTAGAGACTGTATACGCCTTCGAGGTCTTCCCTACGCGGCCACAATCGAGGATATCCTTGACTTCCTGGGGGAGTTTTCCACCGATATCCGAACTCATGGGGTCCACATGGTATTGAACCACCAGGTAAGAAAATCACTTACTGGAAAGCTGATTTGCTGCTTCTTACTAAAGACACTCTTCAGTAAACAAGTAACAATTGTTCATCTGTTTGTATAGTATGTTTTGCAGGAAAAATTTAACTATAAATGCAAAAGATCTTTTAAGATGAGCTCCAGAAAGAATGCTGGAGTTGATATAGTAATTCAGATTCAGCTCTGATTCCATGATCACATACATCCACCAAGCCATCAATGGCATCAGGTTGGAGAAAAAGACATTATCAGTATTTTACTACTGCAACTACTGAATTCTGCTGGAGTGAGAAAGCAATCATAGACAACATTTAAAAGCAATAAACATGTCTGTGCTCCCAAGTATTTTGTATCCATAGATGATTTAGAAATGGCTTATTTCATGTAGTTATCAAATCACATTTAGTAGAGTGCAAACTCAGAAAGATCTTGTATCTTTACCACTTGGAACAGTATGTGATCATAAAAGACATTTAAATGTATTAGTGTATTTGTGTGCGTGCTAAGTCATTTCAGTCGTGTCCAACTCTTCCACACAACTTCAGCCTGCCAAGCTCCTCTGTCCATGGGATTCCCCATGCAAGAATACTGGAGCGGGTTGCCATGCCCTCCTCCAGGGGATCTTCCTGAGCCAGGAAGATCTTACGTCTCTTACGTCTCCTGCTTTGGCAGGCGGGTCTTCACCATTAGCGCCATAGTTATTGAGAATCCTCTGTGAAAAATTTAACCAGATTTTTATAGTATGCAATATATATTCTAAGCATATTAAAAATAGGTCTCTACTTGGTATCTCTTGCTCTTTAATTATATTAGTTGCCGGGCAATTTACCAGTATGTTGTGTTAATCATAAGCAGGACAGAACTCTAAATACCCATATAGCATGTAATTCTAATGAAAATTTTGGAACTGTTTATTAAAAAGCCAGGTTGTATTAATTTTTGAAAAGATGTTTTCTGTGCATTACAGTCTGAATATAGGTTTGTATTAGAAATGCCCACTTTCTCTAAACTGCTAGTTTCCCACTTTCTGTTTTCTTGTGAAGATGGGTCACATTCATAACCATAATCCTGTCTCACTGGAAAGTGCATGCCACTGAGTATAGGGAACCAGAAGATGCTGAGTCCCTGGTCGATGCTCCACGCTAACACATGCTCACTCTCACATCACTTTTGAGCTATGTAACCTTTTATCCAACTAGGACTCCTCTCGGCATGTTTCACTGATGGGAGTCCTTTTGAATCAAATTCCCCACAATTCAGCATCACCAGAGAATTGTTTGGGTTCTGAGTCACCGTTTCTAGTAATCTAGGGGCTATTATTACTCTTTGATTAACAACCATGGACAGATTTGCCTCTCGTTGACCCTTGTGACCTACTGTGATTGAACCTGGGAGAAGTGCTTCTGTGATGATAGACAAGCTCTTAGCTGCCTCGAAGATGTTAGTTTTCCATCTTGGACTGGGTTTCCCTGGTGTCCTTAATTTCCCTGGTATGGTAACTCTGATGGTAACTTGCATGGTAATCATTTGCCATAACTAGTCCCTTAGAGACTTGAAAGAAGCCCATAAAAAAAAAAAGTCTTATAAGCCAGTTGTATCTTTCTTTCTCTCCCATAAAATGTCTGTGCTAAATAAGACTAAGGCATTCTGGTCCTGTATAGCAGAGATCTACCAGCTTTGTTTTAAATAGGATTTTTAGCAAGCTGTTAGTAACCGAGGAAGTGTCTAGAAATACCTGTTGGCCAAGGTTTAAAAGAGATGCAAAGGAAGAAGTGAGAGAAGGGCTTCCACTCAGTGCTGGTGCTCCAGCTCCGGCCGCCCTTCACCGCGCTCTGCAATCCCAGCTCCTCTCCTGCTTCCCTGTCTACAGGCCACATCCCAAGCTAGGCAGGCTTCAGGGAGGAGGAAAAGGGATGTTACTCGTCAGTGAGGGACAGACTTGAGAGCCCATAGAGAACATTGGTTTGTTCATTTTCATGTAGGAGGATGGGTAAAGCTCTAATACTGGTTCTGTTAACTAGCTTTTCTCAGTTGAGTGAGATTTAATCAGATTTTTCAGAAAGGGAAAAACCCAGTGTACAGTCCTGTAGTTTGAAACCGCAATCACAAGGAGACCCTTTCAAAAACCCATAAATCTAATTCTAGTTGATAAAAACCCAAAAAGGATCACTTTCAGCTATGAGCTCTCAAAACTTAACTTCTTCAAGGTTTTGTGGGCAGTTCTGTTGATTAGGTGATGAAACATAAGTCAGGTTTCAGTAGATCTTACTGTCACCCAGATTTTGTGGCTAAAGTGTCTGTACCATGGGTGATTGTCACTGTGCATGTTTTGTAAGCAACCACTTCCTTGTTGAAGGAGACAGTCTCCTTTTGTGTTTATTCTTCCTTACGTGCTCAGGGCCGCCCATCAGGAGATGCCTTTATCCAGATGAAGTCTGCGGACAGAGCATTTATGGCTGCACAGAAGTGTCATAAAAAAACCATGAAGGACAGATATGTTGAAGTCTTTCAGTGTTCAGCTGAGGAGATGAACTTTGTGTTAATGGGGGGCACTTTAAATCGAAATGGCTTATCCCCACCGCCATGTAAGTTACCATGTAAGTTTTTCTTGGGTCTTGGCGCTATTCTACGCTATATGCTGGTAGGTGCTTAAGCTGCTTTCATAACTTTCTGTGCCCCTGGTTCTTTCTGAGGCAGGTGAGGTGGTTACATAAGGCTTTCCCATCTGAAATCGGTAGTATCTGGTAATCATTTAAGACCTTGGTTGTGGACACCCATAATTAGAGATGCTACATATACCTCCTTTCAAATTATATTCTTGCTTTTCCAATGATAAGCACTTGATTTCTGAAGCTTAGTGTGCTCAAGATAAGCACTGACTCTGGGAGGCAACCTGGCTATGTAGATATTTTAATACGCATTTAAAGGTAAAATAAATATAACAGATCCTTTTTGTTTTTTTTCCTGCAACATATTGTGGGTTTTTTTTTTTTAAGCAAAGGATGATTTGATGCCCATTTTGCATTTTTAATTTTTTGAGCATTAAGTATTTTGGGGGAAGGATAACTTGAAGAGCATCTCTTTTGCTCTCCAGGATATCTGGAATGAGCAGGTTAGTAAAAACTAAAATGCGTAAATCAATTAGCCAAAGTTACCATTGGATCACAGGATCAGTGCTTAAATCAAGCCGTGCTGTTGCTCATTGGCACGTGGGTGCAAGCCATCTGGAATCCTGTTTGAGAGGAATAAGCCCTTTAGCATGGAGACCAAGTTCTGGTTCATGACTAAGGAACAACTGGGGATCTGATGTTCAAAACTTGAATTTCCTGAGAAAGTTTTCAGTTTTGAATAAGACTTTTTCTTAGGAAGTATGTTGAGTATGTTTAAAGAATGTAGCACTCAAAGTATAGTCCAAAGATAACTAAGAAAGTGAACTGGATGATGTGCTTGATTCCAGTAAAATGTGGAGTGTTAAGACATCACTTTCTGGTAAAGAGGAATCCATACCAATAAACCTACTTGATAAACTGTTATTCATAGAACATTTGATAGGGCTTAATCCTTTATTGCCCTTGGAATATTGCTAATATTCCATTTATCTGCTGCTTGCTGTTGGTGAATATCTAAGAATTGATCACTAATGACTATAAAGTTTAAAACATTCTTATTGGGCTGAAGTGGATATCTTAATGCAATCTGTTGTGTGTTTCCTGTCCATAAACCACTGATAAAACTTTTACAATTTCCTTTATTGATAATCTATCAAGCATTGTAAGATAAGGGAATTTCTCCATCATGTATAACCCCAATTCTTTTACTGTGATACATTTTTACTTCTTTCTTCCTAGTGGAAAAAATGGTCATTACAGGCTTCATAAGATTTGTATTTCCCTTTCTCCCATCACAAACCCTGAAATAGTAATTTTTCAAAATTTAAATGCATTTTTACCTAAAAACTTTCATATTTTTATTACCTTCTAAAGATTTTAATTAAAAATCAGCTGTTTGTCATTTTAATGGAAGAGTTTGCTAATTTAAGAAAATTAGACCCAATCTGCACGCTGTGGCGCTTCTTCTGGTAGTTTAGTCAGTCCTGTCCGACTCTTGCCACCCCTTGGACTGTAGCCTACTGGGCTCCTGTGTCCGTGGACGTTCTCCAGGCGGGAATTCTGGAGTGGGTTGCCATTTCTCTCTCCAGGGATGCTTGTTCTGCTGCCCTTGTTTTTTCTGCCAACTCACTTTAGGTGACCCTGTCTTTATGACTTAGGTGCCTCAGTTCTGTTTGCCCTTTTTCTGGACTTTTTCAAGCCAGGGATCATAATTTTAAAATTATTTACACACTAGGTATCTAACATGTAACAGTTTTTGATGAATATGAAGGAAGCACCCCAAAATTAAATATGAGATCAATATGTTAGTCTTGGGTTTTTGGTTTGTTTAGAAGGGTTGGGGTTTTTTGGTTTAGCTTGGTTTTGGCTGCACTGCTTGGCTTGCAGGATGTCAGGGACTGAGCCGGGCCACAGCAGTGAAAGCCCAGAATACTAACCACTAGGCCACCAGGGCACTCTCGGGTCTCAGGTTTGTGTACCCTTATTCAGCTAACTTATTCATCTCCATAGACACACAGAAACCTCTAAGAAGACCCACAGACAGAGGTTTTCATGTGAAAAGTTATCCATTGGGCCTCAGCTGTTTGCAAAATATATTAGGTGATCCTAGGTTTGAAAATTGAAGACAGGGACCCCACATTCAGGCCACCGCTCGGTTATCTCTCCTGTTGGGTGCAGATGTCCTGAAGACTTGTGCTCATCCCACACATTAAAGCTAGGGACCAGCAAGTGGTCTGACTTAAGTGAGTTGCTGTCTTCAAAGACTTTGCATAGCCAGAAGACAAAAAAATCCTGTCCTTTCTAATCTAATCTGAATCCACTTTTCATCAGCTGACTCTCAGGAAGACTTACACATATTATTTCTTCAGGGTTCTTTTTCAAGGAATCTGAATTTTTTTTTTTTTTTTTTTTTTTTGCACTGGTCTGAAGATGTCAGTTCATTTTGAAAACCCATCTCTGGGTTGCCTTGAAGCGTGCACAATACAGAGATAATCTACTTTTAGGTTACTCTGCTCTGTCACAGTCTGTGCTTCCGCACAGCACATGGTCCTGGTGAACAGTATTTTACCCTAACTGTGCTGTGCTGTAGAGTCGATAAAAAGATGGACTGGCAGTACAGCTCTCAAAGGGAAAAAAAAGAAAGCTTTTAGTTTGAAGTTACACAAGATGTCAGTCTGTCCCATGTTTCTTTCCTCAAAGAGTTGAGTTTGTGGTTTCTTGCACTTAGGAGCAGGGTTAAAAAAAAAAAATTGTGTCATGAAATTTTGAGAAGACTTGAAAGTCTACTTAGAACCTTTTTTTTTTTCCTCCCCAAATTTCAAACTAAGACCCAGTCTTTAGGTAGATGGAGTGTGTGAGATTTGAGATTGCTCCTAGGTATTATCTATGTAATCAAAAGGTAGTTGCTTGGGACGGTATGCAGAACTGGTCTCTTTCTTTCAGATGTGTGTATGAAGGGCGACCTCATGGCCTCAGTATTGCATGTGTCAATATCACTAATATATCTCAAGGTCTCTCTCTCTGTTTGTTTAGGCCTGTCCCCTCCCTCCTACACATTTCCAGCTCCCGCAGCAGTTATTCCTACTGAAGCTGCCATTTACCAGCCCTCAGTGCTCCTGAACCCACGAGCGCTGCAGCCCTCCACGGCGTACTACCCCGCGGGCACCCAGCTCTTCATGAACTACACGGCATACTACCCCAGGTAAGGCTCCCAGGAACAAAGGACTCCTTTGATAGCCGCTGCCTGAGTCCACTAAAGAATGTCGCCCGCCACGTGGAAGGCTAGCATGGCAGGCTGCAGTTTCTGGTCATATATATCTCTGTCCAAGAAGGTTGCTTCAAGACAACCAGAATGTTTATGTTTCTATCCATCTCTTACTGACAGCATAGTCTTTTAGATTACTTGTGTATGCAGCTTTCCCTTTTTCCTTGTTTTAGGCCTGTTCGTGAGTTAGCCCAGTAATCATTATAAAAGAGTGACAGTATCATGTGAATGAATTACAAAACAAGAAAATCTATGGTGAGGGCAGTTAATTTTTAAGGATTTATGTCAGCCCAAAGTAGATAAAAACTGTTTTAAATTTTATAGGGCTTGTATTCTTTCCCTTCTAAGTCTTTACTAATAAGTCTAGAATGAGATTTTTCAGTTCTTGCTCAGACTCAACGTATTTTAAATCTGATTGTTTTTAGTTGTTCTCAATTTCTTGGAGGCAACAGGATATAATGGAGAGAAATTCGTCAGTCTCATCTCTTCTTCTACCTGCAGCAGTTTACTTAACCTTTCTGGTTCTTAAACAGATGGGATCAGCCATGTTTCTGGAGTCCCTGAGTCCCTCCCAGGTCTGACTGCCTGTGATTCTAACTTGGATATAGAATAACTTCTCATTCTCAATCTTCTTTTCAAAAAAAATTTTAAGTCTTTGTTTAGTTACTAACCAGTTCACTTTATTAAAATAAAAATTTTACTTTGGCACAAGCAATATTGCTCAAAAAAAATTTTTTTTTAAGTACACAAGGGCCTTGTTTTTGCCTTCTCAAGGTATTTAAAATAGATGTGTTGAATGCATCCACAATGTACCTGTGAGGTTTTGACCTGGAACTTACCTGTCTGATCTCTGGAGTTATGCCACACTGTGGCTTTTTATTTTTGTTGCTTGTTTGTTTGGCTGGGGAGTTTCACTGGCCTTGCAGCGTGGCTTTCGGGATCTTAGTTTCCCGACTAGGGATCAAACCTGAGTCCTCTGCAGTGGGGTGTGGCCTCCTAGCCACTAGGCCACCAGGGAATTCCCAGTCGCACTGAATTTCCGTGCCCTCTCCATCTACAGCTTCCTCACAGGGAGCAAAGACATTGAGATCTTGGTAGCAGTGAAGCTTGCAGCCAATAAATGTATTTTTTTTTAGGAATTTTTAAAACTTTCATTCTTGTTTTTAAATGGAAAATGTTGAAAATTTTCTTTATTGGGGAAGAACAGTGAGAAAGCATGATAATCATCAGCTGACCATCTTTTCAAAATTTGAAAAGGCCCAGAAGCATGAGTAATTGTTCTGGGTTGAGTACTGTGTCAGGCACCCACTCTGGTCCCAATCTGTCAGCTTCTCTGGAGCCTGTGACAGTCACTTGCTGGTAGCGGCTCTGGTTATAAGCAAGATCTTAGTCTTCCTTTCTTGCGCCATCATAATGCCAGGAGTGGGATGCTCTGTGCCCCTGGGTGTCGGGGGCACTTTCTTGTGCCTGTAATACATGTGGAGAGCATCCAATTCCATCATTGCTTTGCTCTCTGGACACTGTTAAAAAAAGCTTAGAAATAGTCTCCCATCATAATGAGTTGGGAGCTTAAGTCTGGAACTGAAGCCCCAAAGGCAAGAGAAACTGATTTATGGCTTAATAGTTCCTGTAATTTTTTTCTACCAATAGTTTTAAAGTTTGTAATGTCCTCCTTATTAAGTCTAAGAGGATAGAAGTAGTGAGTAAAAGTAGATTCAGATTTTACATAACTCTAAGTCCAAAAGTAACCTCAGTTATCAATCTGAGAACATACACATCTGTGTGCTTGTAAATAATGTGACATACTAACATATGCTTGGTTTGTCTTTTCAACTTGCCAGTATGTCACTGACTTCTTGCCTAAGGAATATCTGCAAATTTACCTCACTCTTGTAACTTCGAATAACTAACAAGTTACTTCCCATTCGTGTAACTTTCTAAGAATGAAAACATGCCATAATTTTAAAATTCCTGTATTTTTATAGACATCTAATTGTATCTTTCGCTATTAAACCTCATACTGATCGTTAAATACTTCTATGGAACAATTTCACAAAAGTGGGATTTTTAAATCATGCTTGTGTGTTGTATTTAAATTAATATTTCCAAGTAACTCCTAGTATGTTTCATTATTTGAATTTTCATTTCCCTCATTCTAGGAAATTATACACACGAACAAAGTGTTCAAACATTGGAATGTTCTGTTAACCAGACTTAGAGTCTGGTATAATCTAAAAAATAATATTCCAAAAGCCATCAAATATTTCATAGTTTGGGGAGAACACCACTAATTTCTAACCTCACGTGACTCTGTAATGTAAATGTTGAAAGTATATTTTGGCTTATTTACTGATGTGTAGGAAAATGGGAGATAGCATACTTCAGGCTAAAACAGGATATTAAATCGGAAGCTCTGGAGCTTGTCTCTTTTCAAATTAGAAATAAATTTAAAATCGCTCCACTTTAAAAAGAAATACTTTATTGAAGTATAGTTGATTTATAGTGTTGTTTATCTCTGCTTGTACAACAAAGTGATTATACACATTTTCTTTTTCTTGTTCTTTTCCATTATGGTTTATCATAGGATGTTGTCCCTCCCCTTTTTTAAATGAAAGCTGTCTGGTCTGACTTCAAATTAATGCCATATGTCCATTACTTTAAAGATGCTAACATATTTTGCAAACTTTTAAAAGCAGGCCCCTCAGAAAATGATACTGATTTTCACCTGTTTTTAATTAATTTATCTGGGCAAGCTGTTATTCAGTACCTTTGTGTGCAACACATTTGGAATATTAGGATTAATAAAATATGAACTCTTTCTGCCATAGGGTAGCTGACAGAATTCATCCCTGTTCCAAGTCAGTGACTTCAAAGGGCTCCTTCCGCTAGAGGGCATTTGTTCTTAACTTTATTTCCTCCTACTTGGTATATCTTCCAGTGGGTATTGCTCTGAGAATATACTGATAGCATCTCTCACCATAAGGATTTGGATTACTTAAGGAACATGTAAGAAAAAAAGCAATGAACCAGTTAATTGCTTTTTGTTTATTACTAGATGAGTTTCTAACAGTCTAAATGTGTGGCTGTGACAACAGCATCTTGAAGAGCTAGTGAAATTAAAACAAGTGGTTCTGTTTGCTGCTTAAGAACACTGGTTTTTTCTTTCTCCACTTGAAAGAAGGTTTCAGGTACCCAGTATGCCAGAGATTAGCCTAGGATACAAAAGAAGTGTTGATGCCCACCCTGCTTATCACTCAAAACTTCTCTCTCATTATACCTTTTCTCTCCTATTACATAAAGTCCTACCTTTAGTTCTGACCTCTCAGTTTTCTTAGAAAAGAATATTCTCTTTTGCATCAGAGCTATAAGCACAGGTAAGAAACATGCTAGATCTTCAGCCAAATGTCATATAATTTAAAGAAAGGTGGATTAACATAAATGTCTTGTGTATATCCACTGCCTCACCTTTTGTAGGACACATAACTAATAACATATTCACCTTGAACCAAAGTAGAGGGCAAGGGGGTGCTTGACATTTTTAATGAGGGATGCTTTATTTGCATGCCCACAAAAAAGGGTGGGGGTTGGATGGGGGATCCTTTTATTTCTTGGGATAACTCGTTATGTGAAATCAGCTCCTTTCTATTTAATCATTAAATACATATATTTAGAAATAGTGAAACATTCTGCAGTGCTTGGTTTGTCATGTCATTTTTGTATTCTCTTCTGAAACTCTTTGTACTTGAACCGAAAGAATTCCAGCCCTCTGAGGGATGCCTGCATTTGCACTTGGCTTTCTTGTTTCGGTCGCCTTTGTTTTATTGAGATAAATATAGGTTCACATGCCATGTAACAAACAGTACAGAGGCATTCCATATACACTTGAACTTGTTTAGTCACTGAGTTGTGTCCAACTCTTTGTGACCCCATGGACTGTAGCCCACCAGGCTCCTCTGTCCATGGGATTTCTCAGGAAAGAACACTGGAGTGGGTTGCCGTTTCCTTCTCCAGGGGATCTTCCTGACCCAGGGACTGAGCCATGTCTCCCGCTTGGCAGGAAGATTCTTCTCCGCTGAGCCACTGGGGAAGCCACATTTACTTGCTGAAAGCTTTCTGATAGGACCAAGAAAAAGAAAGAATTCTTGTTTTAAAATTTTATTTTATAACAAATACTTAGTGTCACAAATGCAAGCTGGAACTAAGCATGCAATAAAATGACACTCAGTTCAGCTCAGTCGTGTCCGACTCTTTGCGACCCCATGAATCGCAGTATACCAGGCCTCCCTGTCCATCACCAACTCCCAGAGTCCACTCAGACTCACATCCATCGAGTCCGTGATGCCATCCAGCCATCTCATCCTCTGTCATCCCCTTCTTCTCCTGCCCCCAATCCTTCCCAGCATCAGAATCTTTTCCAATGAGTCAACTCTTCATGTGAGGTGGCCAAAGTACTGGAGTTTCAGCTTTAGCATCATTCCTTCCAAAGAAATCCCAGGGCTGATCTCCTTCAGAATGGACTGGTTGGATCTCCGTGCAGTCCACGGGACTCTCAAGAGTCTCCTCCAACACCACAGTTCAAAAGCATCAGTTCTTTGGTGCTCAGCTTTCTTCACAGTCCAACTCTCACATCCATACATGACCACTGGAAAAACCATAGCCTTGACAAAAATGACACTAGAATGTTGTAAAATGTGATATTAGTACAATATTGGACAATGCAATAATGAAGCACCAGATAATTTCTGTTGGTGGAGACAACTTTTTTTTTCTTTCCCAATTTGAATGTCATTTCTAAATGACATAAGCAAGAATTATTGTGGACCATAGACTACTATCAGTGCCTGAGAATTCAGTAGTTTCATGGAAGAAATAGTTACTAAAGACTTATTTATATAATGAGTAACTCAGGGAATTTAAAATATACTTAAAATTCTTAACTTCAAGGAAAAAACCTTAATTACTCAAAACACTTAATTGACTTCAATATATAAAGTTTCCTCCCCCCCATTCTTTTTCTTAAAAATGTTATTTTCAGGCATAGCTTTTTAAAAACCTATTACAGAAATTTTCAAACAAGTAATTTGGAAATATATCTATTACTCAGTATTTTGCCAATCTGGTGTCATCATATTGAGGACATTTTAAAGCACAGAAACCTAGACATCATTTCTTTCATGCGTTGCTGTTTCTGTGCCCAGTATATCTCTAAGCGCCTTATTCTTAAGCGTTAATGCTGTTGTTGCACTCGATTCTTCTTAACCCCGTGGACAACAGCCTGTCAGGCTCCTCTGTCCATGAGATTCTCCAGGCAAGAATCCTGGAGTGGGTTGCATTTCCTATTCCAGGGGATCTTCCTGACCCAGGGATTGAACACATCTCTCTCGTGTCTCCTGCATTGGCAGGTGGATTCTTCGTTACTCTGCCACCTGGGAAGTCCTTAAGGATTGATAACTTTAGTTAAAGCTATAAACTTAACTAGAACACGTATGCCCATCTTAATAAACAAAATAAGCCTCTTTTGTTTCCACTGCCCTATGTAAGCATTTCCTTGGTATATATTTATTGCACTGAAGTAGGTTTAAAGGAAAAACTGACACTTGTCTACGAATTTATTTAATAATGGAGTAATGCTTTTTATTTTATTATTTAAATTCAAAATAAACCATAATAACCACAAAACTAGAACGGGATTGCTTCCAGACAGGGTGTGATTTGGGAGTAAAGAATGTGATGGAGTCTTCCTGCTTGCCTTTTACTTGTACCTTTCACTGTTGTCCTCAGTTCCTATTCAGAAATAAGACAAAAGTGCGTTTAAAAAACAAAAACCCAAAGTAGTTTCTAAAATAGTAGCTTCTGTAAATGTGCCTCTGGAAATTGTTGTGACAGAGCACGGATCACAGTGTGTTTTGCTTGCTGCTTCATCTACAGCTTTTCATCAAAATACTACTTTTTAAACTGTCGTGGTTCTCAAAATATGTAAGGTCAGTTATCATTTTGTGCTTTAAATCAAGCAAAAAGATTACTTCTAAAATAATTTCTGGTGTTGGATGTAGTTTTCAAATGTAAAATGAAGCTTTGTGGGGACAATTCTTGTTTTGAGTAAACAGTCTGTAACTTTACTATGTATTTGGAACATATTATGATAAATGTAGTAGGGGGTTTAAATTTTTGTAATCTTTAACATAATTGGAGTAAATTTAAGTTTAGCTACCAAACAATTTTGACAGTGCCTAAATTTGCTTACTATGTTAGTGAAAAAGATTCTTGAAATATTTCTTTATTCCTTCCAAAGTGTTTTTATATTTGTTGGTTACTTAAACTTTTCCAGGAAGCAGATGTACTTGGAAAGAGAGACTTTAAAAAGAGCTAACAGTAATGGAGGATCCGTGTGTACTGCCCAGTCCATCTACATGAGTATTAAGCTCAAAAGAATGTTACAAAGTCAGCCTTCTTGAGACTGTTCACTTCAGATGAACAAGTTAGTTCAGAAATTTCCAAATGAAAATTGATTTCAGCCTTTTCACTTGCTAGGATTAAAACATTGTTTCTCCAGTCACTTTGCCAAATATAGGGTTTTTATGTCACTAGGGGTGTTAATAACTATTTAACAAAGACTCGGTGCAGTAATTTTGCAAGGAAGTAGAAACCAGATTTCTTTTTGTAAGACTTCTCAGGATGTTTTCTGTGTTAACGTGTTGTTGATGTATTGTGACTCATTCAGAGGAGAGTATATTCTCTCCTCTAATTTTCTTTTCCCTTAACCTCTTTCTCTAATAAGGTAGATAATGCTTTTGATCTCTGTCCTCTAGAGAAATATGACAAGTCGTTACATTGTTTTGTCATGCTATAACTGCTTCTACTTTGGAATGCTATCTGTGTTGCCAATGTTTGAAGTGAAGTAAAGCCGCTCAGTCCTGTCCGTCTCTTTGCAACCCCATGGACTGTAGCCTACCAAGGCTCCTCCCTCCCTAGGATTCTCCAGGCAGGAATACTGGAGTGGGTTGCCATTTCCTTCTCCAGGAGATCTTCCCAACCCAGGGATTGTAACCTGGGTCTCCCGTATTGCAGGCAGACGCTTTACCATCTGAGCCACCAGGGTAATTTGTAATTGTTAAATGAAAGGGTATTGTATTATGAGAACTGTTTTCAAAAGAGTATATATTTAGTTTTCTTGGTTGTTAGACACCTTGGGCTTCAGTGTTTTCATATATCTTTCCCTGTTCTGAAAAAGAATTTGCAGTGATGTATTAGGATACAGAGTATTAAAAAAAAGTGATATAAATTAAGACGATAAAAATATAAGATAGGAAATGTTTGATAGTCTGGCAATTAAATTAATATTGGCATAACAATCATGGGCTTTGGGCAGGAGGAAACGTGAATTGCACACTCATAATTTCAAAGGAAAGGAAGTCATAAATTTCTCAGGGAAATCTAGGTTTTCTCCTCGTTGAGTTTGAGAGTCATTACTCACATCCATAGAGAGAATGTGGATTGCTCCCATGGAGGAGATCTTCCACTTGATAACTCACGTGTTTGACTCCAGCCACAAGTACACATGTATCCCCTCCCTCTGAGCCTTGCTCCAGAAGTTTCTTAACACGATCTCAGGGTCACCTGCTGACTGAGTCTCAGCAGCAATGTCTGTATAACTGTGATGCCCTAGCAGTCTTTTGAAAATAAACCTTTGGGGAGAACCCCCCCACCATGCTGTTTTCTATTTCTCTTCATTTCTTCTCACCTCCCCTGAGGCCTTTGCTGGTTCAGGCAGCCCCAACAGGGTTTCTTGGCAGATCAAGGGCAGTCTCCTTGTTAGTTCATACAGTCTGTCCATGCCCTTTAGGAACTCCGTGTTCAGTGTTAGGTTGACTCATTCATTTGGACCCTAACCCTTGGGTTCCTTTGTGGTTCTATCCGTTTTTGAATCTTGGCAGCTTTTGAGTACCGGTTACATTATTGGTACTATGTCCATCTGAGACTTTTATTTTTTGGCAGAGTGTTGGGATCTTAAGTTTCCCAACCAAGGATTGACCCCATACCCCCCTGCAATGGGAACAGAGTCTTAACCACTGAACCACTAGGGAAGTGCTTCTAACAATTTAATTTTAGAGTAACCGCTAGAAGAACTATGGTGTCCATTAGTAGCAACTCCAGTTCACTTCCCTTCTACCCACTTTACTTGCTCCTTCCTCATCCCTAAATAACTATGAACCTATTTTCTGTTTCTATGGATTTACCTGTTCAGATGTTCCATATAAACAGAATAACGCCGTTTGTGGTCTTTCATGACTAGTTTCTTTGATTTAGTTTGTTTTTGAGGTTCATTCATGTTGTAACATTTTCATTCCTTTTTATGGTTAAACAGTATTCCATTGTAGGAGTATACAACATTTAGTTTGTCATCAGCTGTAAGACACTTGGGCTTGTCTATTCTCCCTGACTTATCAGTAATGCTGCATTCAAGTTTTTGTGTGGACCTAGATTTTCAGCTTTCTTTAGTTAGGTATGTACATAGGAGTAGAATTGCTGGGTCATATGGTAACTTTATGTTTAACTTTTTAGAAACAGCCAAACTATTTTCCAAAGGGGCTTCACCATCTTAACATTCTCATTAACAATGTTCTGGCATTTTTCCTTTCTTTACACCTTTTTCAGTTCTTTTAACTATTTTCATGGGTGTGGATTTGCTATCTCATTACGGTTTAGATTTACATTTATTTAACTATTGGTTTTGAGCAACTTTATATGTGCTTACTAGCCATTCACCGGTTTTGTTTGGAGAAAAGTTTATTGAAGTCCTTTGCACATTTTTTAATTGAGCAATTTTTCTTAACTGTTTTTTAGTTGTAAAGATTCTGTATATATTCTAAGTAGGACATCTTATATGACTTACAAATATTTTCTCCCAGTCTGTGGGTTGTCTTTTCATTTTCTTGATGATGCCCTTTAAAGCACAAAAGTTTTTAAGTTTTTGGTGGGTTTTGTTTTTGGCCGTACCACATAGTAAAATCATGGATTCCTAACCATTGGATCACCAGAAGAAAAAAATCAAAGTAGCAAGTGTTAGTTGCTCAGTCATGTCTGACTCTTTGCGACCCCTTGGTATGTCCATGGAATTCTCCAGGCTGGAATACTGGAGCAGGTAGCTTTTCCCTTCTCCAGGGGATCTTCCCAACCCAGGGATCGAACCGAGGTCTCCTGCATTGCAGGCAGATTCTTTATCATCTGAGCCACTAGGGACTAATTCCCCAAAAGTTGTCAATTTTGATGCAGTTCAACTTATCTATTTCTCCTTTTCTTACTTATACTTTTGTCATATAGAATGCTAGGTCATGAAAATGTATTACTACATATTCTTATAAGAGTTTTGTAGTGTTAGCTCTTGTACTTAGGTGTATTATCCATCTTGAACTAGTTTTTATACACAGTAAGGTAGAAGTCTCAATTCATCCTTTTGCATGTGGCCATTTCACTGTTAAGCACCATTTACTGAAAAGAGTTATTTTCTCATCAAATTGTCTTGGAACTCTTGTCAAAAATCAGTTGACCAGGGACTTCTGTGAGTCCTATTGTTGACTCCATGCTTTCATTGCTGAGGGCCTTGTGTTCAATCCCTGGTCTGGGAGCTGGGATCCCATGGGCTGACAAATAAGCAAATAAATTGACCATAAATGTAATTTTATTTCTGGCCTCTCAGATTCTATTCCGTTGATCTTTGCCTACCGTTATGGAAGTACCACACCAAAATTACTGTAGCTTTATAGTAAAGTTTTTAGGAAATTCAAAATCCTTTGTTCTCTTTCAAGAAAGTTTGGATGTTCTTGGTCATTTGTAATTCCATGTATGTTTTAGCTTCAGTTTTGTTGATGTCTGGGGGGAAAAAGGACAGAATATCATAGCTATTCCATCAAATCTATACAATTTTAGAGTATTGCCATTTTAACAAAATTAAATTGTCTATTTATGAGCATGGACTGTCTTTCCATTTATTTAGATGACTTCTATTTTTTAACAGTGTTTCATAGTTTTTAGTGTGTAAATCTTGCTGTTCCTTTGTCACTTTTTTGGTAATATTTTGTTTTTTTAATGCTATTATGAATGATTGCTTTCCTTATTTCATTTTTGGGTTGTTCACTGTAGTGTATGTATGTATGTGAAAGTCGATCAGTCGTGTCTGACTCTTTGTGACCCCATAGACTGTATATATAGTCCATGGAATTCTCCAGGCCAGAATACTGGAGTGGGTAGCCTTTCCCTTCTCCAGGGCAACCCAGGGATTGAACCCAGGTCTCCCGTATTGCAGGTGGATTCTTTACCAGCTGAGCCACAAGGGAAGCCCTATTGTAGTATACAGAAACGTAATTGATTTATTTTGTACATTGATCTTATATTTGTAACCTTCCTGCTTTGAATGAATGCTGCCTGTATGAGGGGGAAGCACTGAGCTAGGAGTTAAGAAATCTGGGTAGTTCTTTGGTTTTGTGAAGAGCTAACTGGTTGTGTGACCTTCGGGAAATTATGTAACTTAGTTTCCATTTATACCTCTGTGAAAACAAGAAGGTGTGGCTGAATGATGGCTAAAGTCCCTCTCAGCCCTAAAGATCAGCATTCCCTCTCCGCTCTCACAGTTACACATAGATTGACTTTTGGTCTGTAAACAGACTCTCCTTGCAGAGAGTCGTAAAAATCTCTCCAAGTAACTCAAATATGCAGATGAGTTGACAATTAACTGTCTTAGAGACTTAGATTATGGGCAGCTTGATGTCAAGTAATATTTTCAGGCTTCCATATTTTAGATATGATGAAATTGAAGAATGGTGATGGAAATAGCAAGAGTGAGAATAATAACAGAACAACAAATTACTGCGTTTTATGGTTTGTGGAGTATTTCGATATGTTAAGTCATTGATGCTGAAGGACAATTCTGTGAAACTAGAGAAATTAAGTGACTTGTTCAAGGTTACTGTGCTAACAAAATTGGAGGCTAGGATAGGATTCACCATTTGGTATCATTCCTGTTAACCATCAGTTAGGATTATGTAGGATAGATAATCTCAAAAATTCTTAGTCCCTTTCATTATGTTTACTTGTCTTTGAAGTGGGATAATTACCTACTTAGAATGATTTGTGTTGAGAATCTAAAGCTGTGGATCTTGATTGCTCTTTTAAGCTAATGACTTTTTAAAAAATCCCTATGAGTATCGAGCAACTAATTGTGAAAAACAGATTGGTATGGGACATGGTGAAACTAATTTCATAATACGGTAATCACTTGAGTTACTACATAAAGAATGATTCATGTGGCTTGTGTTTCTTGGAGGTAATTGTTGCAGATACACTAAAAGGACCCACCATCAGTTCCCCCTCATGTTAATCGTGGTCGATGTAACTTGTTACACATCCCTTCCAGTTTACTTGGCCCCTCCCACAATACACAGTTTCTTTTTCAGTTCGGTTGGAAGAATGACTCATGGGTGCTATAGTGCTTTGCTCTCATATTGTTCTGTATTTAACTGTTGTGCATTTGCTTGTATACAGGGATGAACAGTGTGTTCTTGGGAGCAATCCTTTTGTATACTTTTGGTCTCTGGCTATGGTTCTGTTACTCCTTTGTGTTCATGACTTTCCTTGCCTTAGTATTCCTGGTAACTAGCCAGTTAATCATCAACCAGCTGGGCTTTGGAAGTGGTGCTGTGGTTGAGTGGCTGCAGAAGTTTCCTTCTCTCCTTCCTTCACTTAAGAATCTCGGACAGAACCGGATCTTTGGGGACACCCTGCATCTAACTCTGCATTAACCCTTCTGTCTTTCCAACTTTGGGCTTTTGTAGAAATGGGGGACAGAATAGCTTGTGGTGTACTTACCTGCCTTGGGAGAGAGAACTGAGAATTCTAAGAAAGGTCACCTTGAGAAAGTGTTTCTTTAAGTAACTATTGTTTTTAGAGTAAATATTAGACATTGACTGTTTGTATTGGTTCATTGTGCTTTCTCTCCCTTTAGCCCCCCAGGTTCGCCCAATAGTCTTGGCTACTTCCCTACAGCTGCTAATCTTAGCGGTGTCCCTCCACAGCCTGGCACGGTGGTCAGAATGCAGGGCCTGGCCTACAATACTGGAGTTAAGGAAATTCTTAACTTCTTCCAAGGTTACCAGGTCAGTACCTTGAAGAAGAAAAATACTAAGTGCCCTTATTACTTAAGCTGATGTGCCTAAAGAATGCAGCCAGGAATATTCTCTGAAACTCATGTGTGTATAAGTGCTTTTAAATAGATTTGCTTTATGAAGAACCAGAGTCAGGGGGGACTCATTATCTGAGTGCTTACTTCAAACTCATGCCTTTGGAAGGATTAGGGCTCTTCCATGGTATTTTAATTCCACTTAATCTTAGGTGCTTTTCTTTTTCTCTCTTTCAGTTGGGCTACTTTGAGAAAGCTCTTTATGCACACAGTGGTGTGGGTCTTTCCATCTAGAATAAGACTGGCTAAGAAGGAATTTTCTTCAAAGTCAAATTGTTGACTAACGAAAAAATAAGAGACTTTGAGTATTTAAAAAGGAGTCTGAGTCCTTTCTGCCTGGTATGGAAGAAACAAGGGTGACTCAGTGAATCTTTAGATGGTAACTCTTTTGAAAAGAGCTATAGGAAGTGTTTCTTTTATGATAACTCTAATGAAACTGATTTTAGTCTTTTCCATTTTTCTAACACTGCCTATGTCCATCATTTGTTCTTTGATTTTTGGTAAGAGCTCGTTAAAAACAAGCACAGTCTTCTCATTCTCATCTCACCTGAGAGGATACTTTTCCTTCCTTAAATCACATGGTTAGACCCAAACTCCTTCTTCCCTACAATGTCTAAAAATCAGTACCTTGCAGTCTTTTACTTGCACTAAAAGCAAAAATGGTCTTTCCTCTTGGAGCTGAGCCTTGCTTCAGTTATTAGAGTTGAAAAGCATTTGTAGGCCTAGTCATCAAGTCCTAAAGTTTAACCCTACAACACGATAAGGGTTTTGCCTGCAGGCGCAGTTGCCCTCGAACTCTTAGAATAGGTTTACAAGGTTGGTGTCCATGAACCATGGAGTCGTAAAGAGTTGGACATGACTTGGTGACTGAACAACAACAACAAATTCATAAATCGTGGAGGACTGTGGAGTTCAGCTAGAGCAATGTCAGTGGGGATGCCCCAAACCTACGAAGTTACCATCATGGGATATTTTTTGACAATTGAAGAAACTGGACAACAGTTATGTTTTGTTACTGCTTGGCTTAGCACATTCTTTGCATACATAAGCTATTTTTCAGAGATTAGCAGATACTTTGCTTCTTCCCTACCTGTTGGAATCCTTCGGAATGGTAAAAAGTTACTTCCCAAACTTCATATCTGATTCACTAGATTACGAAGAGAGAATTTTACCAATGGCTATTGAAAAGATAAAATCACATGGAGAATACATTTGAGTTTTGTGTTTTCTCCTATGACTTTCCAGTTGTTTTGATTAATTTTTATTACATTCAAACTGAATAGCGTTAAGTGGTCATACATACAAACTGTATAAGGGTAAACAAAACTGCTCTTCTAATGGGTATTTATCAAACCACAAACACATAATAGAAGTTATTTCTAGATTTATGGCTAAAAGATTTATAGGTTTCAAAATTAAGATAAACTACAGATTGAAGTTATTTTATCTTCTAGTAGCCTCTAGGGAATTATTCAGTGTTGGAGCAGACCTAGTATAATTAAAAGCAAAAAGATTCTGCAAAACTATTTTGTCTCAAGGCATTTGCCTTCATTTCTGAAGTGCTTGGAATTTATGAAATGGCTAGACAAATTAGGATTACGTAGGAACCTCAGTTATCTAATTCAGCATATCAGATTATTCTTGAATAGTTTTAAGGTAGTTAAAATGCATACATTCAAAATCTTTTGTATATAACCTAATTTCATGTAACTCTTACATAAAAGTTCATGTTTTCTGCTGTCTTTAAGAGTCCTTTCCTTCTTATTTCTTTTTGCCTGTTCTCAGTTGTGTTAGTAATGGCCATTATGAAGCTCTAGATTCTTTTAGATAAGGCTTTGTCACAAGATAAAAAAATCAGTGGATGACTTTTTAAAAAAAATTGTTCTGAAGTGTAATCTTTATGTCTATCTTTATATATGGGGCCTATATTGCTGTTGCTTATTTATTGGGAGGTTTTCATTTGATTTCTGGGTTACTTAAAATTCATCCTACATAATTACATAATTTTTTAATGTAGGTAATAATACCAAATCCTTGGTAATAATTGTTTGAATGAATGAATGAAATCTCTTTATGCTTTCTGATTCTGTCTTTTAAAACATACATATATATATATAATAATGGCATATGTCATTTTTATAAATGTTACGTTTCATTTTTAGATGTATGGTTCCCCTTAGCAAAATTCTTTCTATAAAACTACTCCCACTTAATTTTTCCTTATTTGATTTGAAGTTGAAGGGGCTGGAAAGGGTTGATTTACAAAAAGAGAATTGTGATACTAAAGCAAGATGCAGGATATAGGTTCTGCTATCAAATCTGCATTTTTGTAAATTAACCTGAATGAGGCCCATTTTGATAAATGAAATTAATAGAATGAGAATTGAATTTATGAAGGCAGGCTAAAAATATTTAGTGGTGAGGATGTCATTCTGGTCGCGGAAGTAAATCTTTGTTTTTATTTTCGTTGATGGACCTCTTATTCTGAAGTGGGCTCTTAGGTATCCTTATATTAGTCCTTTAACTTTTTCATTTACTCTTTGCATTAACCTTTGCTATCAGTGGCTTTGCATTTTCCATAGTGCTAATTTTTTTTCTCCTCCAAGTACTGACTTTAATCATTATCTCTTTGGGCCACTCACTGCTTTTAACTTGCTGCACTGCTGAGAGAACTAGATTGATAGTACAAATATAGCTAATGCTTGTGGTGTCATGGAAACTATTGTTAACAAGATCCGAATTGTTTGGTAACGTTGTGGTACACTGTTCTTTTCCTATCTGCATGTTCATCTAACTTCCCGCTTAGAAGAAAACTTTTATGGTATTTAGATATGTTAAGTAAGAAACGATTTGAGATTCAGCTACTTATATGGCTTTCATCAGCGCTAACTTGTTTCCTATGGTTTTAACGTCCTGTATATAATTCAGTTGATAGAACTATTCAGTTGAAATACTAACCATCTGTAGTGATCGTTTGTCCATGTTTTGATCCTGTTTGTTTTAACTTGCATTTTTAGTATGCAACCGAGGATGGACTTGTACACACAAGTGACCAGGCCAGGACTCTATCCAAAGAATGGGTTTGTATTTAAGGGCCCCAGCAGTTAGATCATCCTCACAAAAGAAGGTAAGGCTTCATGCTGTGGAAGTTAAATTATATAAAGGGCCTAACAAAGAGAAATCAAGAATCTCAATGTTTTTTAAGTCAGGTGGGACTTCTCTTCCTTTTTTGTGATATAAGAAATGACAGAAATCTTGGAAGGAATGGAGACTGAAATTAAGATTGTCATCTTAGTAGCTAAGCGATATATATGGAAGCAGTTGTATGTTATTTTGGCGTAAGGGAAAACTTCCATTTGGAAATTATTTTAAAGTGTACAGTTAAATGATATTTAGTGTGTTTGCAATATTGTTTGACCATTATTTCTGTCTAGTTCCAAAACATTTTTATCAACTCTGAAAGAAAATCCCACACCCATTAAGCAATAGCTCCCAGTTTTCCTCCCAACAGACCCAGGCAACCAATCTACTTCATTTCACATGGTTTTGAGGTTTATCCATGTTATAGTATGTATTCGTACTTCATTCCTTTTTTTGTGACTGATTAATATTCCATTGTATCAAGTCAGAATTAATTTCTGGCTTGATGGACATGAGTTTGAGTGAACTCCAGGAGTTGGTGATGGACAGGGAAGCCTGGCGTGCTGCAGTCCATGAGTCCACAAAAAGTCAGACACGACTGAGTGACTGAAGTGATTATTCCATTGTATGGCTATGTGAGATTTTTTTTTCCCCCCATATATCTATTGATGGGCTTATGGGCTGTTTCCACCTTCTGGGTATTGTAAATAGTGCTAATATGAATAATTATGTACAAATATTTGAATATTTTAAATTATTTTGGTTGTATATTTAGGAATAGAAATACTGAGTCATATGATAACTCTATTAAGTTGGTTATACTTTTTCCCCTAGTTTCTCTTTTCTAAAGTTGTGATAAAATAATATATAATATAATATGATTTTAATCATCTTTTAAGTGTACAGTTCAGGGCATTAAGTACATCCACACTGTTTACAAAGTCTAGCTCCTGAACTTTTTACCTTCTCGTGCTGAAACTCTAAATAACATTAAACATAATCTCCTATCCCTCTTTCCCCAGCCCCCTGGAAACCATTATTCTCTTATGTTTCTGTGCATTTGACTATGAAAGTTACCTTATAAATGGAAAAACACAGTATTTGTTCTTTCGTGGCTGACTTATTTCACTTAGCCTAATGTTTTTTAAAGTTCATCTGGATATACTTTTAAATATGCCTCATTCCAAAATGATTATAAGGTTTTTGTTGCATGTCTTCCTCCTCTTCTAAAACTAAACCTAGAGGAAAAGGATTCTGATAGCATTTTGAGTAATTTTTTCACCCTACTAATTCAGTTCAGCTCAGTCGTGTCTGACTCTGCAACCCCATGAATTGCAGTAGGCCAGGCCTCCCTGTTCATCACCAACTCCCGGAGTTCACTCAGACTCAGTTTTAACTTGCATTTTTAGTATGCAACCGAGGATGGACTTGTACACACAAGTGACCAGGCCAGGACTCTATCCAAAGAATGGGTTTGTATTTAAGGGCCCCAGCAGTTAGATCATCCTCACAAAAGAAGGTAAGGCTTCATGCTGTGGAAGTTAAATTATATAAAGGGCCTAACAAAGAGAAATCAAGAATCTCAATGTTTTTTAAGTCAGGTGGGACTTCTCTTCCTTTTTTGTGATATAAGAAATGACAGAAATCTTGGAAGGAATGGAGACTGAAATTAAGATTGTCATCTTAGTAGCTAAGCGATATATATGGAAGCAGTTGTATGTTATTTTGGCGTAAGGGAAAACTTCCATTTGGAAATTATTTTAAAGTGTACAGTTAAATGATATTTAGTGTGTTTGCAATATTGTTTGACCATTATTTCTGTCTAGTTCCAAAACATTTTTATCAACTCTGAAAGAAAATCCCACACCCATTAAGCAATAGCTCCCAGTTTTCCTCCCAACAGACCCAGGCAACCAATCTACTTCATTTCACATGGTTTTGAGGTTTATCCATGTTATAGTATGTATTCGTACTTCATTCCTTTTTTTGTGACTGATTAATATTCCATTGTATCAAGTCAGAATTAATTTCTGGCTTGATGGACATGAGTTTGAGTGAACTCCAGGAGTTGGTGATGGACAGGGAAGCCTGGCGTGCTGCAGTCCATGAGTCCACAAAAAGTCAGACACGACTGAGTGACTGAAGTGATTATTCCATTGTATGGCTATGTGAGATTTTTTTTTCCCCCCATATATCTATTGATGGGCTTATGGGCTGTTTCCACCTTCTGGGTATTGTAAATAGTGCTAATATGAATAATTATGTACAAATATTTGAATATTTTAAATTATTTTGGTTGTATATTTAGGAATAGAAATACTGAGTCATATGATAACTCTATTAAGTTGGTTATACTTTTTCCCCTAGTTTCTCTTTTCTAAAGTTGTGATAAAATAATATATAATATAATATGATTTTAATCATCTTTTAAGTGTACAGTTCAGGGCATTAAGTACATCCACACTGTTTACAAAGTCTAGCTCCTGAACTTTTTACCTTCTCGTGCTGAAACTCTAAATAACATTAAACATAATCTCCTATCCCTCTTTCCCCAGCCCCCTGGAAACCATTATTCTCTTATGTTTCTGTGCATTTGACTATGAAAGTTACCTTATAAATGGAAAAACACAGTATTTGTTCTTTCGTGGCTGACTTATTTCACTTAGCCTAATGTTTTTTAAAGTTCATCTGGATATACTTTTAAATATGCCTCATTCCAAAATGATTATAAGGTTTTTGTTGCATGTCTTCCTCCTCTTCTAAAACTAAACCTAGAGGAAAAGGATTCTGATAGCATTTTGAGTAATTTTTTCACCCTACTAATTCAGTTCAGCTCAGTCGTGTCTGACTCTGCAACCCCATGAATTGCAGTAGGCCAGGCCTCCCTGTTCATCACCAACTCCCGGAGTTCACTCAGACTCAGGTGCATCGAGTCGGTGATGCCATCCAGCCATCTCATCTTCTGTCGTCCCCTTCTCCTCCTGCCCCCAATCCCTCCCAGCATCAGAGTCTTTTCCAATGAGTCAACTCTTCACATGAGGTGGCCAGAGTACTGGAATTTCAGCTTTAGCTGAATTCTGTCCTAATGTTTGTATATTTGGGGTCATGGTAGGATAACAAACCAGGTCCTTTGTTAAAATCCAGGCTTTTGCATTTAACATCAGATTAATCTGCCTTTATATTGAGGATTTTTAAAAACTCACATGGAGTTCTGTATGAAATACTTGGCATAAGTTATCTCATTTAATTATATCAACAATCTTGGAACGTAAGGATCATAAAAGTATTTGTGCTCCTTGTAAAGAATTTGAAACATATAGACAGTTAAAAAGAAATCAGTAATCATCCCACCAACTAGAAATGGCTACAGTGAATGATGCTTTTCAAGTTCTTTTTTTTATATGCGCTCTAGGAATTTTGAACCTGTTTCTTTCTCCGTAACCGTTCGCTGTGACTGTATATTTGCATATTTTTCTCCTCATCCACATGCATATTAAATTCATTATCATTAGTCATCTTTGATACCAACAGAGTGGCTTGTGCTCTGAGAGCACTTTTATATCTGCAGTCTCATTGGAGTTTCGTCACAGCCCTGTGAGGCCTCAGGACATGTACCTTGGCTCCATTTGTCAGAGGAGATGAAATCCAGAGGGATTAGACAATTTTCACAAGTCATACAGCTAGTGACCAAGCTGATCAAAGACCTGTAGTTTCCAGCCTCACCCTTGGTGCTCTTTCCTTTGGGCAAATGAAAACACAGCAGTAAGTGTTTGCGTTGAACGAATAGTGACCCAGAATGTTTACATCCCGATTCCTGCAACCTGTGTCTTTTGCCTTACATACCAAAAGATGTAAATTAAGGATCTCGAGAGGAGGGGTTTATTTTGGATTACCTGGGTGGACCCTAAGCGCGATTATAAGAAAGAGACAGAAAGAGATCGGGTAGACACAGAGGAGGTGGAGGTTTAACTACGAGAGGTAGCAATCAGGCCAGGAACACCTGTAGCCGCCAAAACTTGGGAGAGGCCAAACGTAGATTTTTTCCTGCACCCTACCCTCTGGAGGGTGTGCAGCCTGGCTAACACCTTCATTTCTGACCTCTGTCCTCCAGAATTGTTAAGAGTAAATTTCCCCTTGTTTTAAGTCAGTTTGTAGTAATTTGTTACCGTAGCCACAGGAAACTAATATATTGTGTAAAAATTCACTGAAAAAATAATGTCACTGCTGGTTATAAAATCAGATAAAGGAAACCAAAGCCCATGGTGAGGTCTGGTAAAATCACACTCTGTCTTTTCCTGTAGCCTTGTCCCCTCAAAGGAGCCTATATTTGCAGAAAGTGAAAGTGAAGTCGCTCAGTCGTGTCCGACTCTTTTCGACCCCATGAGCTGTAGCCTACCAGGCTCCTCTGTCCATGGGATTCTCCAGGCAAGAATATGGGAGTGGGTTGCCATTTCCTTCTCCGGGGGATCTTCCCGACCCAGGAATAGAACACAGGTCTTCCGCATTGCAGGCAGACGCTTTACCCTCTGAGCACCAGGGAAGCCCAGCCTGCCCCCTAAAAGATAAGGCCTGTTTTTTTGGTCATAAGAAACCCCTAAGATGCCCAAGGGGCACTTCAGAGAAGGAGGTTGTGATGACTGGCTGGAAAAATGCCTCCTCACATGGCCACAGTTCTTGTCGCCTCAACTTTCACTGTGAGCTCCAAGCCTCATACTCTTAGGATCTCAAAGGGCAGGGTTAGCTCATAAATCTAAATTTGTCAACAAGTGCTTCCTAACTGTGTTTACAACTATATTTTGCATACATAAGGAGATGATAATTCTTTTGAGGGGACAGTTCCCTTCTCTGTAAAAATTGGGGAAAAAAATAACTTATACATATGTAACATTTTTGGGTGTTAAGAATCAGGTGGATTAATGACTATAAAGTTACACAAACTAAGGTTTTTTTCTGTATACAGGTACCTATTTTGTTGCTATGATCACAATAATCATTACAGGGGCAGACTACTATGTACATTCCAGACTTATTCAGATTTTACCAGTGTTTTCGTTAATGTCCTTCCTCTGTTCCAGGATCCAGTCTAAGATTTCACGTTTAGTTGGTTTGTCTCCTTGGTGTCCTCTGGCCTGTATTAGTGTCTCGGTCTTAGGTTGTTTTCTTGACCTTGACAATTCTGTTTTATACTGCTCTTGAAGTCTTGTGGGCTATCCTTTAGTTGGATTTGTTTAATTTTTTCTTGTGGTTAGACGGGGGTAGTAGGTGTTAAGAAAGAGTCTATGGAAGTGAAGATCCCCTCTCATGAAGTTTCATGATAATATTATCTGTTGTGTTGTACCCAGGTGACCTCCCTGGTGGTATCAATTTTGCTCTCTTGGCAAATGGCTTCATCCGTTCAGGCTGTCTTAATACAATTCTGTGAACTTGGCTGGCTTATAAACGACAAACATTTATGCTCTCACAGGGTTCTGAAAGCTGGAAAGTCCAAGATTAGGTGCTTCTAGTTTCCTTTTGTGTGTGTGTGAAAAGTTTTGTCTGTGTACAAGGTATTTTTGGAAGCTCTTGTAATATATTAAGCCTGGTATTGTCACAGCACCTACGTTTTATGAAAAACAACAAAAATTCTCGATGTAGCTCTCATTTGAATAGTTGTGTTTTTTCTTTTTTGGCTGCACTGGGTCTTTACTGCTGTACTCGGGCTTTCTCTGGTTGCAGTGATTAGAGGCTGCTTTCCAGACTTCGCGTTTCGGTGGCTTCCCTTGTGCTGAGCACAGGCTCCGTGTGCTGGGGCTTCAGCAGTGCCGGTGGCAAATCCAGCGGTAGGGGCTGGCGGGCCGTAGCTGTGGTACATGGGCTTAGTCACCCTGCAGCGTGTGGGATCCTCTGCAGCCCAGATTGAACCTGCGTCTCCTGGTTTAGCTGGTGAATGCTTAACCACGGGGCCTCCAGAAAGTCCTGAAGGGTATTTTTTTATTCTTGGTCTTTAACATTTTTGGGTGTTAAGAATCAGGTGGATTAATGACTATAAAGTTACACAAACTAAGGTTTTTTTCTGTATACAGGTACCTATTTTGTTGCTATGATCACAATAATCATTACAGGGGCAGACTACTATGTACATTCCAGACTTATTCAGATTTTACCAGTGTTTTCGTTAATGTCCTTCCTCTGTTCCAGGATCCAGTCTAAGATTTCACGTTTAGTTGGTTTGTCTCCTTGGTGTCCTCTGGCCTGTATTAGTGTCTCGGTCTTAGGTTGTTTTCTTGACCTTGACAATTCTGTTTTATACTGCTCTTGAAGTCTTGTGGGCTATCCTTTAGTTGGATTTGTTTAATTTTTTCTTGTGGTTAGACGGGGGTAGTAGGTGTTAAGAAAGAGTCTATGGAAGTGAAGATCCCCTCTCATGAAGTTTCATGATAATATTATCTGTTGTGTTGTACCCAGGTGACCTCCCTGGTGGTATCAATTTTGCTCTCTTGGCAAATGGCTTCATCCGTTCAGGCTGTCTTAATACAATTCTGTGAACTTGGCTGGCTTATAAACGACAAACATTTATGCTCTCACAGGGTTCTGAAAGCTGGAAAGTCCAAGATTAGGTGCTTCTAGTTTCCTTTTGTGTGTGTGTGAAAAGTTTTGTCTGTGTACAAGGTATTTTTGGAAGCTCTTGTAATATATTAAGCCTGGTATTGTCACAGCACCTACGTTTTATGAAAAACAACAAAAATTCTCGATGTAGCTCTCATTTGAATAGTTGTGTTTTTTCTTTTTTGGCTGCACTGGGTCTTTACTGCTGTACTCGGGCTTTCTCTGGTTGCAGTGATTAGAGGCTGCTTTCCAGACTTCGCGTTTCGGTGGCTTCCCTTGTGCTGAGCACAGGCTCCGTGTGCTGGGGCTTCAGCAGTGCCGGTGGCAAATCCAGCGGTAGGGGCTGGCGGGCCGTAGCTGTGGTACATGGGCTTAGTCACCCTGCAGCGTGTGGGATCCTCTGCAGCCCAGATTGAACCTGCGTCTCCTGGTTTAGCTGGTGAATGCTTAACCACGGGGCCTCCAGAAAGTCCTGAAGGGTATTTTTTTATTCTTGGTCTCTTAAGTGTATAGTTTGGATTACTTTGTGGATTGAAAAAAAGTTTTCTTTTGGATCAACATAGTGGCTAATATTTTAGTCTCTGGCCCCAAAATTCAAGATATCTTTTGAATAAAAAAGAGCAGCTTTGAAAATTGGACAAAACTTCTCTCTTCCTCCTCCAACTAGGATTATAAAAATGGGCCAGAATGACAAATAAATATTGATTCTTTTGACTTAACTGAAAAACAGCCTTTCTTTGATTAAAGAATTTGAGTTACAGGTTTTATTTTATCTTAAAGGAAGAAGAAACTGTTCTTCTGTCCTAATCAAAGATCCCACCTATGAATTATACTTTTCAGAAAAGAGAGATCAAAATTACTGGGAAGAAATGAAATATTACAACTACAGACAGTCCCCTACATACGAACAAGTTCTGTTCCGAGAGTACTTTTTAAGTCCAGTTTGTTAATAAGTCCAACAAAGTTAGCCTAGATACCTAACTAACACAATTAGCTATATAGTACGGTACTATAATAGGCTTATAATGCTTTTCACACAAATAATGCATAAAAAACAAACATGAGAAATAAAACATTTTCCGTCTTACATACAGTGCCTTGAAAAGTACAGTAGTACAGTAGGGCAACGGGCACGCAGGGGCTGGCGTGGAGTGAGCAGGCAAGGGCAGCTATTGACCAGAGGAGGGACGGGCGGTGGGGCAGCCGAAGGACCGGCGGCAATAGGAGATGCAGGGCAAGCTGCAGCTTCCCTCGCACACCTGACGCTGATGGCACAGGATCTGGTTCTTTGCTGGCTTAGCTTCTGTCTACCCTCTTGAAACAAACGATCCAGCAACGTCTGGGTAGTAGCTGTTTTTTCTCGTCATAGGTGACACAGTAGTGCTGGATCGCATTCTGAATGGCTGCTGAAACTCCTTGAGCCGTTGTAAGTTCCCTTGCTGTGCCTCAAAGACTGATGGTGCCTCCTCAAATAAACAAAATCCCCTGCCATCTCCTGCGTCGTTAATCTCTTTAGTTCTCTGTTTACTTCTTCTCCCTTTTGTCTCTTTGTCCTTTCTCTGGGCTTCCAGTGCCGTCAGGTCTCTAACATGCGTTTGCATCTTTGAAAGTTCGCAACTTGAAGGTTCGTATGTAGGGGACTTACTGTAATCAGAGTTGCAGGCATTTTTTTCTTTTTAAGGTGTGTAGGTTCATTCCGTAGAACATAACACCGGTTAGTGAAACAAGATATCTTAAAAGGATTCTTTGTAAATGTACATAGAACTTTTAATGACAGCTTAGTGCAAAATACAGCATTATATGTTTTGACACAGATCTTACTAGAAATGAAAGACAAATTGGCAGTTGTACCTTAAAAATTGTCTTTGCATAAGAGTGTTTGCTCTTCTGCAGCTATAGGGGAATGTGAAACATTTTCTCCTTATCCGTCTGAGATTTTCTTTGTTGTTGTTGTTGTTGACAGCTAAGAATCTACAGCTGCATTGCTAAATTCCAAAATTCCATTGGATACCATGGGGATTAAAAGGCAGGTCTGAGAAGGTTAAGCTTTTAATTTTTTCAGAACTTGTCCACATTTTCACAAAACTTGAGGGTATAACTTTCAGCATCTACAGTGATTTGCTACTGGAATACTAGTAGTCTGGGCTGAGAATGAGGAAGGTGGAATTCATTGACTCTGATAACAGGTCCACAGTTGACCAACTTGGCTGCATCCAATTCCTCTCTCAGCCCAACTCTCTTTGTGCCATACTCGCAGCAAATCCTGGCTTGCCACCCTTCTATTGCCAAGTCCAGAGGAAGCCAGGGCTTCAGTGTCATTGGCCTCAATTTAAGCCCATCTCTGAAAGCATTGTGGCCAAGGGCACAGAGGGCTCTAATGGGCTATATCTGGGTCACTTGGGCTCAGTGGTAAAGTTGCCTCTTAATGGCTTTGAGATTGGGGGCAGGGCAGTCATTTAAGGAAAATCAGGTGCTATTGCCAAAAGATAGACAAAATAGATACTGGACAGCAGTAATAATGTCGGGTCATTGATAGAGATTTTCCTATCCAAATTTAGTATCCAAAGAGCAGGTTTCAATGCATAGTATTTTAAAGCTAAGTGCTAAATTATGGTCCCTTTGAAAACCACATTTAAAAATGAATTCTAGATTTAGGAGAATGGCATTGAAACATGTATACTATCATGTAAGAAACTAATCGCCAGTCTGTGTTCAATACAGGATACAGGATGCTTGGGGCTGGTGCACAGGAATGATCCAGAGAGATGATATGGGGTGGGAGGTGGGAGTGGGGTTCAGGATTGGGAACTTATGTATACCCGTGGCTGATTCATGTCAGTGTATGGCAAAACCAATACAGTATTGTAAAGCAAAATAAAGTAAAAAAAAAAAAAATTTTTTTAATGAATTCTAACAAAGAAACAAAAGTTTCTCTATTCTTAAGGGTACCTGAATCTAAATCTGTATTCCAGTTTTGAAATCTTTTTTTTTTTTTTTTTTTT
>SJYG01001268.1:286735-313844 GCA_006410535.1 Litocranius walleri | reverse complement strand
TTTTTTTTTTTTTTTTTTTTTTTTGCTATATGCTGATTCTTAGTTTGATTTTCATTGCAGTGTGCAAACTCCTAGTTGTGGCATGTGGGACCTGGTTCCCTGACCAGGGATCAAACCCGGGACCCTCTGCATTGGGAGCACAGTCTTAGCCACTGGACTGCCACGGAAGTCCCAGAATCTACTTCTTAAGCAAATCTAGGATTAACCACAATTACAAATTGGCCATATGAACAGAACTAAACTCTGAAGAACTATATTTCTATCTTCATTTCTGTTTCTCATTTACATGTGAAAGTATACACATGCCTATTTAGTTTTCATTTTAAAGATTGTGTGTGGGATATAAGTAAATATCACAGAAGAACCAATTTGCATTCATATTCTAGATCTTCCAATTACTGGCTTAATTGCTCTGTGCCTCAGGTTTCCCATCTGTAAAATGGGGGTGGCAATATAATAGGGTGGTTGTAAGGATGAAATAGTCCACATAAAGGTGGTTTTTATAGATTGGCCACTGACATATAGAACTCTTTTGCTACAGTGTCATTATTTAGTGCCTTTTTTTTTTTTTCCCCTTTTGGCCACTCCATGTGGCATGTGTGGTTAATTCTCCCACCAGCTATGAAACTTGTGCCCCCTGCTTTGAAAGCATGGAGTCTTAACCACTGGACCACCAGAGAAGTCCCCTCTCAGTGCTTCTTACTGATACAAATTTTCTTGTTTGAATTTTTTTGAAATTTCTTATATTAGAATTTAATATTAAATTTTTGTCTTAGTGGCTTGATTTATTTAAAAACTGGTATTAAACCTCCACTATCACTAAAATGCTCGGATAATTTGGGGACCCAGAATAAGGAATGAAGAGAATTGTCTCCTCACAAAAGATATAAGTGGGGGAGGGGGGTGTAAAAACGCACATTATCCCATGCATAATAATATGGCTAGGGTATTGTGGAAATGCCAGTTATCACATAAGCTTCACTTGTCAGCAGAGTATTCCCTGAGAATTTGCTGTGTAAATACCAGTTATGTCTGTGTAAAATAAAAATTTGGAATCCTTTTAAGATTTTTAGACAATCTTTTTTTACGGCGACTAAGAATTGTAAAATTGAGAGACTATAATTTTTTCTTTTGTTCTTTTTTTTCAGTGTTTGAAAGATATATGGGGATCCTGAAACCTTCAGACATAAGACAACTTCCAGCAACTTCAGGAGAAGTTTGTCTACACTCAGGCTGCAGTATTTTCAGCAAACATCACTGGACAGTGGGCAAATGCCCTATCCTTTGGTGGAATGAAAAATTTGAGCCAGTGAAGCCAAATTCTCATTGCAAGCAGCATGCTTGGCTCCTTGCTCACTGCAAACAGTCATTTAAAATGTGAATTTGAAATCGGGTGTCTCCATTACTGCAAGCTAGTATGGCATCATAGGTGTTTCCTAAGTTTTAAGTCTTGGGGGAAAAAAAATACTCCATCAACATCTGCCATCTCCACCAGGAACTCTTTTCTGGAAGCTCCATTTATGTGTGTTCCCACTCTTCTCCCATCTTCTGCACAATCACGTGCTCTTCTGAAATAAAAATAAGGCCTTGGAGTACGTAAGTCCCAGACTTACAAAAAGAAATAAAGCTATAATTTCCCCAGTCTCTTGGCCATCACAATGTCTTACAGTTAAAAGCCACCAAAAAACTATTTTTAAAACACTTTGGAATAAGTGAGAAGAAATGGCACACCCATCACAAAACATACACCGTTTAAAAGTTGCATTTTTTTCTCAGTGGGTATCAGTTGTAAATAAAAATGAACTAGGGGCCAAAATATAAAACCAAAAATGAAGCAGCTATGTGTAGTTACTAATTTCTAGTTTGAACTGTAACTGAATACTGTGGTTTCGTATGTATTATTTTATACTGTTCCCATTATTGATGGTTTGGAATTTAATAAGAAATTCCATAGTTTTTAATATCACAAATGAGAATATTTGAACAGTGTATTCTAGAATGCAATATACTAACTAAAGTGAATGCTTGTATATAATAAGATAGCCTTAATCCTTTTTCTCTAATGCCTTAACTGTCAAATAATTAAAACTTTTAAAAAGCCTAGGCTTATAGTCAGCATGCTAGACTGAGAGGTAAACACTGACTGATGAGAACAGGTACTGATGCTATCAGTGTTCAGCACTATGTGTTTAGCTGTGTTTATACTCCAGAAGTGCAATATTAGACACTAGCTAGATAGTACTGCTGCCTCGTGCAACTCCAAAGAGAAAAACAGAATTTGATTAACCGAGTGCACATGTTCCTTTAAGTTACTCTTAATGCCCTTAGCTTGAATGCAATGCCATACAGATTTATGTGGCTGCTATTTTTATTTACTTTGCATTATTTTGATTAATACCTTAAATGGAAAGCCAAACATTTCCCTTTTCACTGACCAGTAATGGCCCTTTAACTGCAGTAGGAAAAATAAGAAAAACCATGTTGTGTGAAAATTGGTGATAACTGGCACTTCAGATCATAAAAATAGTTCTTTATACTTGGCTGCCTTAAGATGCTGTTTGCCCAGAGCTCTGAAAGACTTTAAGATAGGCAGTAATACTACTGAATTTTTGTAGAATTGTTACATTTGATAATAAAACTTGCCTGTTTAATCTCAATGTTTGCATTCTGTTTTGTAATTAGAAGAGTTAAGGGTAATAGATGAAGGGTGTGGTGGGTAAAGCCATCTTTTCCTGAGGTGGTAGGATATTTCCTTAAGTTACTGTGAGTATTTGTAGGTGTGCTCTGTCGTGTCTGACTCTTTGCGACCCCAGGAACTGTAGCCCGCCAGGCTTCTCTGTCCATGGAATTTTCCAGGCAAGAATAGTGGATTGGGTTGCCATTTCCTTTTCCAGGAGATCCTCCTGACCCAGGGAATCGAACCTGCATATCCCGTGCTTCCTGCATTACAGGCAGATTCTCTATTGCTGAGACACAGGCGAAGCTATCAATGATTAATGCACTCCAGATACAGATTAAACAACCAGCCTTAGAGTATAAATCATTGAGACATTGATCCCAAAATTCTTAAAACTGTAGTCATTAATATGTAGTCCTTGCATCTTACTATTAGATGTTTGCTTGACAATTTGAAAACTTATTGGAGCCACATAAGACATTTCTTAAAAGCCATATAATAAAAGCTAGAACTCTAGTGTTTCTGAATCCCACATACTTCTTTATTCCAATTTCTCTCTCTGCTAATTCTGAGTTCTCCGATATTCTCTCTAATCCAAATTTTGTCCGTTTTTTAGGAACCAGGTTAAGACTTGCCTGGCTTCACCATTTTAGAGTCACATCTATTGACCGTATCGTTATCTGAGGGATGTCCTCTATGGAGTTCGATGACCTAGCACATTTTTATACACGTGATCTTGTTAAGTACTCATCAAGTGAAGTTTAGTTCAACTGGGACACTTTTGCAATCTCAGTCCTTGCCAACATCATGTATAAGAAAGAAGCAATTGCTTTCAGGTTTGTGCTTCAGTTTTGGGTCTGTGAAGAGGGAGCAGAGCCCTCCGGGCAATCTAAGGTTCTGCTCCAGGTTCCTGTACCTTTATGTCTCTGGTAGGCATTTAATGTCCAGGCTATTTAAGGATATAACTACCGCCTTGAAATGGTATCATATAGTTGCTCCTAAGGCAGAAAAAGAATATAGGTGATGGTATGAGATTAAGAAAGGCCAGTGGGAAAGAATTGAGAATATATATATATATATATAAAAGTGTCAGCTCTTTGCATCAGGTGGCCAAAGTATTGGAGCTTCAGCATCCGTCCTCCCAATGAATATTCAGGGTTGATCTCCTTTAGGATTGACTGATTTGATCTTGCTGTCCAAGGGACTCTCAAGAGTCTTCTCCAGCACCACAGATTGAAAGCACACAGCCTTTATGGTCCAACTCTCACATCCATACATGACTTGAAAAAAACTATAGCTTTGACTATTCAGACCTTTGTCTGCAAAGTGATACCTGCTTTTTAATACTGTCTAAGTTTGTCATAGCTATTCTTCCAAGGAGCAAGTGTCTTAATTGCATGGCTGCAGTCACCATCCACATTGATTTTAGAGCCCAAAATGAAATCTGACAGTGTTTCCACATTTACCCCATCTATTTGCCATGAAGTGATGGGATTGGATGCCATGATCTTAGTGTTTTGAATGCTGAGTTTTAAGCCAGCCTTTTCACTCTTTCACCTTCATCAAGAGGCTTTTTAGTTCTCTTCACCTTCTGCCATTAAAGTGGCGTCATCTGCATATCTGAGGTTGCTGATATTTCTCCTAGCAATCTTGATTCCAGCTTGTGATCCATCCAGCCCAGCATTTTTCATTATGTTCTCTGCATATAAGTTAAATAAGCAGGGTGACAATATACATCCTTGAAGTAACCTTTCCCAGCTTAGAACCATGTCCAGTTCTAACTGTTGCTTCTCATCCTGTATACAGGTTTCTCAGGAAGCAGGTAATGTGGTCTGATATTCCCATCTCATTAAGAATATTCCACAGTTTGTTGTGATCTGCATAGCCAAAGGCTTTAGTATAGTCCATAAAGCAGAAATAGATGATTTTATGAAATTCCTTTCCTTTTCCATGATCCACTATATGCTGGCAATTTGATCTTTGCTTCCTCTGCTTTTCTAAATCCAGTTTGTACATCTGGAAGTTCTCAGTTCACATGCTGCTGAAGCCTCTCATGAAGGAATTTGAGCATAATCTTGCTGGCATGTGAAATGATTGCAACTGTTCAGTAATTTGAATATTCTTTGACATTGCCTTTGGGATTGGAATGAAAACTGACCTTTTCCAGATTATATAGATTATCCATATTTCTTTCCACGTTTCCCACTGTTGTATTATTTTGAAGCAAATTCTTTGGACCAAGATTAAAATGGAAATTCAAGTATAAAACTGGGCCATGGTAGCAAGTGTTTTAATGAGAAGTGTGTGTGCTCAGTCATGTCTGACTCTTTGTGACCCCATGGATGGTAGCTCACAGACTCCTCTGTCCAGGGAATTTTCCAGGCAAGAATACTGGAGCAGGTTGCCATTTCTGCCCTGGGGATAGAACTCAAGTCTCTTGCATCTCCTGCTTTGGCAGGCAGATTCTTTACCACTGCACTACGTGGGAAGCTTCTTAGTGAGAAGGTGCAAAGGCTAAATAGGACTGAACTAGTAGAAATAATTCAGTTTCTGAATTTCTGCAATTGTGCTTTGTAATCCATTCCTTATCCCATGTGCCAATATGAGACACAGACTAGACAGGATATGGTGTAAACTGAGGACTGGAAGGCCACAGGATGGAATTTAGGAATGAGAGCCCTGAATGAGGACCATAGGGAGAAATTGTTTTTCTACATTTTTGCTGCCTTCTTTAAGTGATTTTTGAGGCCAAGATCCTAAGGGATCAAAGGTTCAAAAACAAATGACTAGCTCCTAACTTAGAAAAATTAAAGGGAAATGTCCATATTTCAGTGTACCTCCCCTCAGTTAATGTGGAAAGTGGAGGGATATTTCAAGCCAAAACCAAGCTGATAATCATTACCTTGGAAGAGTATACAATCAAAAAAACACTGAGGATATGTATAAATTATACATATATAAAAAACACAATAAAAAGCACTGTGTAGGTTAAATGAATCTTCACAATAACCTATTAAGTGGCGCTGGTGGTAGAGAACCCCCTGCCGATGCAGGAGACCTAAGAGACGGGTTTTATCCCTCCGTCAGGAAGATCCCCTGCAGGAGGGCACGGCAACCCACCCCAGTATTCCTGCCTGAAGAATCCCATGAACAGAGGAGACTGGCAGGCGACAGTCCATGGGGTGGCAGAGAACCGGACTCTATTGAGGCAACTTAGCATTTATGAACAATAGCAACACTATAATTATTTTTACTGACCAGGAAATTCAGTGTAGGTTAAGTAGTATCTGTCATGGCTGCCCAGAAGGTACAGGAAAGGATCTGGAAGATAAAGATTTGGAGTCTAGTTGATGTGATTAGTGCTCTCATAACTGCTGCTTAGCAGTTCTGGCTCTTTTCCTAGCATTGCACAAATACAATCCATCATTACAGAGTCATAGAGTTGGGCTTCAAAATGTTCCCTTGGTCTGCCTTCTCACGTTATTTCCACTGTGCCATCAGTTCAGCTGCTGAATTATTCATCAGCTACCTACTGTTGCTGTGCTAAAAGGCAATGTTGATAAATGAGTAACAAAGCTGCTGATTACACACTCAAATTTGAGCCAGTGTTTTTTAACCTATATGAAACCAATATGATAGTGGCGTTAAATACTAGAAACATATTTTAAAAAATCAACGTGGAATTTTCATCTTGTTCTGGGTGGTTTTCAGCGTATGTGGGTGACAGAGACAGAGAGAGAAAGAGATTCATTCTTCCTTCCCTGATGGTGTTTCTCGTGGTTTCTTCCTTAGCCACCTTCTCTATTCTCTAGGCAAATTCACTAACTTATTTCTGCATTCTTCTTTGGAGCTACCAGCTTCTAAACCTAACAATTCAATGGACATTTATTTCCATTTAAGTATCTCTCTGGGCATTTCAAAAGCAACATGTTAAACATATCTTTCTATGTTAGTAGATCGGAAAACCTGCTACTTATCCTTTCTCTACTTCAGGAACCAGCATCACATAGTATCAGGTATTAATGTTAAGAAAGCCATTTGTAACTTCCTCACCTCACCATCATCATCAGTATTTCTCACCAGTTCTTTGCCTCAGTATTGAACCTGTGCATCAAATTCTGCTTTCCTCTATTGCCAGAATGCTTTTTCATAAGAATAATATTTCAAATTATTACATTTTAAAATAAAAATGTTTATTTATTTATTTGGCTGCACTGGTCTTTAGCTGCAACATGCTGAATCCTTAGCTTCAGCATACGAACTCATAGTTGCAGTATCTAGTTCCCTAACCAGGGATTGAACCTGGGCCCTGGGCATTGGGAGTGTGGAGTCTTAGCCACTGGACCACCAGGAAAGTCTCTGATTACAAGTTTTGAAACCACTTTATTGAAGTATTATTACGATATAAAGACTGTACTTAATATATGCAACTTGGTGAGTTGGATCATTGAAAAAGCAAGAGAGTTCCAGAAAAACATCTACTTCTGCTACAGTGCGGGAGACCTGGGTTCGATCTCTGGGTCGGGAAGTTCCATGGAGAAGGAAAAGGCAACCCACTCCAGTACTCTTGCCTAGAAAATCCCATGGATGGAGGAGGCTGGTGTCTATGAGGTCGCAAAGATTTGGACACGACTGAATGACTTCACTTTCACTTTTCATTTTTCTGCTTCATTGACTACCCCAAGGCCTTTGACTATGTAGATCACTACAAACTGTGGAAAATTCTTAAAGAGATGGGAATACCAGAGTACCTTATCTGCCTCCCGAGAAACCTGTATGCAGGTCAAGAAGCAACAGTTATAACCAGACGTGGAACAACGGACTGGTTCAAAGGAGTGACTTGGGAAAGGAGTGTGTCAAAGCTGAATATTGTTACCCTGCTTATTTAACTTAAATGCAGAGTACATTATGAGAAATGCCAGACTGGATGAAGCACAAGCTGGGATCAAGATTGCCGTGAGAAATATCAATAACTTCACATGTGCAGATGACACCACCCTTATGGCAGAAAGTGAAGAGGAACTAAAGAGCCACTTGATGAAAGTGAAAGAGGAGAGTGAAGAAGTTGGCTTAAAACTCAACATTAAAAAAACTAAGATCATGGCATCTCATCCTATCACTTCATGGCAAAGAGATGGGGAAACAGTGGAAACCGTGACAGGTTTTATTTTCTTGGTCTCCAAAATCACTGCAGGTGGTGACAGCAGCCATGAAATTAAAAGACGTTTGCTCCTTGGAAGAAAAGTTTTGACAAACCTAGACAGTGTATTTAAAAGCAGAAACATCACTTTTCTGACAAAGCTCTGTATAGTCAAAGCTATAGTTTTTCCATTGGTCATGTATGGATTTGAGAATTGGACCATAAAGAAGGCTGAGTGCCAAAGAACTGATGCTTTTGAACTGTGGTTTTGGAGAAGACTCTTGAGAGTCCTGTGGACTGCAAGGAGATAAACCAGTTCGTCCTAAAGGAAATCAACCCTGGACATTCATTGGAAGGATTGATGCTGAAGCTGAAACTCCAATACTTTGGCCATCTGATGTGAAGAGCCAACTCATTGGAAAAGATCCTGATGCTGGGAAAGATTGAGGGCAGGAGGAGAAGGGGGCAACAGAGGACAAGATGGCTGGATGGCATCCCCGACTCAATGGACATGAGTTTGAGCAAGCTCTGAGAGATGGTGAAGGACAGGGAAGCCTGGCATGCTGCAGTCCATGGGGTCACAGAGTCAGTCAAGACTGAGCAACTCAATAGCATACTAGGTAAGCATATTAGTGAAACCATCGCCACAGTCAATGCCACAAATATCTATCACCTTCAAAAATTTCCTCCCACCCTCTTTAACTTTTGTGTGGGTGTGTGATAAGAACACAACAAAGTGATTATGTGTTCTTCACATATTTTCTACTAAAGGTTTCCATTTGCTATTTAAAATACCCAAACGTATTACTGCATGTTATTGGGTGAACTGACTTCTGCCTACCTCTTGAGTTTTATTCAGGCACCCTTACCCTTATGCTCTACACTTTGTTGTCTTTTTTCCAGGTTGTTGCAGGAGTGACGCACTGTTTTTTTTCTGTTATCTTTCTCTTCACTGACTAACTGCTATTCAGAATCTTACCTTTCTAAGGAAGGCCTTTCCTGACTCACTAGACTCTATAAATTTCCCTATAATCTGCTCCCCAGATTGTAACTTCAATCAAGGTAAACTGTATCTTCTTCCCCTCTGAATCCTTCGTGACTAGGCAGCACTTGGGATATATACAATAAGTATCTGTTGAATGAATAAGTGTATGTTCATTCCTGCAGGTGAAAAGGAATGTGCTTTATGCAGTTTTCCTTTAAAGTTGTCTATAAATTTAAATCTTAAAAGTAAAAAATTGTTTTTCTTTAGCACCAGTTAAAAGGTTAGTATTATCTAGCTATTAACAGTATGCTTTTTACACTAAAATGTAAAGTCAGAGTCACCTTTCACATGATGTACATATCCAAAGAGAAGGTTTGGTATGAAATTCACCCAAACATTATTTTGGATGCCTCTGCCATCTCCAGGACTCACAGTGACTTTTCAGGGTCCTATTCTCAACCAGAGTGCTTATGTGGAACTGTAACAAGATTTTTAAAGTTTATCTATATTTAAATGATGTCATAATTGGTGAACAGATTTTTTGTCTTTGTTTTTTTCTTTTATACTATATTAAGAAAAAAAATACCATGGCAATTACCCTGTTACACTTAAATTGTTATGGTGATACATCGTATTTTGCTGGGAAAACTTTTCCCCCACAATCACTGTATGCTTTTGGTTTTAAGATATATCTGTACTTTGGAAGTGCAAATAGTCCTCCACACAGCTAGTCTAGATACACCCGAGCAGTCATCTGCATTGATTGGCTGGCTGAGAAGTTGATCAATGGTAGCTCTAGGAGGCACCAGGCCCATCCAAGTTCTAGCTGGAACCCTTTTCAGGGTGGGAAGACAGCATCAGCAGTTTCACGTATCACTGCTTGAGGAATGGCAGATTCTTTTCTGAATTAATAATTGATGTACTCAGAATCCACCTGCTATGCCTTCCCTCTATCGTGAGAAACACTTTAATCTGTTATTTACATGAGTCCAGAATGCTGGAGAGTAATCAATGCTAGGGAGCTCCTCATGGGGCAATCTCAATCCATAAATAGGGTTGACAAAGAAACGAAAAGCCAAACCAAACCAAAAGCAGCATACTTAATTAAATGGAAATTTCAAATAAGCAACAGGTAATTTTTAGCTTAAGCTGGCCCAAATATCGCATGGAGCATATTATACTAAAGTATCCTATATTATCTGCAATTCTAATATTCAATTCAACTAAATTTCACAAATATTTATTTATTTACTTACCTGAGGGCTTACATACTTGAAAGATGAGAGGATGAAATCTTGGTCTACTAAAATAGAAGATTTGCCTGGGAAAATCTTAATAATAAGCCATTTAGTACCATTAATTTTTTTATTCAATAAATGAAAGACTTTAATTAATGAATTAATGATTTCTTATGACTAATCTAGCTAAAAAAAAAGTCTCTTCCTGGAGGAGTTTTAACTATAGGAAAAAACTATAGTTTAGAAAATGTCCTAGAGTTCAATTGTCTATGTTCAAATGTCCTATGTTCAATTTAAAAATATTTAAATAGAATACACATTGTTTAATGTTTTCCCACTGGTGAGGCTTATACAGTTTCCCAGTTTGACTATTGCTTTGTATGATTGTAATTCTTCTAGTTAGTGGAAGAGGAAGACAGCTGATCCTTCTGAGTGATAACAGAGCAAATATATTCAGGAGGCACCGAAGTACAGCTTCAAACAATGAGGGAAAAGTGAGGCCTGCCTGAGAAACAACTGCAGGAGCAACTGACAATATAGCCCTTTATTTCCTCTTTTACAGAAAAAGCATAGAAAAAAATTAATCCATAGTCACAAGAAGAACTAATGACAAGCTAAGACAAAACAGCATCTAATCATAGTTTTCATGGTTAGTGTGAAACATACAACTTATCTAAGACATCCACAGCTCATACTATTATCAGCAACTTTTAAATTAATTACCAACATAGTCTACAACATGTTTCAAAGAGTTGAAAGAACAGAATAAAACATGACCAAAGTACAAGTCAGAATATAATGCTGATAAGAGTGTTATGTGTTTTCAAGGACGAATTGGTCATACTTGGTTCAGCCTTCACAAAGGAGATGGTACTGAGACTAACTTAAATATTACTTAATGGATAATTACAAATTTATGACATAATAAAGATGAGAAAGAGAGAAGAAAAACTGAACGAATGCAAAGATTTCACACTAATTTTTCTATACGTTAACATGGAGAATTAGGTAGAAGAGTATCTTTTAAAATAGTCTTTATTTGTATTTTTTTGGTTTCAAGTAAGTTAGTCTTCAGGGGCTTTTGTTTTGTATTTGTCTCATATTCCTCTAACAAACAGTACTTGGCACACAGAAGGCACATGATCAATTTTAAGATAGAAACCTGAAGAGTCATTCTCAACTCATCATTTATCACATCCAATTTGTCACCAGGCCCTGTAGATTTTACCTCCAGCATTTTTTGAATCCGTTCTCTTTGAACATTTTTATTTCCATTGCCTTATTTCAAGCCTTTATTTTAACCCAGTTACTACAATACCCTTCTAATCTACATTTTCTTGAAAGACTTAACTTCTTAAACAAAGCATTTCACAGCAAGCCCTAAAAATACCCATTGTATACAAAAGAGGTCCTTAATCTTCTAGGTGGTGGTTTAGTCTCTAAATCGTGTCCAACTCTTGCAACCCCATGGACTGTATCCCACCAGGCTCCTCTGTCCATGGGATTTCCCAGGCAAGAATACTGGAGTGGGTTGCCATTTCCTTCTCCAGGGGATCTTCCCAGCCCAGAGATGGAACCAGGGTCTCTTGCACTGCAGGCGGATTCTTTACCAATTGAGCCACCGGGGAAGCCAAACTTCTAGAGGAGGCAGCAAATCATACTGTTCTTTGAGTGTAGACTGTAAAATAAAAGACCATTTGAGAAAATCTGAAGTGTTTAGGATTGGTCAAGATGAGGCAAAGGTTAATGAAACAAACCTTCAAATTCTGGATGGGAAACTAGCAGCCCTTGATTTGCAGTCATAAAATGGTCAATGAAGTCGGGATCAGAAGTTATCATCCTGCTTATCACACATATTAGGATCATGTGCGCGCCTGGTTGTGGATATTACCACCTGGAATCACCTGGTCGTATTGAGTTATGGAGTGACGTAATGAAAGCTCAGCTATACAGTCAGGTGAATGGCAACATCTTGAGCAGTCAGGGGTGCGTCTTTTTGAATGAAGTTGATAGTTGGAATAAAAAAAGTCTTATTTTTCTCATAGGGAAATTACACTGGTTCAGGGATAAAATGATTCATTCTCAGACTTATGGGAAGGTTTAGGGTTCAAAGGAAGAATTTTCCTATTAGGGAACACAATCACAATTCCGCCGATTTGTCTCTAAAGATTGAATATCTCTCCTTTCATATTCCTATTTGATTTCGAGAATCACTGTTTTTTCTCTTTTTCTGCTTCTGTGTAGCACATGTACGACTTGAGGAATGGTCATCACCTCAAGACCCGTGACATGGAAAACAGTGGCCCTCATGAAGTGGAGCTCTGTGTGCTCCTCCTCTGATACACTGGGCACTGAAATCTGCTGCTGGCGTACATGGGCTTCTGTGGCTTTCAGTGACCAACAGTCTTGACCTCTCTTAGTTTTGACTCAGGCCTTTTTTGGGCAACTAGTGTCTTGCCATAGAAACCCATGTTTCTAACTCCTTGTCCAATGTTACTTGTCAGGCAAGAAATATTTACAGGATCATGGAAAAAGCAAGAGAATTCCAGGAAAACATCTATTTCTGCTTTATTGACTATGCCAAAGCCTTTGACTGTGTAGATCACAATAAACTGTGGAAAATTCTGAAAGAGATGGGAATACCAGACCACCTAATCTGCTTCTTGAGAAATCTGTATGCAGGTCAGGAAGCAACAGTTAGAACTGGACATGGAACAACAGACTGGTTCCAAATAGGAAAAGGAGTACGTCAAGGCTGTATATTGTCACCCTGCTTATTTGATTTATATGCAGAGTACATCATGAGAAACACTGGGCTGGAAGAAACATAAGCTGGAATCAAGATTGTCAGGAGAAATATCAATAACCTCAGATATGCAGATGACACCACCCTTATGGCAGAAAGTGAAGAGCAACTGAAAAGCCTCTTGATGAAAGTGAAAGAAGAGAGTGAAAAAGTTGGCTTAAAGCTCAACATTCAGAAAACGAAGATCATGGCATCTGGTCCCATCACTTTATGGGAAATAGACGGGGAAACAGTGGAAACAGTGTCAGACTTTATTTTGGGGGGCTCCAAAATCACTGCGGATGGTGATTGCAGCCATGAAATTAAAAAGACGCTTACTCCTTGGAAGAAAAGTTATGACCAATCTAGATAGTATATTCAAAAGCAGAGACATTACTTTGTCGACTAAGGTCCATCTAGTCAAGGCTATGGTTTTTCCTGTGGTCATGTATGGATGTGAGAGTTGGGCTGTGAAGAAGGCTGAGCGCCAAAGACTTGATGCTTTTGAACTGTGGTGTTGCAGAAGACTCTTGAGAGTCCCTTGGATTGCAAGGAAATCGAACCAGTCCATTCTGAAGGAGATCAACCCTGGGATTTCTTTGGAAGGAATGATACTAAAGCTGCAACTCCAGTACTCTGGCCACCTCATGCGAAGAGTTGACTTACTGGAAAAGACTTTGATGCTGGGAGGGACTCGGGGCAGGAGGAGAAGGGGACAACCGAGGATGAGATGGCTGGATGGCATCACTGACTCAATGGATGTGAATCTGAGTGAACTCCGGGAGTTGGTGATGGACAGGGAGGCCTGGCGTGCTGCGATTCATGGGGTCACAAAGAGTCGGTCACGACTGAGCAACTGAAATGAACTGAAAGGCATAAAAAGAGTTCCTGGAACTGTTTTCGCATAGCACTGAAAGCTGATAGCTTCTCCCCAAATATCCTGACTTAATATAGGAAGGAGACTCTTGCTGTCTGCTAAAAATGGGACAACCATCATTACCCCATGACTTCAGTGAATTCTTGTGCTTTTTTCCTCTCATTCTATAATGGGGATTTTATCAGTTCTTAAATTTACTTCTTCCTACTGTTTAAACGCATGAATGCAAAGTGGTATGACCCCGCTAGCCACAATAGTGTGGTCACTCACCTAGAACCAGACATCCTGGAGTGTGAAGCCAAAAAGGCCTTAGGAAGCCATACTACAAAGCTAGTGGAGGTGATGGAATTCCAGCTGAGCTATTTAAAATTCTAAAGGATGATGTTGTTAAAGTGCTGCTCTCAGTATTTCAGGAAATTTGGAAAAGTCAGCAGTGGTCACAGGATTGGAAAATGTCAGCTTTCATCTCAGTCCCAAAGAAGGGTAATGCCAAAGTATGTTCAAATTACCATACAATTGCGCTCATTTCACATGATAGCAACGTGATGCTCAAAATCCTTCAAGCTATGTGGTGCTAGTGGCGAAGAAACTGCCTGCCAATACTGGAGTTGTAAGAGATCCAAGTTTGATTCCTAGGTGAGGGAAGATCCCCTGGAGAAGGAAATGACAATTCACTCCAGTATTCTTGCCTGGGAAATCCCATGGACCGAGGAGCTCAACGGGTCTCAGTTCATGGGGTCACAAAAATTCAGAGACCACTGAAGCGACTTAGCACAGCACACAGGCTTCAGTAGCATGTGAACTGAGAACTTCCAGATATACAAGCTGAGTTTTCAAGAGGCAAAGGAACTTGAGATCAAATTGCCTACATTCGTCGGATCATAGAGAAAGCAAGGGAGTTCCAGAAAAACATCTGTTTTATTGACTATGCTAAAGCCTTTGGCAGAAAGTGAAGAGGAACTAAAAAGCCTCTTGATGAAAGTGAAAGTGGAGAGTGAAAAAGTTGGCCTAAAGCTCAACATTCAGAAAACTAAGATCATGGCATCTGGTCCCATCAGTTCAGTTCATCACTTCATGGCAAACAGATGGGAAAACTGTGGAAACAGTGTCAGACTTTATTTTTTTGGGCTCCAAAATCACTGCAGATGGTGACTGCAGCCATGAAATTAAAAGACGCTTACTCCTTGGAAGAAAAGTTATGACCAACCTAGATAGCAGATTCAAAAGCAGAGACATTACTTTGCCAACAAAGGTCTGTCTAGTCAAGGCGGTAGTTTTTCTAGTAGTCGTGTATGGATGTGAGAGTTGGACTGTGAAGAAAGCTGAGCGCCGAAGAATTGATGCTTTTGAACTGTGGTGTTGGAGAAGACTCTTGAGAGTCCCTTGGACTGCAAGGAGATCCAACCAGTCCATTCTGAAGGAGATCAACCCTGGGATTTCTTTGGAAGGAATGATGCTGAAGCTGAAACTCCAGTACTTTGGCCACCTCATGCAAAGAGTTGACTCATTGGAAAAGACTCTGATGCTGGGGGGGATTGGAGGCAGGAGGAGAAGGGGATGACCGAGGATGAGATGGCTGGATGGCATCACTGACTTGATGGACGTGAGTCTGAGTGAACTCTGGGAGTTGGTGATGGACAGGGAGGCCTGGCGTGCTGCGATTCATGGGGTCGCAAAGAGTCGGACACGATTGAGCGACTGAACTGAACTGAAAACCTTTGACTGTGTGGATCACAATAAACTGTGGAAAATTCTTAAAGAGATAGGAGTACCGGGTTACCCTACCTGTCTGCTGAGAAATCTGTAGGTAGGTCAAGAAGCAACAGTTAGAATCGGACATGGAACCACTGACTGGTTCAAAATTGGGAGAGCAGTATGACAATGCTGCATACCGTCATCCTGCTGATTTGGCTTATATGCAGAGTATTTCATGCGAAATGCCAGCCTGGGTAACTCACAAGCTGAAATCAAGATTGCTGGGAGAAATTTCAACAACCTTAGATATGCAGATAATACCACTCTAATGGCAGAAAGTGAAGAGGAACTAAGGAGCCTCTTTGATGAGGGTGAAAAGCTTAACTTAGAACACAACATTCAAAAACCTAAGATCATGGCATCCAGTCCCATCAGTTCATGGCAAATAGAAGGGGAAAAAGTGGAAGCAGTGGCAGACATTATTTTCTTGGGTTCCAAAATCACTGCAGAGGATGACTGCAGCCATGCAATTAAAAGATGCTTGCTCCTTGGAAGGAAAGCTATGACAAACCCAGCCAGTGTATTCAAAAGCAGAGGCATCTTTTTAATATGTGACAAAGTCAAAGCTATGGTTTTTCTAGTAGTCATGTATGGATGTGACAGGTGGACCGGAAAGAAGGCTGAGCGCCAGAGTTGATGGTTCTGAACTGTGGTGCTAGAGAAGGCTCTTGAGAATCCCTTGGAAAGCAAGGAGCTTAAACCTAAAGCTAAAGGAAATCAACCCGAAATATTCATTTGAAAGACTTGGTAAAGTTGAAGCTCCAATATTTCTGCCACCTGATGTGAAGAGCTGACTTATTGGGAGACTCTGACTCTGGGAAAGACTGAAGGCGAAAGAGAAGGGCCTCGTCAGAGGGTAAGATGGTTAGAAAGTATCACTGTCTCAATGGTCATGAATCTGAGTCAACTCCGGAGATAGTGAAGGACAGGAGAGCCTGTCATGCTGTAGTCCATGGGGACACAAAGACAAGACTTAACGACTGAACAACAACACTGTTGAGGGGGAAAGATCCAGGTATATTTGGAGAATGCCTGCTATAATAAAAGTGAAGACAAACAGTATGACAAGTTAAAACTATGTTCCACTGCTGTGGAATATCTAAACTGCACCCTCTCCTCTGCACTGGCCGTCGTATTACTGTTTGTAAAATAATATGAAATGCAGATACGTTTGTTTAACCACTTTGGGCGGTTAAGACACTTAAGTTGCAAGTACAAGCTTTTTTATTGTAAATGTCTCCCTTGGACTGCAAGGAGATCCAACCAGTCCATTCTGAAGGAGATCAACCCTGGGATTTCTTTGGAAGGAATGATGCTGAAGCTGAAACTCCAGTACTTTGGCCACCTCATGCAAAGAGTTGACTCATTGGAAAAGACTCTGATGCTGGGGGGGATTGGAGGCAGGAGGAGAAGGGGATGACCGAGGATGAGATGGCTGGATGGCATCACTGACTTGATGGACGTGAGTCTGAGTGAACTCTGGGAGTTGGTGATGGACAGGGAGGCCTGGCGTGCTGCGATTCATGGGGTCGCAAAGAGTCGGACACGATTGAGCGACTGAACTGAACTGAAAACCTTTGACTGTGTGGATCACAATAAACTGTGGAAAATTCTTAAAGAGATAGGAGTACCGGGTTACCCTACCTGTCTGCTGAGAAATCTGTAGGTAGGTCAAGAAGCAACAGTTAGAATCGGACATGGAACCACTGACTGGTTCAAAATTGGGAGAGCAGTATGACAATGCTGCATACCGTCATCCTGCTGATTTGGCTTATATGCAGAGTATTTCATGCGAAATGCCAGCCTGGGTAACTCACAAGCTGAAATCAAGATTGCTGGGAGAAATTTCAACAACCTTAGATATGCAGATAATACCACTCTAATGGCAGAAAGTGAAGAGGAACTAAGGAGCCTCTTTGATGAGGGTGAAAAGCTTAACTTAGAACACAACATTCAAAAACCTAAGATCATGGCATCCAGTCCCATCAGTTCATGGCAAATAGAAGGGGAAAAAGTGGAAGCAGTGGCAGACATTATTTTCTTGGGTTCCAAAATCACTGCAGAGGATGACTGCAGCCATGCAATTAAAAGATGCTTGCTCCTTGGAAGGAAAGCTATGACAAACCCAGCCAGTGTATTCAAAAGCAGAGGCATCTTTTTAATATGTGACAAAGTCAAAGCTATGGTTTTTCTAGTAGTCATGTATGGATGTGACAGGTGGACCGGAAAGAAGGCTGAGCGCCAGAGTTGATGGTTCTGAACTGTGGTGCTAGAGAAGGCTCTTGAGAATCCCTTGGAAAGCAAGGAGCTTAAACCTAAAGCTAAAGGAAATCAACCCGAAATATTCATTTGAAAGACTTGGTAAAGTTGAAGCTCCAATATTTCTGCCACCTGATGTGAAGAGCTGACTTATTGGGAGACTCTGACTCTGGGAAAGACTGAAGGCGAAAGAGAAGGGCCTCGTCAGAGGGTAAGATGGTTAGAAAGTATCACTGTCTCAATGGTCATGAATCTGAGTCAACTCCGGAGATAGTGAAGGACAGGAGAGCCTGTCATGCTGTAGTCCATGGGGACACAAAGACAAGACTTAACGACTGAACAACAACACTGTTGAGGGGGAAAGATCCAGGTATATTTGGAGAATGCCTGCTATAATAAAAGTGAAGACAAACAGTATGACAAGTTAAAACTATGTTCCACTGCTGTGGAATATCTAAACTGCACCCTCTCCTCTGCACTGGCCGTCGTATTACTGTTTGTAAAATAATATGAAATGCAGATACGTTTGTTTAACCACTTTGGGCGGTTAAGACACTTAAGTTGCAAGTACAAGCTTTTTTATTGTAAATGTCTGCTGCTGCTGCTGCTGCTAAGTTGCTTCAGTCGCGTCCGGCCCTGTGCGGCCCCACAGACGGCAGCCCACCAGGCTCCCCCGTCCCTGGGATTCTCAAGGCAAGAACACTGGAGTGGGTTGCCATTTCCTTCTCCAATGCAAGAAAGTGAAAAGTGAAAGTGAAGTTGCTCAGTCGTGTCCATGGGATTTTCCAGGCAAGAGTACTGGAGTGGGTTGCCATTCCCTTCTCGTCTTGTAAATGTCTAGCGGGCTACTAAACCAATGTGCCAACAACCCAAAGGGGTTTTGCCGCGCTCTGAAGGCACTCTGAGGATTCAAGAGCCCTGGCTCAGACTAGCTTGGTGACTTAAGACTCGCTGGACCTCCTTTTCCTCTCTGTAAAATGAGGCAGCTACGGGAGCTGGACCTGGATATTCTCTGGACTGTGCCGTGCTTAGTCACTGAGTAGTGTCTGACTCTTTGCGACCCCATGGACTGCAGCCCACCAGGCTCCTATGTGCACTGGGGATTCTCCAGGCAAGAACACTGGAACGGGTTTCCATGGCCTCCTCCAGGCGATCTTCCCGACCAAGGGAGCGAACCCAGGTCTCCCGCACTGCAGTCGGAGTCTTTACCGTCTGAGCCACCAGGGAATACCTGAGTCCAGTCACAAAAGTGCCAGAAAGGCCCTCAGGAACCCATCTTTACCGGTGTGTGCTGGGGGCGGACCCCAGCAGGAACCCCCGGGATTTGTCTCCTAGGGGTGTGGGCGGAAGGGACCCGGAGCGCCAGCCGTGGGCGGAGCCACCCCCGCCTGAGCCGCCTTCCTTCCTGCCGGCTCAGGCCCAGGCGCTCCCGCCAACCACTCCGGCCAGCCCTCCGCTCCCAGCACTCTGGTTCCCGGGCGGCCCGGGGCGAGGGGACGCGGTTGGCAGTGACACCGGAGGGGGGGGGTGAGTGGGCGGGTCAGGAAGTGGGGGCGCGGCGGCCCGGGAGCGGGCCTGAGGAGAGCCGCGGGGCTCGGCTACGCGGAGGCGGGAGACGCCGGGCGGCGCTGGAGCCCCGAGGGAGCTCCCCCCGGCCTCCGCGGGGACGATGGCGGAGGAAGAAGGTGACCGGCCTCGGGGTCCGGCGCGCGTACGGCCGCCAGAGGTCTCGGGAAAAGGGCCGGGAGACCCGGGTGGCGCGGCTGTCCGGCGGGGAGGAGCGGGACCGCGGCGAGGGGGGCGGGCGGTGTGCGGAGACGTCGAGAGGGAGTGGAGTGGACGGCCTGAAGTCGTGCCGGCTCGAGTGGGAGGCAGAAGTGGAGCTTGAAGTTGGAAATCGGGTCGCGGGAGAGAACGCCGAGGGGGGAGTGGCTGAGAGGAAGGGCCGGGAGCTGCTGGTGAGCGGAGCGGGGGACGGCCTCGGGTTGGGAAGATGTCGGCGCGAGTGCTGAGTGTCTCTTCGGGAGTGGAAGCGGTGTGGCCGAGTGCCCCTCGGGCTGCGTGCGCTCCTGAGAGGTCTGTGGGTGCGGACCAGGTCACCCCCGGGTGAGAGGAGCCGCACGCCAAGGGGGGACAGAAAGAGGCAAGGGTTTGGGATGAAAGGGGTCATGAGGTGGATTGGGAGGAGACGAAGAAGCAGAAACGGAAGAGGGAAGGTCAGCCAGTTTCATTTACAGGTTTAGGGGGCGACGGCACAGGGAGAAGGAATGGGTGGCTTTGGGGGGATCCGGAAGCCCGGAGTGCTTTGAGAGTGAAAGTAGGTGGGCTGGAGAAAGCTTCTCACTTCTTCAGGGCCGCTGAAGTTGACAGGTAGGAGAGAAGAATGGGGAGCTGGGCAGAACTTCGCCAGCGAGAGATGTTCTAGGAAACATTTGTGTCACATGTTCATAATAGGCACGGTGCTTTCAGGCACCGATATAATGATATCGCCTGACTGAGCAGTTAGACTTTTCATTCTGGAAAATATGACTTTTTAACCTTATTGAGGAGGGTTGTGAACGTGATCTGTTTAGACTGAAGCCTTGCTAAACCAGGAATGCAAGAAGGGAGTCTGAGGAATTCAATGGAAAACAGTTAAAAAAAAAATTAAGAGTTGTTTGCTCTGTGATTTGCTGCTCTGTTCTGCGCTCTCTCTTGCTGCATGTTTGCCGCCTCCTCCTCAAGTTTTCTGGGTTAAAACTGGTCTAATTTAAGACTCTGTACCTAAAAACAGCTTCAAAACTAAACTCTTTGTAGTTGGTAAGGAAGAATGTATTTCTGTTTGTTGCCTTGGTTTTATCTTTGTTTCCAGTATATGTGATAGATTTTTTTCATATTTTTTACTTTTCTAACTACCTGCAAATCTTGGGGTGGGTTGATAAGCTCACTTATATGTTTCCATGAGCACTTAAAGCATAAAAAAAATTAAAACTGCAGTACTAAAAGTCTTTAATATTATATATCATGCTAATGAGGAATTGTTTTAACAGGGTAAAGTTAGACCTAACTAAACAGATATGATGTGGAACCAGCTATGATTTCATAAGCCATACAAGTTTGTGAAATGTACTTCCATGATATAAAGTGAAAAATGTTTGTAGAACGACAGATAATCCAAAGGAATGAAATACCTCTTACTTGGAATAATTAATGCATTGAAGTTTTGTTAAGTTATAATTTCATTCAACAGACTTTTAATTCCATAAATATTTGGCTGTCTAATGTGTTAGGTGTGCTTCCCCAATGGCTCAGCAGGTAAAGAATATGCCTGCAGTGCAGGAGACACAGGAGATATGGGTTGGATCTCTGGGTTGGAAAGATCCCCTGGAGGAGGAAGTAACAACCCATTGCAATATTCTTGCCTGAAAAATCCCATGGACAGAGGAGCCTGGAGGGCTACAGCCCAAAGGGTCGCAGAGAATCAGACATGACTGAGCACAGCAACAACTAGTAATTAAATTCTTTTTTATTGTAATCTAGTAATCTTACTTATAGTAAACATGTCTATGTGCTAGGCATTATTCTGAGTACTTTATGTTTATTAGCCACTCCATACTTTTTCAAAATGCATGTTATTTGTATTCACTGTATTAAAATTTGACTAAATAGTCTATTTTACTTGTATACACATGTTTTCTATATTGCTTTTTGCTTATCATTCACTTCACTTGGACCCTTTTTTGTCCCATGTTTTCTCTAAGTAAATACTCTTTGATGCTGTAGAGAGTCATGATATTGTATTTGTATATCCTGGAAGAAATGTTAGAGCAAAGAAAGTGACAGCTTTGAGTAGAACAGTATTCACACTTTTCTTGGAAATTGCTATGTATAGTCTAGATGGACATTTGAAAGCCTATTTGTAGCCCTGTTAACTGTATGATGTGAAGATCGCAGAGCCAGAGACTGAAATAGTAGGTTGTTCCTGTGGCTGTGTTATCATTTTTATTTACTGGACTTTTTCTTTACAATGCTAAAATTATAAGATAGCGAAAAGAAAACTTGAATTCTAACCCAGAGCTTTCCTATCAGAATGAATAATCTGGTTTATCCACTGCTTTGGTCTTTGCTGCTTATCCACCCAGGGATTCTGGGCTTTGTTTGTCAATTATGAAGTTAAAAGATCAACATAAAGAAAATGAAGTAAAATTTGCATCCAGTCAGTTTTGTTTTATAGTCACAGGCAAAAAGTTTAGGAACAAGATGGAAGAGATTGGTTAAAAAGATCACTGTATTTCCTAAGTAGTACTTTTTTGCTCCCACAGTTTAATGCCACTGAAATTGGCATGTCTTAAAATCAGTGCAGATATTTAATATGCTCGTGTTTTGTTTTGTTTTCCTCTTGAAAAACTGTTATTAAATTGTGTCTTAAAATATATGACATTTTAGAATCAAGAAAATAGTACTGGAAGTCCCTGGAGGTCCATTGCTTAGGACTCTGAGCGTCCACTTCAGGGGTCATGGGTTTGATCCTAGAGAACTAAGATCCCACATCCTGTGCAGCATGGATGCAAAAAAACAAAACAAAAAAACCCATGTGTGTGCACACTCTATTAAAATCTCTGTAAAGTGACTCATTTTATAGATAAATTTTTTAAAAAAAGAAAAATGATAGCTTTTTGTGAAGAACACTTTTTTGTGAATATCCTCATCCTTCCCAAGTTATCATTATCTTAAATGCATACTTTTAGACTCTGTGTAATAAAAAAAGCCCTATCTAATCCATTGGTCACTTATTTTGTTTGGCTTGCCTGGTTGCTCAGACATTAAAGAATCAGCCTGCAGTGCAGGAGACCTGAGTTTGATCCCTGGGTCAGGAAGATCCCCTGGAGAAGGAAATGGCAAAGCACTCCAGTATGCTTGCCTGGAGAATCCCATGGACAGAGGAACCTGGCGGGCTCTAGTCCACCATGCTGCAAAGCGTTGGATACAATTGAGCGACTAACACTTTAACTTTCAGTAGATTTGTTTACTTGATTTCTGAAATTACCCAATTACATTTTAAAAATCTAATACTATTATCGTGTTTAATCATGGATGTGTGTCTACTTGTGGTTACATTCTTTTTAAAATTGGTTTATGTTATTTATTTGATTTTTGACTGTGTTGGTTCTTCGTTGCTGGGCTTTGTGTAGTTGTGGGTTGGAGGCATACTCTCAAGTTGTGGTGCAGGGCTTCTCATTGTGGTGGCTTCTCTTGTTGTGGGACGTAGGCTCTGTGGTGCTCAGGCTGCAGTAGTTGTGGTGCACGGCCTTAGTTACCTCATGGCATGTGGAATCTTCCTGGACCAGGGACCAAACCCACATCTCTTGCATTTGCAGGCAGATTCTCAACCACTGGACCACCAGGAAAGCCCTGTGTTCGTTTTCAATAAAATTTAAAATGATCGCTTGCAACAGAAGACTTTGTTTGGCTTTACATAAATTTTCATTCTTGTTGACTGCTTCTAACTTCTGTTTTAACCCATAGCAAAATTAAAAGGAAATCATAAATGAGGAATATAATAGTATTTATTAGTTATCCCAGATTTGTATGCAAAAATGCTTAATATCCATGATATGACTTTTCTAATAATGTCATTTTCCAATCTGTCCACTGACTTTGCTATTTAACATGTTTATAAAATAAAGAGTAAATGATATAAAAATGGTTAAAATTTAGACTAGTCAGACAGAAGCCACTAAGAATATGGTATTTTTTCCCTCAGTGTTGAAAGACATATTTTTTGTTTGTTGAAAGACATTTTAACAAACATACAAATTTGCTTTGAAGCTTTTTAAAAATAAATTTTATTCATTTTCCACAGTAAAGTTAGAATTAGCCATCTGATATCAGCAATAGTAACTAATTCATTTCTCCTTTTTTGACTTCTCTTTTTAGACTAATTTTTCTATCCTTAAGCCATTATGAAGAGAAAAGAAAAAAACCCTGCTTCTATAGGAAAGAGATAAATACTTGTACCACCTTAAAACTTGACAGCCCATGATAGTGTTCTATACCTACATGACACAGTCTACCTCATAATTAACTAGGGAGGAAGAGTAATTAGGGAGAATATAGTAAATTCTTGTTTAATTTAGAATTTGGTTTACTGATTTGAAAGTACTTTCTGCATTACATTTTTTTTAAATCGGTTGTAGAAATAGTAGATAATGGAATATTGGAAAAATTTCTGAGAGCTTCCCAAATGTAGAGATTTTTATAGGTTCAGTCTATTTTCTGATACCTAAACGTCTAAGACTGTTGAATGATAATGATAACACAGCACTGTGAAATTCTGTAGAACCTTCAGGATTTTAAACAAATGAGGTATAATTTTATGATCAATTTATTATATTTTTGTTTTAAAAAAATTGTTAATTCATGAATAACACATATGATACTCTCAGGTAACTTGAAAAATAAGCCAATTTATTAAATAACACTTTGTTCTCTAGTCATTCTGGAAGAGTTTACTTATTTTAGGATGTTTTGAAAATAGCATCATCTCAAGAGAAGAGCTCAGTTTATCAATAAGACTCTGAAAGCATGGATTGGAGGCAGAACTTACATTGTCTTCTGGTTTGTAGGAATGTTTGTTTTGCAGGGAGTGCTAAAATAATTATGAAAAGAGCTATCTTTGGTACTAATAGTTCTTCATGGGACTTTTGCCTTAGTATAATAAAGGTAAATCAGTTCAAGATACAGACAGAATAATTTGTTACACACATTGCAATAACGTCTCAAATATTTTAAGGAACAACTATAGAACTGCGCCAAAGAAAAAAGCCAAAGACTTCAGAAAATAAAGAATCTGCCAAAGAAGAGAAAATCAATGACACTCCAATTCCTGAAAGAGCTCCAAAATGTAAGTTAGATTTGGAGGTTTTTTACTATTATAAAAATAGTTACGTTAGGTAGTATATTTTACAGTAATAATTTAAATTATAAATTAATTTTGTCTTAAATATTTGGTGATATCAGTCATCTTCCATTAGGTTTTGCTGTAGAACGATTCCTACATGTCACTGGCTTACAGAAAGCGTTTATTTCTGATTAACTTGCATATTGTGGCTCTCGGTTGGCTGAAGCTTCATGTGTCCTGAAGGAACAGTCTCTATTTGGGATGTGTTCTTGTGGCAGAGAAAAAGAGCAGGAGACAGGCAGAGTCATGCAGTGCCTCTTAAAGGTTTTGCTGAACTGCACACTGTCACTTGTGTTTGCATTCTATTGGCCCAAAGAAGTCATCCAATCAATCCAGGCCATGGGATGGAGAAGTTTATTCTGACTACAGGATGCATGACAGGTCACGTGGTAATGGGCAGGGATGAAAAATCTTTACAGGAAAGGACAAAGTAGTTGGGAGTAATAATAATAAGTCTACCACATTCTGGCCTTTTGGTCATAAATATTTATTTATCTCCTCAGACAAAGTACACTTGGTACCTCCCCAACTCCAAGGAAGATGCTCAGTCTTGAACCTAAGGTCATCTTATTAGGGTCTATTCAGAGTTAGCTCTGACTTATTCTGATCCAAAAGAATTGAAAAAACAAGTTACTTGCTCTGTGTCAGGGGTCCCCAAACCCAGTCCTGTGTTCAGAGATTGAACAATATAAAACAAAGTCAGCAAAGGGAAAAGGCATATGGGCAGAAGCTTCCAGGACACATAGGACATGCATAATTCCTTCAGCCTCAATTTGTGGCATTTGTAGTTCTGTCTGCCTGGGAAGCTTATTAACAACTCTGCTCAGGATTTTTAGTGGTGCCTGATCATGTAACCTCTGCTAAATGCATGCAAAAGTTCTAGACTCCTAGAAAGAAAGCAGTAGGTGTGAAGCATACTGTTTGCACAAATAAGTTAGACACAGTAAACTACTCATTAGAAAATGATGGGAAACCTTTGGAAATCCAGGTCCCCAGAGACCTACCAAGAGCTTAGCTTTTAAGCAGGCTTTTCTTAGCAAAGCAGTTATAAGCCTGTTATGGTAATCTTTTCTGTACATGTCCACTTTTCCATTATACATTTTTGGTTGGAGACAGGATAACCAAAATGAATGCTTCCATTCAGAAAGAGGAAGAGTAAGAGACACATTGAACACTGGAGGTCTTCTTCCTCTGGAGAAGGGTATGTTTCTTGATTAGTCACTAGCTGTTTTCCTTGGGGATAGTTGCCCAGTTCATTGTTCTTTGTGGTCCCTGGCTTCATCCTCTGAAGGTCCTTCCTTTTCCATTATCCTCCTGAACCGTATCTGAAAGTGGCTCTGGAGAATATGCCATCCTTAGGAGCTGAACAGCTTTTACCAATAGATTCTTCCCAAAGGGAGTTCAAAGCCAATTTAAATAAATCTGTTCAAATAAGATAAACATTTTGGGAGATGGAAAATAATAATACATCATATGTGTGATAAATCATTTTATAAAACTGTTTCTTGTGAATCGTTGCAATTTTAGTACTATTGTTTTTATTACTTTAGATAACAAGATCACAAAAGAGATTATTACTAGAGTACCTTGATTATGAACTGCTTTGATTGCGTAAAAGAGATCCATTAGAACAGAACTGGCCCATTTGCCAGCAGACATGAAGAGGAAAATAGGAGTCTGAAATTTCTGAGACTTGTAGTGTTGAAGTTAGTATTGTTTGTCTTTTCAACTAGTAAATCGTAAAATTGAGAAATACTTTAACAAAGCCTAATAAAGATGAATCCTTAGGGCAATGACCAAATCAAGGGCATGACTGGTCACATAGTCTGTTAAAATGTATGAGGTTTAAAGTAGTTCCTAGTAACTCCTTTCAGTTGAATAAAGCACTCGGGAAAAGAACAAAAGGTGTGGCTTTCGTGACAAATAAGCAAAGCTTGATTAGTTCAAAATACATGTAGTTAAATCTCTGAGAGAGGCATATCTAGAAGAAAAATTTGGGGTAGTTATTGGAGAACAGAGCTGACTGGAATCAAGTAGATAAAAAACCAATAAAATTGTATTTTTCTTTGCAAAAATGAATGATTTAATTTTGTAAAATTAAGGTATAACTTACAATAAAATGCGCAGAATCATAGGTATTAAGTGAATTTTGGTACTTGAATACTATTAAGATACGTAACATTTCCCTTTTCCCAGAAAGTTCTTTTGTATCCCTTTCCAGTAAAGTTCCCCTGTACCCCCTAAAACAACCACTCTTCTGATATTTTTCAATATTGATTAACTTTGCATGTTGTAGAATTTCATGTAAATAGAATCACACAACATATATGCCTTTGTGTCTGGATTCTTTCACTTAGTTCAATATGTTATCCTTAAAATGTAATCATTTTGAGATTCATTCATCTTGCTGTAAGAGTTTATTCCTGCTTTTCTTTTTTTTTTTTTTTTTTTTT
>SJYG01001268.1:246945-286642 GCA_006410535.1 Litocranius walleri | reverse complement strand
TTTTTTTTTTTTTTTTTTTTTTTTTTTTTTTTTTTTTTTTTTTTTATTCCTGCTTTTCTAGTTGGATATTGGAGTAATTTCCAAGATTTAGCTATTATGAATAAGGCTGCTATGAAAACTTGTACCAGTCTTTTTGTGGACATCTATTTTTATTTCTCTTGGAGAAGGAAATGTCAAGCTACTCCAGTATTGTCTGGGAAATCCCATGGACAGAGTAGCCTGGTGGGTTACAGACCGTGAGGTCACAAAGATTTGGACATGACTTAGTGACTAAACAACAGCAACAACAATTTTTATTTCTTTTAGGTAAATACCTAGGCAAATTGTCGGCTAAGCTTAGAAGGATGCATACTGTCAACAGAGCTGCCAGCCTAGGTTAAGAAAAACCCAGCTATTCATGTCTTGAAATGATGTTTGAATTCCTAACTTTCTACATTCAGGAAGCAGGCCGAATAGGCTGCTCTTAGGGTATCTTTCCTGAGGAGTAAGTGATTTTTGCCTTTGAAGGGAAGTAAATATTTGTGATGAATGGGACAAACCCTGATGGATTCTTCAGTTGTTCACAAATATTTTCTCCCTTCCCTGAAAATGCGTTATATGTTCCTTCCCATTACTGTGTTGATTTGGAGTGCCTCTCTGAAAAAGTGTACTTTCCTACCCCATTGTCAGGTTTATATATGTGACTTACCTGAGCCAATGGACTGTGAGTTAAAGTAGCAATGTACTTGTTCTAATCAGAAATTGAAAGAGGCATTATATGTTTTTGCCTGTTCTGATCTTTTCCTCTGTAATGAGAACAGCATGTCCCAAATAGGGACTGATTCCATTCTGGAAGTCTGAAGATACAAGAGGAGCCACAGCTAATCTAAAATCTGGAATTAAGTGGAGAGTGACTGCTGATCCAAAATCCATAGTAACATGAGTGAGAAACAAATATTTGTTTTCTAAGCCATTGGAAGTATGGGGGTCACTTCCTCACTATAGCAAAGCCAACTAATACAGTGATCATTTAATATGTTTTGGAAAATACAGTATAAGCAGTTGTTCTATTAAGCAATTTAGAGATAGCTACTGTAGAATAGTATTTTCCCCCAACTACAAAAATGTGTTTTTTGGATCAAAAATGTGAAAATAGAGAAAAGTATAATAAAAATAAAATATATGCGTAATTCAGATAATAGCTATCTATAAATAGCTAGATAACAGCTATTAAAATTTTGACAAGTACTGCTTATATTTTTTCAATGTATTTGTACTTTTTTCTTTTGTTTATTTTACTTTTTGTGAAATTGAATACTATGGGGTTTTTTTTCTGGCTATGTGGCTTATGGGATCTCAGTTCCCTACAAGGGCGTTAACTTGAGATTGAAACATACAGAAGTTTTTTGATTAGGCCTGTTTGTGACTAATGTAACTTAACTGGAAATCAGTCCTTTGCTTTAAAGTTTTCCAACTTTAAATGGTAATTTTGGGGGGAGGGGTGTGGGGGTCCCATGCTGCACAGCTTGCTGGACCTCAGTTCCCTAACCAGGTATTGAACCCTAATTGGGCCATGGCAGTGAAAGCCCAGAATTCTAACTACTAGACCACCAAGGAACTCCCAAGATAATTTTTAAATAAATAATTTCCAGGACCCAGAGTTCTTTATTTTTTCTAAAATGTATATACTTAGACACTGAACACTGATAGCTTGATTTCAGCTTTGACTCTACAGAATCCTCACAAACAAAATAGTACTAAGGTAAGGCATTTATATGTAGGATTTGGTTGAATATATTTTTTGTAATAGCCCTTGATTATCAGGATTAATTTTCATTGTCCAGGAATTAATTTAGAAGATATAGGAAAAGATACATGTTTAGAAGCTGTATAGTACTTTTACCAAATTACCATGTCAGATAAGTTTTCTTGTAATCTTTTTATAGGTTACATTGTGTCAACACTGCTTTAGTTAACTATCATATATTTTTGCAAGTATGCTCTTGTAGCCCAATAATAACTATTATTTCCTGATCTCTTGCTTTGTGCCAGGGCAAATGCTTTCCATTTGCTATTGGAAACAGTAATTGTAAAATAATTGTGTCATGCTGATTCTTTTTTAAAAACATTTATTTACATATTTATTTTCATCTTTGGCCAAGTCAAATGACTTGTAAGATCTTGGTTCCCTGACCAGGTATTGAACCCTCGCCCTTGGCAGTGAAAACAAAGTCCTAACCACTGAATCACTAGGAAATTCTCTGATTCTAATATTTGATTTATTGGGTAGTATCTTTCAAGCATTTTTAATATAATTCTTACTAACTTACTGATATCTAGCTAGTATTTAATGTCTCTAATGTGCTATGCATACCAGTATTTATTAAGTAATTTATTAAGCTGCAGTTTTAGTTTAGCTAAATTAGTAGGTCAACAGGTTTGTTTTTACAAACCTGTCAATCATTCAGTAACATAACACTAGGCATTGGACCTTGAGGCCTGGGCTTACTTTACTGAATCTTTTTCCCCCTCCTATAGTTTTATTGAGATATAATTGACATACAGCACTGTATAGGCATAATGATTTAACTTGCATACATCATGGAATAATTATCACAGAAGTTCATTAGATACAGAATTAAAGAAATACAAAATTTTTTTTCCTTGAGAACTCTTAAGCTTTACTTTCTTAACAGCTTTCATATATAACAATGCAGTATTAATTATATTTGCCATATAGTATGTTGTATCCCTAGTACTTATTTATCTTACAGCTGGAAGTTTGTGCATTTTGACTACCTTCATTCAGTTCCCTCGTCCCCACCTCTCATCTCTGGTAACCACAAGTCTGATCTTTTTCTCTCTGAATTTATTTTTGAAGTATAATCGACCTACAACAATATGTTAGTTCCTGTTACACAACATAGTAAATCGATAGTTCTTTAGATTTCAAAATGATGACCACTGTAAGTCACCTTGCCATCTGTTACCATACAAAGATGTAATCTGTCTACCGGGGGACAGTGGCCAGGAGGAATTGTTACCAAGTTTGAGATTGATGTGTACATACTGCTGTGTTTAAAATGGATAACCAACAAAGACCTACTGCATATCACTGGGAACCCTGCTCAGTGTTATGTGGCAGCCTGAATGGGAGGGGGGTTTGGGGGAGAGCTGATACATGTATATGTACAGCTTAGTTGCTTTGCCGTTCACCTGAAACCATCAAAGCATTGTTAATTGCCTATATTCCAAAGTAAAATTAAAAGTTTTTTTTAAGAAGATATATAATTATTGACTATAGTCCCCACACTGTACATTTCATACCTGATTCATTTATTTTGCAGCTAGAAGTTTATATGTCATAATCTCCTTCACCGATTTCTTCATCTCCCCACTTCTCTGCTGTTTGGCAACCACCTGTTCTCTGTGCCTGACTTTCTGCTTTGTTATGTTGTTCTTTTGTTTTTTTTCAGATAACACATATAGGTGAAATCATATGGTATTTATTATTATTATACTTAATAGCTGTAGAAGGGCTAAATCATCCTGTATGTAGAAAATTCAAATGTGTTCTATGCTTTTGACAAGAAGTATTTACATACATATATATATGTAACAGTTGTGTATGATGTTTTAAATATATAATCATCAACAATCATTACCTTGTATAATTCAAAGAGCTATAATTTGTAGTATGTAAAGTATTCCTCAATAAAAAATTACTTGATAAGGAAAAAAAAAGCAATAGTAATTCTAAATGAAGCTGTATTTTTTTCTCTAGATATTTGGTAGTACATTCCTTTTACTCCTTCTTTTGAATTGATAGACTTTTATTTTATTTTTTTAAACTTTTTCTTTTGTATTACAGTATAGCCAATTAACAAACAATATTGTGATACTTTCAGCTGAATACTGAAGAAATTCAGCCATAATATACATGAATCCATTATATATTTTGTATATCTATAATATGTATAATATACATGTATCCATTCTACCCTACTGCTGCTGCTGCTAAATTGCGTCAGTTGTGTCCGACTCTGTGTGACCCTGTAGACAGCAGCCCACCAGGCTCTGCTGTCCCTGATAGACTTTAATTTTAAAAACTGTTTTTAATTTATAGAAGAATTGAGTAGATAGTATAGTACAGAGTTCATATCTTGCATATCCCCTGTAAGAATTTATTAGTATGGTTCATTTGGTACAAATAATGAACCATTTTATTGATACATTATTTTTGTTTTAGCATCAATAATATATATTATTAGTTTTATTAGAGTATAGTTGCTTTTAGTCTCTTTAGATATATATATATTTTTGAAATGGTTGATAGAATACTTGTATGTGCTCAGTTGCTCAGTCATGTCTGACTCTCTGCAACTGTATGGACTGTAACCCACCAGGCTCTTCAGTCCATGAGATTGCCCAGGCAAGAATACTAGAGTGGGTTGCCATTTCCTCTTCTAGGAGATATTCCCAGCCAAGGGATTGAACCCACCTCTCTTGCGTTGGCAGGCGGATTCTTTACCACTGTGCCTCCTGGGAAGCCCTCAGCACGTTAGCTAAAGTCCATACTTTATTAGTCTTCATCTAATGTCCTTTTCTGTTAAAAGATAAGGGACCACATTTAGGATACCACATTACATGTAGTTGTAATGTCTCTGTAGACTTTTCTTGGCTGTGACAATTTCTCAGACTTCCCTTATTTTTAGATGACCTTGACAGTTTGGTGGAGTACTGACCAGATTTATTGTAGGATACCCCTCTGTTGGAATTTGACTGCTGTTTTTCTAGTGATTAGACTGGGATTATGTGTTTTGGGTAGGAAGACCACAGAGTTAGAATGCCATTTTTGTCAAACCACGTCAAGGATGCATGCTACTTTTGATTACTTTTTCTTAATAGAATTGCATACATATAAATGTCATCCATCACTGATTACTTTTAATATGCCTTTTCAGATATATTATTTCAGCGCTTTGCAAAGATATTCATTGGCTGTCTTGCAGCAGTTACTAGTGGTATGATGTATGCACTCTATTTATCAGCATATCATGAACGGAAATTCTGGTTTTCCAACAGGCAGGTAAGAAGAAAGAAATTTGAGCATATGAACATTTGCTTCAATATTTAATATTAATTTTAAAAATGCGTTTTCCAGGGGGCCAAAACATAAAAACACATGGTAATATGACAAGTGTTTTCTTATGTTGTGGCTGTAAGCCATTAGGAACAAAATGATATAGAAGCTATTCTGAGTCATAGTATCAACCTGAAAGGTATAATAGATTGTATTTCAAGGTCACAGAATAGAAACAATGAGGGTGCTTTTCTTCGTGCAGTTGATTTATCAGGGACTTAAAAATTTTTTTTTTAATTGAAGGATAATTGCTTTACAGAATTTTGTTGTTTTCTATCATACGTCAATATGAATCAGCCATAGGTACACCCATGTCCCCTCCCTCCTGAACCTCCCTCCCACCTCCCTCCCCATCCCACCCTTCAACCTGTTACAGAGCCCCTCTTCCCTGAGTCACACACACAGCAAATTTATCAGGAACTTTTTTGATGACAGTGAAATGTTATAAAGTCTAGTCAGCATTTTAGTAGTTTTGGTAGTTTACATTTACGAAACAATCTTTGGACTTTTCAGCATCACAATATTTTAATTTTTGGATTACATGATTAGAATGTCTGGAGGTGCTGAAAATGATTAGCAGACATAATGGTATTTATTAAAATGTTGCCTCATATTAATATGTTTCATGTTTGGTTTTAAATCCTGTGTAACCCACAGATGTTTGCTATGGTTATATTCATAATTCATTTGGCATTTGAATAAGGTTGTTTTCAGACTTATCTTTGCAGTCACATGTATCTGTAATATGCATTGGCAAAGTTCACAGGGTTACTACTTGACTTTAAAGATTTTTTGTTTTTGTTTTAGGGAAAACTCTTTTGTTGGTGTTCTTATTTTTGAGGGAGTAGTCAAGCTGACTATATGTTTTTCAGACATAGACTTATCTAACAACACCTCAACATTTAACTGAATAATTACTCATCTGCATTGATTTGACCAAGACTTTTGCATAGCCTATTTCCTTGAAAATAGTAGTTTTCAACACTGGATGTGCAGTAGAGTCTTCTGGGATGATTTAAAAACTAACACAGATACTTAGATGAAGCAGAGAGAGTATCTGGGGTCAATATTACACAGAGTCTTTCCACATGATTCTGTTACATAGGCAGAATTGAGAACAACAAGGGTTTGGTAATCTAGAAAACATACATGAAGAACTTTGTTTTCCAGAGCATTGTGATGAGTCAGGGGTATTGGCATCATCTGGGAGCTTTTTCAAAGTTGCAGATTCTCAGGCCACACTTTAGAATCAGAATCTGTGTTTGAATAAGATCTTTAGGAATTTATATGCACATTTAATTTGAGAAGCACTAATTAAGAGTTTACATCTTTGAAATTGTAGAAAGAAAATCCCATATCCATTCATAAAAAATGATATTCAGGAAATTTATTTAAACTAGTAAACTCCATATGAGAAAAAAGGAGCTCAAAAAAAGGGCTCTAGATCTGGTCAAACAGATCTAGAAAAGACTTTATGTGAGATTCACAATGCACAATGACCACCTAAATTCTGAAGAGTCTTGCAATTAAGAAATTTATTTAACTTTTTTTAATCTAGCCTTTACACAATTTATTTAACCACAGAACTCTTTTGAGATAACACGCCTTTAATCTTAAGAAGTTCTATTGATCAAACTTTGGGGAAACTGCTCTGATATCATTTGTATAATGATATACAGTTTTATCAAATTATGATAAAATTATGCGTGAAAATAACTGTTTTGTTTAAAAGATTACTGATTTGTAAAAGTTTGATTCATCATGAAAAGCACAGATTTCAGTGTTTTTGACTACCTATATTCTTGGTTTGTTATAACCCAGTTTAGGAATTTTAAGATTTATTTACTTTTCTGGAAGTTCATTTGAAAATCACAGATTAGTTATCTCCTGTTATTCTAAACTCTAATTATGGGCTTGCTTTTCTGGATACATAGGGAAATGGAATAGTAATAGAAAAATAATACTTTCTTCTTATATTTTTATTATGGACTTGTAACACGTCAGCTGTCATTTTTTATTACCTGCCATACTATTCTTGTGCTCCTGTGATAATACTTTGGGTTTTCCTTCTAGATTTTTCTTATATATAATAGGCAGATAACTTATCAGTTACAATCTAGTTTAAACCTTAGGTGTTTCATTAAAGTGATTGCCAGATTATGGAAAAGTTTAACCTTATTAATATGGCCACTAGTGATTAAAGGAAAATTCAAATATGTCTTTGGATAAAGGGATAAATAACATTAATTTGGAATATGAGGAGAGAAAAAGATCACAGTTGAAATTTAAGTCACTGAGTATTTAAATAATCATTTAATTTTCTTTTAGGAGCTTGAACGGGAAATCACATTTCAGGGTGATAGTGCCATTTATTACTCTTATTATAAAGATATGTTAAAGGCACCTTCATTTGAAAGAGGTATGATAACTACATTTGTATATTTAATAACAGTATTTTCCTAAAATAAAGCATTGTTCTTCTGTGTGGGAGCTCTTGAATGTAGAGGTTTGTCTCAATATAGATACTGTGCTTTTTATGTAGTTAATTAAAAAATTGTAAAAAGAAGGCATAGAGTATTGTATTTTGATATCCTTCTTGATAATAAAGTATTTAATGACTTCTGAATAACATGTTCAGTTTTCATAAAAGCAGAATAAATAACCTGGAGAAAAATTTTTCTGACTTTAGGTGTGTACGAACTGACGCACAATAACAAAACTGTATCTCTGAAGACTATAAATGCAGTTCAGCAAATGTCTCTATATCCAGAACTTATGGCCAGCGTTTTGTATCAGGCAACTGGTAGCAGTGTATGTGTCTCTTTTGACTTTAATATTAATTTTCTCACATCTTCATGAATATTCAAAATTATATACTGTCATCCTATTGTCTCCTCTTTTTTCCCCTAATTAGGAGATTATTGAGCCAGTATATTTCTATATTGGCATTGTTTTTGGATTGCAAGGAATATATGTTACTGCTTTATTTGTTACAAGTTGGCTTATGAGTGGAACTTGGCTAGCAGGAATGCTAACAGTTGCATGGTTCATTATTAACAGGTAAGAAAGGTGTTTTTAATGAAACTACAATTTTTTTGACTGCAGTAGTCAGAGTTCTAAAAATGACCCCCTTCCTCCAAACTTTACATGCCCCTAATTCCTACCTGCATGTGAGATATCATTCCTGTGGTTGTGTTATGTTATACAGCAGAGTTGACCTTAAGGTGGCATGATTACCTGGTGGGCCTGTTCTAATCATGTGAGCCCTTAAAAGTGAGCAGCTTTCTGTGGCTGGTACAGAAGGGAAGTCAGAGATACTTGAAACATGAGAAGAATTTGATGCCTTGTTGCTGAGTTGAAGTGAGGAGGAAATGAATTCTGCCAACAACCACTGAGCTTGTAGAAGGACTACCAGGCCTGGATGAGAACTACAGCCCCAGTTGCTGCTTTGTTTTTAGCCGTAGGAGACGGTAGCCTTAGCCTTAGCCTTAGGAGAACAGAGAATCCAGCCATACTGTGCTGGATTTGTGAGCTAATGAATTTGTGTCCTTTCAAACCACTACATTTCTGGTCATCTGTCATGCAGCAACTGAAAAATAAAGCACTCACCTCTACCTCTCTTTTTTCTCAAACATAGCACCATTGGCGTGCATGGATACACCTCCTCGTTCTTCATTTATTTAAAATTGATGACATGGCTTCATGAAAAGAAGGAATAGACATCAGCTATATCAGCTTTAAGCCAACCACTTTATTAATTTATGAATTAATAAATCCATTAATTTGGATTAGTGTGTACTTTAGATTAATAAATCTATTCCTTTTGGTGATCAGAGGAGTACCACTTCTTTAATAGTGAAGTACAAAGAGAGAAGGGGATGAGGCTTCTTTGAATTAGAGGACTGAAGTTTTCTTGGCATTGGTCAGTGTCAAAAACTTGTTTTTTCAATGATCCTTGTTTTAGTTTTGAAACATACTTCCTCTACACAGCACTTTCTCCCCATAACACTTAATGTGATTAAATTTTAGAATATGAGACATTTCTTTTGTTACACATTTTCCTTTGGCAACTGCCAAATGAAAAATATGATACTTCCATGTTATTGAGATTCAGATATAGGGCTATATTTCTAACTGGGCTTTGTTTAGGGTCATATGCTGGCAACAATTGATGTAGAGGATTTGAAAAATCTTCCTTAGGGCCTTCCCTGATGGCTCAGTGGTAAAGAATTCGCCTACACAGATTCTACAGGAGACACGGATTTGATCCCTGATTTGGGAAGATCCCACATGCTGCTGAGCAACTGAGCCCTTGCACTGTAGCTACCGAGTTTGTGCTCAGGGCCAGGAGCTGAAAGTACTGAGCCCATGTGTCCTGGAGCCCATGCTCCACAGCAAGGAAGCTACCTCAGTGGAAAGCCCGTGCACTACAACTAGAGCGCGGCCCTGCTTACCACAGCTAGAGAAAGCCCATGCAGCAGTGAAAACCCAGCATAGCCAAAAACCAAACAACCTTCCTTAGCAGTTTTCAAGTATAGCTTGCCAGCTTAATGAGTCAGGTATGTTTCTTCTTAAAAGTACAGGGATGGGGGGCTTTCCTGGTGGCTCAGTGGTAAGAACCCACCTACTAATGCCAGAGTCCGGGATTTGATCTTTGGGTCAGGAAGATCCTTTGGAGAAGGAAATGGTAACCCATTACAGTATCCTTGCCCGGGAAATCCCGTGGACAGAAGACCCTCGTGGGCCATATAGTCTGTGGCATTGCAAAAGAATTGGATAGTTGTATACAACTTAGCAACAAAACAACAATTATTTAAAATAGAGACCTTCTAAAAGGATTGCTTTCTAGGCTGTCTGATGTATAATACATCAGCCCAAGACTTAGGGCTTCCCTGGTGGCTCAGAGATTAAAGCGTCTGCCTCCAGTGTGGGAGACCCAGGTTCGATCCCTGGGTCGGGAAGATCCCCTGGAGAAGGAAATGGCAATCCACTCCAGTATTCTTGCCTGGAGAATCCCATGGATGGAGAAGCCTAGTAGGTTACAGTTCACGGGGTCGCAAAGAGTCGGACACGACTGAGTGACTTCACCTCACCTCACCAAGACTTAAGAACAACAAACATTCNAAGCCAGAAAGAAAAACACCAATACAGTATACTGACACATATATATGGAATTTAGAAGATAGTAATGATGACCCTATATGTGAGACAACAAAAGAGACACAGAGGTATAGAACGGACTTTTGGACTCTGGGGGAGAGGGAAAGGGTGGGATGGTTTGGGAGAATGGCATTGAAACATATACTATCTTGTAAGAAACGAAGCGCCAATGTTCAATGCAGGATGCAGGATGCATGGGGCTGGTGCACAGGATGATTCAGGTAGATGGTGTGGGGTGGGAGGTGGGAGGGGGCTTCGGCATTGGGAGAGTGTGTTCACCTGTGGCTAATACATGTCACTGTATGGCAAAACAAATGCAGTATTGTAATTTAAAAAATAAATAAATTTATAAAAAAAAAAAAAGAAAAGAATTCAACGACCAGGCCCCTCTGAGACCTGACGTCCTCTCCATTCACAGAGTCCACCCACAGCCACACCTGGATCCCAGCCATAACCTCCCTGGGTTCTGAGCTCCAGACCCACACTCCTATCTCCAGTTCACCCTCCACAGTTCATCTTTCTCACATTTCACAATCTGCTTTCTGCCCCAAATCCTTCCATGGTGCCCACAACCTCAGGGCAAACTCCAGACTCTTCTATCTGAACTCAGTCCTGTTCATGGTCCTCCAGAGTTACCCCTTCCCCCAAACCTCAGCTCTCACCTTTTCTTCCTTCCAAATGATACTGGTGCAATTACACCACACACACACACACACACACACACACACATACACACACACACACAGAAAATGGGCCATTTAACTTTTGTGTGCTCTCTTATATCAGCTCCTCTGAGAACACTCAGACTCAACAAGTTCCTTTTGCACTCCCAATCAAAAGTAGACACAGACATAGACACTACCATTTACATCATTTGTTAATGGGTTTTTGCCTTATTAAGGGGCAATTTTCATAAGAAAAATCCACACAAATCATTTAGAATGCTGGTTGACATGCCCATATCAGAATAATTGAAGGTCAAAATTATTTATTTTTAATTAAAAAAATTAAATTTATATTCTCATTTCCCTCTTCTCTACAGCAGTTAATATAATATGACATTCATGAAGTTTTCTTATCATACAATCTTTTGCATATATATTCCATTAAAAAAATAAATTCATCATCCTTGAACAGTGGACAGCACTGTACATGACCACCATCAACTCCCCTTGTCCCCCTTTCAGTAAGACCCTGTGTCCCAGTGATCTATGGAATGTTCATTTCTCTCTAGAATGTACTCGCTCCTACCCCATGGCTCTCCACCTCCTCAAGCAGCTATTCCCTCAAGTACAGTGTAGACGTTGTTGTTTTTTGGTCACTAAGTCATGTGTGACTTTTGCAACCCCGTGGACTGCAGCATGCCAGGCTTCTCTGTCCTTCACTGTCTCCCAGAGTTTGCCCAAACTCAAGTCCATTGAGTCTTGATGTCACCCAACCACCTCATCCTCTGTCGCCCTCTTCTCCTCTTGCCCTCAATCTTTCCCAGCATCAGGGTCTTTTCCAATAGTCAGTTCTTTGCTTCATGTGGTCAAATTATTGCAGCTTCAGGTTTAGCATCAGTCCTACCAATGAATATCCTCAGGATTGATTCCCTTTAGGACTGATCGGTTTGATCTCCTTGCTGCTCATAAAGAGTCTCAAAAGTCTTCCCCAGCATTACAGTCTAAAAATGTGTTCTTCAGTGCTCAGCCTTCTTTATGTCCAACTCTCACATCCATATATCCCTACTAGAAAAACCATGGCTTTGACTATAAGGACCTTTGTTGGCACAGCAGTTTCTAATACACTGTCTAGGTGTGTCACAGTTTTTCCTCCAAGGAGAAGGGTCTTTTCATTTCAGGGCTGCTGTCATTGTCCACAGTAATTTTGGAGCCCAAGAAAAGAAAATCTGTCACTGTTTACACGTTTTCCCTAATATTTTTTTCTTTTTTTGCCATGAAGTGCTTGGACCAGAGTTCTGGAACTTCATTTTTTAAAATGTTTACAGTGTAGACATGGAACCTAGTTATTTTCTTGTTTCTTTTTTTAAAAAGAAATAATTAATTATTAGCATTTGATGCCCACATTCTGCAGAATCTGAGTTCTTCAAGCACCTACAGAGGATGCGTTTACCTGGGTCATGGGTGTATTTCTGCTGTGTGGCACCAATGCCTGGTACACAGTAGGTGCTCTGCAATAATTTATGAACTGACCGATGATGAGAAGTAAATTCCATTTCTGGAGGGGACTGGGAAAATAAGCTTCTGAGTCCTATTTGGAGCCAAACTGTCTGGGACTGACTCAGGATGAGAACCCAGGTTTCACCATCTAGAGCAGGCAGTCAGACTGGGCAGAAAGAGAAAGAGCTGAGACCTCAGGTTTGGGCTGAGATGCCTCCTGAGCCCTGCCTGGAGACATCAGCTCTAGGTCCACAGAGGGGCAGCCCCCTTGCTGGGGGTCCCCAGCCGTGGGAACCTCGAGGGGTGGTGGGCCCCCCAGGGACCACATCCTGTTTGTCCTCTAGGGCCTCGTGGTCTCTGCATCTGTACAGGGTGGGGGCGGGGGCTGCTAGGTGCTCAGAGCTGCAGACATGCCTTCCATTCCCTCAGTGCTTCTCCTCCTCGGCCAGATGTGCAGGGCAGGGAGGGGACCACAGGAGGGCACGGGATGCCCACCCTGCCCCCAGTTCACAGCAACCACAGGACTCAGGCAGCTGGACGGGCCAGGGGATTCTGATGGGGAGAGAATCAGCCTAAGCTTTTGGTGGCAAATCTCTCACTTCCAGGACAGAGTCTGGGCCAAGGGACCCTGAACCATGCAGGTGTGTTCTCCCGGGTCTCCTGGGACTCATGTCTCACTTGAGATCCAAGGACTTGGTGTGGGACAAGGTCAGGACACTGGGTTTCTAGTGTGATGCTGGTGAAACCTGGAAGGGCTCCTGAGCTGAGCTGGGGAGTGAGACGTGGGGAGGTCCTGGGACTCAGGCTCTGACGTCCTTCCAGGGATCTTCCACAAACTCACCATCTGGGCTGAGACTCTTTTGGGCAGCTCAGGGTGCCCATGTGAATACACCGTATGCAGAATTGGAATGTGAGAGTGAGTACACAAGCAATCAGGGAGTATGCTGCTGTTAGCCTGCACTATTTGGAGAAGGAAATGGCAATGCCTTCCACTATTCTTGCCTGGGAAATCTCACTAACATTGGAGCCTGCCAGCCTACAGTCCATAGGTACTGGGGTCCAGCTCCGGTGGATCCAGGGTAATTCGAAGCATGGATGGAGTCAGCGTCCTAGGAATAAATTGCTTAATTAAAAATACAGAAGGAGATTAGAAAGAAATAGTGTATTAAGAAAATTAGTGGAGAAAAAGATGCTGAATAACTTCGTTTATGTGGAATGCCAACCGAGTAGCCACGCTCCAGATGGGAATTCAGCCAGAAGGGGAAAGAAATACGACACGGGGGAATCAGTCTTTCCAGAAACTGATCCGATTTCTTTATTTTCAGTTTTTCTTATATATCTTTTTTTACACATAGAGACAAATGGAAATTTTAAAGTCACGCAGGGATCAGCAGTTCTGACCTTTATCAAAATCAGGTGCTTCATATAAATGTATACAAAAAGGTCTTAGGGGTTTTACATCACCTTCTGGCCATGAGGCCTGCTGACATTTTATGATCCTTTCTTTCTGATAAACAAAAAATTATTTTCCAGGGGTGAGTTTTCTTAAACCAGGCACTGCCCTCCGAAAGTACCAGATAAAGTTGTGTTCCTATAGGGTGAGGGTGTAGTGGGTTACAACTAAGAAAGGAATTTACTTAGCCTAAGGTTAACATGATTAATCTAGAGGCTAATACTTATTTCTCCTATATGCTAGTTACATATTCATTAACATGTATAAGGGCAGAGGATTTAGCAGCAAACATTGGCCCAATAAATGAAAAAACCCTTGACCAATATAATTCCTAATCAACCCACTATACCAATAATTTCTAACTTCCTAAAAGAATCTGCCTTTACTAAGTCTAAAACATCTCATGCTTCTCACGTGTGGGAGACTCTAAACAATCACATGCGGCCGGACCAACCTGTACAGGCAGGCTAGATAACCTTCAGAGGAGTTCGCGAGTTGAAACACACTTGTCATGCCCAGGAGTGTTTATTGACTGGAGCTGCAAGTTAACTCCTTCTCTGAGAGAGGTGGTGGGGGGTCAGCCCCCTGTAAAGTCATAGGTATAGGTGAGAGCATAAAACAGTAAAGTAGACACTCTGGTTTTGGGGGTAGATGCTCGGGAGCAGGGGGTCACCTGAGGCTCAACCTCGCCCTTGCGTAATGCCGAGCCTCCTTCCTCATGACTTTTGCCAAGGGTAGAGTTCCTCACGCTGGTTCCCGGCACATAGGGTTGCAAAGAGTCAGACGCGACCGACTTCATTTTCTTTCATTTTATTTTAAAATTTGTTTATTTCACGGGTTCTATTTTTAATCTCATCATATACATATTTTATTGATGTGCAGTTGACTTACAATGTTTCAGATGCTCAGTAAGGTGATTTTCAATTATACAAATATGCATACATTATTTTGCAGAGTATTTTCCATTTTAGATTATCACAAGATATTGACTATAGTTCCTGTGCTACAGTAAATCTTTGCTGCTTGTTGCATATCTTTTTTAAAAATTAGAAATCTAGCACTGTATTCACACTTCTATTTTTAAATTTATGGTTTATTCCACATCAGTGTTATGCTGCACAGGGAGTGAAAGCATGATGCCCATATCCCATGTCCATGTTAAAGTAAATGGAAGCAATGGCCATGTTAACTGAGGAGGGAGATATTGAATCGCATTATGTTACTGGTGGCTATATTAAAAATGCATGACCACAGGGACCTACTGTATAAAACAGAGTTCTACCTAATATTCTGTAACTACCTAAGAGGGAAAAGACTTTGAAAAGCAGGAGATGCATGTATATGTATAACTGAATTACTTTGCTGTACACCTGAAACTAACACAATTAGTTCCTTAATCACATATATTACAATGCAGAATTTTTTAATATTTTCAAAGAGCCATAATATGCGTGTCTGGTCCTCTGATAAGAATGCAGAATAAAAGTCTCTATTGATGAGTCTTTAATTGGCAACCTGCACTGAGCCTGATATACGAGGTGGGAACGTGTGGTTTCTCTTCTGTGAAGAGTTAGGATTAATGAGATTTATCATGAGCTTGGGAAAAGCATCCTGCATGGTATACATGGAATCACTATTACCGCTTCCTAAAGGCAGCAAGATCTGTTTGAATCCTCTTAGGTTTATAGGTTTAGGGAAACAAAAAATGACGATCAAGTCATGAGATGTGCTCCATGATGCAGCTCAGGTAAGACTTCCATCCCTGGCGTGAGAGGAGGCTGGCCATCCTCCCATGTGACATGAACCTGGCAGATTGTACCAACAACACCGTCCGCCTTCCGCATCCTGTGACTCTGTCAGCTTTGCTCAGTTCTGCCTCCTGTCTCACAGAAGCAGAGCCATGTGCCCCACACTCCTCAGCCTCCTGAGTCTCGGTGAGTCTGGAAAGACATGGTTGGAGAGGGTTATGGTGGAAATCGTTGGGTCCTCGCACCACTGACCGGGTTCCCTGCATGAGGGTGCAAAGAGTGTGGAGTCCATCAGGACAAGCCATCTCTGATGTGGTTTTCCTTCTAGGATTCTGTGTGAGTCTAAGGATCTGGGCAGCTGTGGGTGAGTCCTCCCTATGCCTTATTTCTCTGTTGAGCAGAGCAGTTGGGGCTGATGCAGATGACACTGGGGGCTGGGGTGAGACCCGTGTTGGTACAGTGATAGCCACGTGCCCTGTGGATCCCAGGTCCTACTGTTGGCCTTGATACTCATCTTCACTCTCCCCAGGGGTTAGCCCAGCTCTGGACTCTGGTACTGTAGACACAGTATGAAGTCTGGGAGCTGGGAGCTAGGCCCACTCAGTGCCGTTTTTATCATGAGAGGGGAGCAAGAGGCTGCAGCCCACACACCCTCCCCTACAAGCTGGCTCATGGCATCTCCAGCCGGCCCTTAACAACAGGAACTAAAGGAAACCCGCTGGACCTGACCCAGCGAGAGGTCTGGCCATCAGGCAGGACCACCTGGGCCTTGTCACGCATTTGATGTAGGTTAGCTAACAAAGGAGCCAGCTTCAATCTTTATTTCCTTCTTTCCAGGCAAGTGGCTTTTTCACTTGTTGCCTGTGTTACTGTTAGTTGCCCAGTCGTGTCCGACTCTTTGAGACCCCACGGACTGTAGCTCACCAGGCTCCTCTGTCCAGGTAATTCTCCAGGCAAGAATACTGGACGGGGTTGCCATTTCCTTCTCTGGGGATCTTCCCTATCTGGGGACTGAACCCTGCTCTCCTGCATTGCAGGAAGTTTCTTTATCATTTGAGCTAAAACAGATCCATCAGAGAAGCCCTCTCACTTCTTTTCCATGCATCAGTTTTTTTGTGGTGTGTCTCTGGCCTGCATCGTACAGCATGCAGGATCTCTGTTCCATGATTAGCCATTCAGCCTGGGCCCTTGGCAGAGACAGTGCTGACTCCTAATGACCGGACCACCCAGGAATTCCCAGTGTTTTGTGTTCTGAGAGAGTTTTCAACATTTTGTCAACCCAAAGAGTTATTCTTCTCCTGATAAGAATCATTGCTGAGAATCATATTCTTAGAATCTCTGTGATGTCTGTCCTGGGTCGACTGTGTCTCTGTCTGTCCCCAAGCCCCAGGTGTCCTTGAGTATCAGGGTGATGCAATTTAGGGTTGTTGCCTTGGAAGAATTGAAGGGGAAGCGCTCCAACAAGACCAGTGGGGAGAGGGGACCATTCCTATTTCCTCTCACCACCTGTGACTCCTTCTCTCCTAGGTGAATATGAGAGGCCCTCTTTGTCAGCCTGGCCAAGCCCCGTGGTTCCCTTAGGACAGACTGTAACTCTTCAGTGTCACCTCCATTCTCCACGTAAGAGATTCAGACTCTTCAAACTAGATGGGACCAGTTTGATCGAGCTCCATGGAAATCATTTCAACACCTTCATCCTTGGCCCAGTCACCAGAGAACATGCTGGGTCCTACACATGTTCCGAATTCGTCAGTTCTCTCCATGGGATGCCCAGACACAGTGACCTCCTGCAGATTGTGATCACAGGTAGGTGGGGTCCCGTCCAGAACAGGACAGCCGTCTATGCAGGCAATCCCATCCTAGGTCCAAATTCCTTACCTGGCCCAAGATTTACTCAGGATTTCCAGCCAGGAACGAATCAGGAAAGAGAACCCACTGTGAGAGTTTAAACTCGGGGTGTTGAATAGATGGGGTGCTCTGGCAAAGGAAGGAGGACTCTCCCTAGGCATTATTAGAAAGGAGGCTGCCACTGCCTGCCACCAGGGACGATAGGGACCTGCCACCCAGGAGGGAGCTGTAATCCCATAGGAAGGAGCTGGAGCCCATGGGAGGAGTCCCAGGAATGTCTCCAGAGGCATGAGGTGGGGGTCACAGATGGGGAAATGTTCCCTTTTTTCTCTACCTCCTTCCCAATCTCCTGCCAGTCATCACCCACATTCTAGATGAGTGTGAACAGAGCCAGGGAATGCATCGTCAGAAGGACCCAGCTCCCCACCAAACATACTAGGGACAGGATGAAGCTGAGAGCATGGCAACCCACTTCAGGATTATCACCTAAGTGAATGCCATGAACAGAGGAGCCTGGCAGGCTATGGTTCCTGTGGTTGCAGAGTTGGACGGGACTGAAGTGTCTGAGTATGCATGCATGAAGCTGAGAGCAGATCCAACAGCTAAAGAGCTTAGAATAAACACAGAGGAGGCTGGAGGTCTTGAGCAAAGAGAAACAGAAAAGCATGAGCCAGAGCCTGAGAACAAGGCTACAGAAAATGCAACAGAACAGACAGGAAGGGCAATTTGCTTTGATGGTTCACGGGGACATTTTTCACATCTTCAGGTGTCAGGGGAAGTGCCAAGATGGGGTGACTCACTGAAGCTCACAAGCTCTTTGCTCCTAGGTGTGTCCACGAAACCCTCCATCTCAGCCCACCCCAGCCCCCTCACGCATTTGAGAGAGAATGTGACCCTCCGCTGTCACTCACCACTGTTGTATGACAAGTTTATCCTGCACCAAAAAAATAGCACAGGGCATTTCCAGAAACGTGGACAGATGCTCACTGGTCGGCATGCCACAGCTGACTTCGTCATTGGCCCCGTGACTTTGGCGAGTGCGGGCACCTACAGATGCTACGGCTCTCTCAGCTGCTCCCCCTATGAGTGGTCAGCCCCCAGCGACCCCGTGGACATCATCATCACAGGTGAGTGTGGCCAGACCAGTCCCTTCTGCTCTCTGTGTCACAGAAGGTCTGGTGTCCAGTCCAGCATCAGCACCAGGAGAGAATGACAGGTGTGCAGAGACACAAACTCAGGAGAGGGAGCAAAGCAGAGAGAGAGGAGGTGTGAACACAGAAGGGAAAAGAGAAGCGTCCCTGCCGGGTGCTAAGGGGAAGACACACCATTAACAGAGCGAAGGAGCAAGAATGTGAAAGGACCAACGGAGAAAAATGCACCAGAGCAAGGACCCAGGCAATACTCCACTCAGGCAGCCAATAATGGGTGGTTAAGGGGTTGGTTTCCCACTTTCATGTCAGAGCTCCCTTCCTCAGTCAGCAGCACACTGAGGTACCAGACACCCTACAGTCTGGCCCTGGGTGATCGAGACGGAGGTTGACACCCTGACGTTGCTCAGCCTCGCAGTTTAACGTATGCTTCTGCACAAAGAGTGGGGAGTGGTCCCTCCAACCCTCCCACTGAGGAGTCCCTTCCAGCCCCTGGGGGTGGGCATGGAAGCCCTGAACATGCCCTCAAGATTGAGACGGTCAAAGATCGAATGGGATTCTGGCAATTTCCACTCCATAATCTCTTCTTTTATGTCATTGCCAGTTTTCTAATGGTCCAAGCGGTAGTTAGTGAGTTCCATTTATTTATTTATTTTTTTAAAATTTTATTTTTACTTTATTTTACTTTACAGTGTGTTGGTACAGTGATAGCCACGTGCCCTGTGGATCCCAGGTCCTCCTGTTGGCCTTGATACTCATCTTCACTCTCCCCAGGGGTTAGCCCAGCTCTGGACTCTGGTACTGTAGACACAGTATGAAGTCTGGGAGCTGGGAGCTAGGCCCACTCAGTGCCGTTTTTATCATGAGAGGGGAGCAAGAGGCTGCAGCCCACACACCCTCCCCTACAAGCTGGCTCATGGCATCTCCAGCCGGCCCTTAACAACAGGAACTAAAGGAAACCCGCTGGACCTGACCCAGCGAGAGGTCTGGCCATCAGGCAGGACCACCTGGGCCTTGTCACGCATTTGATGTAGGTTAGCTAACAAAGGAGCCAGCTTCAATCTTTATTTCCTTCTTTCCAGGCAAGTGGCTTTTTCACTTGTTGCCTGTGTTACTGTTAGTTGCCCAGTCGTGTCCGACTCTTTGAGACCCCACGGACTGTAGCTCACCAGGCTCCTCTGTCCAGGTAATTCTCCAGGCAAGAATACTGGACGGGGTTGCCATTTCCTTCTCTGGGGATCTTCCCTATCTGGGGACTGAACCCTGCTCTCCTGCATTGCAGGAAGTTTCTTTATCATTTGAGCTAAAACAGATCCATCAGAGAAGCCCTCTCACTTCTTTTCCATGCATCAGTTTTTTTGTGGTGTGTCTCTGGCCTGCATCGTACAGCATGCAGGATCTCTGTTCCATGATTAGCCATTCAGCCTGGGCCCTTGGCAGAGACAGTGCTGACTCCTAATGACCGGACCACCCAGGAATTCCCAGTGTTTTGTGTTCTGAGAGAGTTTTCAACATTTTGTCAACCCAAAGAGTTATTCTTCTCCTGATAAGAATCATTGCTGAGAATCATATTCTTAGAATCTCTGTGATGTCTGTCCTGGGTCGACTGTGTCTCTGTCTGTCCCCAAGCCCCAGGTGTCCTTGAGTATCAGGGTGATGCAATTTAGGGTTGTTGCCTTGGAAGAATTGAAGGGGAAGCGCTCCAACAAGACCAGTGGGGAGAGGGGACCATTCCTATTTCCTCTCACCACCTGTGACTCCTTCTCTCCTAGGTGAATATGAGAGGCCCTCTTTGTCAGCCTGGCCAAGCCCCGTGGTTCCCTTAGGACAGACTGTAACTCTTCAGTGTCACCTCCATTCTCCACGTAAGAGATTCAGACTCTTCAAACTAGATGGGACCAGTTTGATCGAGCTCCATGGAAATCATTTCAACACCTTCATCCTTGGCCCAGTCACCAGAGAACATGCTGGGTCCTACACATGTTCCGAATTCGTCAGTTCTCTCCATGGGATGCCCAGACACAGTGACCTCCTGCAGATTGTGATCACAGGTAGGTGGGGTCCCGTCCAGAACAGGACAGCCGTCTATGCAGGCAATCCCATCCTAGGTCCAAATTCCTTACCTGGCCCAAGATTTACTCAGGATTTCCAGCCAGGAACGAATCAGGAAAGAGAACCCACTGTGAGAGTTTAAACTCGGGGTGTTGAATAGATGGGGTGCTCTGGCAAAGGAAGGAGGACTCTCCCTAGGCATTATTAGAAAGGAGGCTGCCACTGCCTGCCACCAGGGACGATAGGGACCTGCCACCCAGGAGGGAGCTGTAATCCCATAGGAAGGAGCTGGAGCCCATGGGAGGAGTCCCAGGAATGTCTCCAGAGGCATGAGGTGGGGGTCACAGATGGGGAAATGTTCCCTTTTTTCTCTACCTCCTTCCCAATCTCCTGCCAGTCATCACCCACATTCTAGATGAGTGTGAACAGAGCCAGGGAATGCATCGTCAGAAGGACCCAGCTCCCCACCAAACATACTAGGGACAGGATGAAGCTGAGAGCATGGCAACCCACTTCAGGATTATCACCTAAGTGAATGCCATGAACAGAGGAGCCTGGCAGGCTATGGTTCCTGTGGTTGCAGAGTTGGACGGGACTGAAGTGTCTGAGTATGCATGCATGAAGCTGAGAGCAGATCCAACAGCTAAAGAGCTTAGAATAAACACAGAGGAGGCTGGAGGTCTTGAGCAAAGAGAAACAGAAAAGCATGAGCCAGAGCCTGAGAACAAGGCTACAGAAAATGCAACAGAACAGACAGGAAGGGCAATTTGCTTTGATGGTTCACGGGGACATTTTTCACATCTTCAGGTGTCAGGGGAAGTGCCAAGATGGGGTGACTCACTGAAGCTCACAAGCTCTTTGCTCCTAGGTGTGTCCACGAAACCCTCCATCTCAGCCCACCCCAGCCCCCTCACGCATTTGAGAGAGAATGTGACCCTCCGCTGTCACTCACCACTGTTGTATGACAAGTTTATCCTGCACCAAAAAAATAGCACAGGGCATTTCCAGAAACGTGGACAGATGCTCACTGGTCGGCATGCCACAGCTGACTTCGTCATTGGCCCCGTGACTTTGGCGAGTGCGGGCACCTACAGATGCTACGGCTCTCTCAGCTGCTCCCCCTATGAGTGGTCAGCCCCCAGCGACCCCGTGGACATCATCATCACAGGTGAGTGTGGCCAGACCAGTCCCTTCTGCTCTCTGTGTCACAGAAGGTCTGGTGTCCAGTCCAGCATCAGCACCAGGAGAGAATGACAGGTGTGCAGAGACACAAACTCAGGAGAGGGAGCAAAGCAGAGAGAGAGGAGGTGTGAACACAGAAGGGAAAAGAGAAGCGTCCCTGCCGGGTGCTAAGGGGAAGACACACCATTAACAGAGCGAAGGAGCAAGAATGTGAAAGGACCAACGGAGAAAAATGCACCAGAGCAAGGACCCAGGCAATACTCCACTCAGGCAGCCAATAATGGGTGGTTAAGGGGTTGGTTTCCCACTTTCATGTCAGAGCTCCCTTCCTCAGTCAGCAGCACACTGAGGTACCAGACACCCTACAGTCTGGCCCTGGGTGATCGAGACGGAGGTTGACACCCTGACGTTGCTCAGCCTCGCAGTTTAACGTATGCTTCTGCACAAAGAGTGGGGAGTGGTCCCTCCAACCCTCCCACTGAGGAGTCCCTTCCAGCCCCTGGGGGTGGGCATGGAAGCCCTGAACATGCCCTCAAGATTGAGACGGTCAAAGATCGAATGGGATTCTGGCAATTTCCACTCCATAATCTCTTCTTTTATGTCATTGCCAGTTTTCTAATGGTCCAAGCGGTAGTTAGTGAGTTCCATTTATTTATTTATTTTTTTAAAATTTTATTTTTACTTTATTTTACTTTACAGTACTGTATTGGTTTTGCCATACATTGACATTTATTTCAAGAGAACCACACATGTTTTATTTTTTAATTTATTATTTATTTATGTTTGTTGAATTCTAGCTGATTTCAGATGTTGTTAATTCCTGTTGTGCAATAGAGTGATTCAGTTATTCATATACACATACCTATACTCTTTCTTTTAAAAAGGACATTAAAGGACAATCCATTTTAAAAATTATCAACTTGTTCAGAGTGTAAATGACACTCCATTTTTAAAGTTATTTCTGATTTTCCCTGTGCTGGGTCTCCTTTGCTGTGAGGCTTTCTCTCCTGGCAGTGGGGTTCTTCTCATCACCGGGCCTCTCTTGTTGAACCCTTCGGGCTTTAGTCTTCTGTTTAGGACTAGAGTTACTTTGTGCTCTAAGATCAATGTCCCCTCCTTCCAGGTCGGTTCAGGAAACCCTCTCTCAGCCCAGGGGGGACCTGTGCTGGGGTCAGGGGAGAATGTGACCTTGGTCTGCAGCTCCAAGAGCACCTTTGACCAGTTCCATCTGCTCAGGGAAGGGGAGAATCTTGGGCGCCTCCTTGCTGGAGGGCGGGGCCCCCGTGGAGCACTCCAGGCAGAGTTCCCTCTGGGTCCTGGGACCCCAGCCCTCAGAGGGGTCTACAGGTGCTACGGCTCCTTCACTCGCTCTCCCTACCTGTAGTCAGACTCCAGCGACCCACTGGGCCTGTCTGTCACAGGTGAGGAGCCTCTTCCTGGCCCCTGCTTTGTTCTTCCTGTTCAGTCGCTGTGTTGTGTCCAACTCTTTGTTACCCTGTGCACTGTAGTACGACAGACTCCTCTGTCCTTCACTGTCTCCTCCTCGTGGGTCACAGCCTCGTGGTGGTGAAGGGGTCTTCGTACCTCAGGGAAGCTATGAGCAAGTTGTGCAGGGCCACCCAAGCCTAACGGATCACAGTGAAGAGACCTGACCAAACGTGGTCCACTGGAGGAGGAAATGGCAACCCGCTCCAGTATTCTTGCCTAGAGAACCCATGAAGAGTCCCTTGTTTACGATATCCTAAATCTCATTGTGGTGAAAAGAAGGTCGTTTGGCTTTTCCCATAATATCTTATTGTATCACTGAGCTCTTTCTCAGTGTCTCCGTGCTGGCGACAGGGGACATTAGAGTTTCTGGAGAAATGGAGGCACTGAGAACCAGAGAGGAAGAGAGATGATAGATAGCATCTCAACCTTCTTCCACATCCTGTATGGATGCTCTACAGCAGAGTCCTGTCTATCCAGGCAAATACAGAAAAGGGTCAGGGTAGACCCAGGAGGAGGAGAGGCTGGGCTCATTCGGGAGGATCTGAGATGCATCGAACCCTTGCTCTTAATGGTTTCCCAGTAGCACCGCTGACATACAGGTGATTTTCCAATTAAGGAGCATGGATATTCATTCCCAAAGCAGAGAGGATATCTATGGCTTATAGCTGTCTTTCATCACCAGGCATACCCTTCCCACCTGCTTCCACCATCTCTTCTCCGGGATGGAGCGTCTACTCAACACATTCACAGGGAGGGACCAGAAGCTCTCCCCTCCCCCATCACTGCTCTGAGGGATGACAGATTCAAGGACAGGCAGGAGGTCAACCTTCCAGAAACAAGAGTCTTCCGTTGGTGGGGCGAGGAAGGTTACTGTTCACTCTTTCTGGCTTTTCTACCCTAGGAACCACTACAAGTACTTGCCCGTCAACCATGGATCCACACACCACAGAAGGTAAGCAAGATGCTCTCCTATCACAGCAAATTTCTGAGAAGACAGAGGGTTCCTGTGTGAGTGTTCATTCTGCCACCTCCCAGCTCTGTGACTTTGGCTCCTCAACGTCACTGTCACGTCAGCACTTGAGATCATGGTCTGTATTAGAACCAGAGGGGGCACTGAGTTTCTGATTCTTTGGGACTGGGAATTTCTACATTGAACAAAGCGACACAGAGTGACTTGACCCCATGCTTAAGGGAGCTGCTCACCGTCCCTCCACCAGTATCTTTGGGGAAGGATGGGGGGCAAGGGGAGTATTTTAGGGAGCACCTTCAGTATGTGCTATTCCTCTGCTACGCTTTTATGAATGAAACATTCCACAGTTCCGAAATAGAAGTGTCATGTCTTCCTGAGGATTCCATTCCAGGTCTATGTGGATGGGGAAGGAACTATATGGAGGCTTAAAGCAGTCCTCATTCATGCAAAAACACCATGCCTTGTCATACGGGCAGCAGAGAAAACTGCGTAGAAGCCTGGGGGTCCAGGTTTCAGACCACTGCTGGTCTTGCATGGCTTTTTACTTCAAACACTGCTAGCACCTCTCCTGAATGCTTTGGTGTCTCCTTGGAAGTGGAGAACACACTGATCAGGTTGAGAGCTGCTGACACACTTTGACACAAGGATACAATAACTCCTGTGTGTAGGGTCAGGGTGTGTGCAACTGATAACCAGACCTTCTTCCGTTGGCCTGTTGGCAGAAGCACGGCTTCCTCAAGGCCACTCCAGCCGGCTGCACCTTCTCCTTAGGCTCTCCGTAGCCTTCATCTATACCAGCATCTTCCTCGCTGTTCTTGTCTATCACTGGTTACCCATAAAGTAAGTATGAAGAGCCAAACTGTCACCGGTGTTCTGCCCACAGTCGTAAGTCTGAAGGAGGGAAACACAGCGTCATCTGACCCAGGGGGAGGAGGGCTCATAGCAGAGAATGGCGTTTTCACTTCCTGTAAGTTAAAAACTGATTTCCAGTGTTGTAATCCCTGAAGGAATATCTTCCAGAGGACAATGGAACCATGTTCTTTTTATTAAAATATGTTAATTTATTCTTAGCTGCATCAGGGCTCAGCTGCAGCATGGGGGATCCTCATTATGTTGCTGGTGCATTTGAAGGCTCCAGAGCTCGTGGGCTCAGCAGTTGCAGCATTGAGGATAGTTGCTTCAAGGCATATGGGATCTCAGTTCTCCCATCAGGGATAGAATCCACACTCCCTGAACTGGGAGGTTGACTCTTAATCCCTGGGCCACCAGGGACATTCCAAACCCTGTTCTTCCCTTCAACCACAGCCATCTGTTCTCCTCCCCTTTATGATCTTGGGAATCTGCTGATACGCATTAGAGGATGGTCCATAAGGGAAGATGTAGGATGGGCTCCATGGGTTTGCACAGATTCCTGAGAGAGTCTGTCAGTGGCTGGGCTTATGTATGGGATGATTTTTTTTTTAATTTAGTAGAATAGACAGACTCAGCAACCTGGGGCACACCCATGCTTTTGTGGATTTGATGTCCCCACCAAAGATATGGAGATCTAGAAGAATCCCCCCCACCCAAAGAGTCTTGATTCTCTTCCAATTGCAGATGTTGCCATCACGGAAGGAGAGCCCAAGGAAGACAGAAGAGTGAACGGCGAGGAGGATCCTCCCAGCCCAAACCCTTGCCATAGCCCGAGCTTCTCCAATGCCCAGTGCTCCAGCCTTCAAAGATCGCATTTCATTCCATCATTCACATCGCCTTCCTCTCAGGACCCATCAGCGGAGGACGTGATATTCGTCCGCTTGACCACAGGACCCTCTCTGAGAGACTGTTCACTCCCTCTTGCCTGACCCCATGCACCGCCTCACCGAGACCAGTATCTATGAGGAATTAGATGTAAACCAAGACTATGCTGATCCCTGATTGGCCCCATTCAATTTAAATTAAAACAAAGCCATTAAAAAAAAAAAAACCCTCCGTTCAGTAATATTCTACAAAGATGAACTTGTTTATAAGACAGAAACAGACTTCTAGACTTAGAGAAAAAACTTAGAGCTACAAAGGGGAAGGATGGGGTGGGGGAGAGATAGATTGGAAGTTTAAGATTGACATGTGCACACTGCTATATTTAAAACAAAATGCTTTCCATGAAACAATAATGAAAGCAATGCAAGTTGGCCAAATAAAAAGATGAAGTCTATTCTGTTTGAGATATCCAGTGTGGTGCCACTTGCCACATGAGGCTGCGTGTGTGCGTGCTAAGGCAATTCAGTCATGTTTGACTCTTTGTGACCCCATGGATGCTGTGTAGCTCACTAGGCCCCTCTGTGCATGGGATTTTCCAGTAAGGAATCCTGAAGTGTGTTGCCACTCCCTTCTAGAGGGACATGAACCCCAGTGATTCTCATATGTCTACTTCTAAAAAACTATTTGAATGTTAGCATTTGATGCCACATTCTGCAGAATCTGAAATCTTCACCCAACGACAGAGGATGGGTTTCCCTGGGTCATGGATGTATTTCTGCTGGTGGCCCCCATGTCTGGTACACAGTAGGTGCTCTGCAATAGTTTATGAACTGACCAAAGACGAGAAGTAAATTCCATTTCTGGAGGGGACTGGGAAAATAAACTTATGAGTCCTATTTGGAGCCAGACTGTCCAGGGCTGACTCAGGACGAGAACCTGGGTCCGACTCTCTAGAGCAGGCGATCAGACTGGGCAGAAAGAGAAGGAGCTGAGACCTCAGGTCTGGGCTGAGATACCTCCTGAGCCCTGCCTGGCGACATCGGCACCGAGTCTACAGAGGGGCCACCCCGTGCTGTGAGTCCATGGCTATGGCAATCCCGAGGGGTGGTGGAAGCCCCCCAGGGACCACATCCTGTTTGTCTCGTAGGGCCCTATAGTCTCTTCATCTGTACAGGGCAGGGGCAGGGCCGGCTGGGCACTCAGGGCTGCAGACATGCCTTCCATCCTCTCTGAGCATCTCCTTCTCAGCCAGATGTGCAGGGCAGGGAGGGCACTGCAGGAGGGCACGGGATGCCCACCCTACCCCAGTTCATGGCAACCACAGGGCTCAGGCAGCTGGAGTGGCCAGGGATCCTGATGGGGAGAGAATCAGCCCAAGCTTTTGGTGGCAAATCTTTGACTTGCAGGCCTGAGTCTGGGCCAGAAGCCTCCGAAACCTGCAGGTGGGTTCTCCTGGGTCTCCTGGGACCCATATCTCACTTGAGTCCCAGGAACTTGGTGAGGGGCAAGGTCAGGGCACTGGGATTCTAGAGTGACACTGGTGAAACCTGGAGGCTCCTGAGCTGAGCTGGGGAGTGAGGGGTGGGGAGGTCCTGGGACTCAGCCTCTGACTTCCTTCCAGGGACCTTCCACAAACTCACCCTCTGGGCTGAGACTCTTTTGCGCAGCTCAGGGTGCCCATGTGAATACACCATATGCAGAGTTGGAATATGAGAGTGAGCACACAGACCATCAGGGAGTATGCTGCAGTAGGCCTGCACTATTTGGAGAAGGAAATGGCAATGCCTTTCAGTATTCTTGCCTGGAAAATCCCACGAACATTGGAGCCTGCCAGCCTACAGTCCATAGGGTTGCAAAGAATCGGACATGACTGAGTGACTTCATTTTCTTTTATTTCATTTTAAAATTTATTTATTTCACTGGTTCCATTTTTAATCTCATCATATACATATTTTATTGAATGTAGTTGACTTACAATGTTTCAGGTCCACAGCAAGCTGATTTTCAGTTATACAAACATGCATACATTATTTTTCAGATTATTCTTCATTTGGGGTTATTACACGGTATTGAGTATAGTTCCCTGTGCTATACAGTAAATCTTTGCTGCTTGTTTCATATCTTTATTTTTTATTAGAAATCTAGCATTGTGTTCATACTTCTATTTTTAAATTTATGGCATATTTTACGTCAGTGTTATGACACACTGAGAGTGAAAGCATGATGAAAAAATCCCACGATGTCCATGATAAAAGAAAAAGGAAAGAAATGGCAATGTTAATTGTGGGAGGAAATACTCAATCACACTATGTTACTGGCAGGCTTTCCTGGTGACTCAGAGGATAAACAGTCTGCCTGCAACGCAGGAGACATGAGTCGACCCCTCGGTTGGGTAGATCTCCTGGAGAAGGAAATGGCAACCCACCCCAGCATTCTGGACTGGAGAACCCCCATGGACAGAGGAGTCTGGGGGATTGCAGCCTATGGGATCACAAAGAGTCAGAACGACTGAGGGGCTAAACGACTCAAGGTTCTGAACTTAAGGGGTATAACACTTTCCCATTCATATAGAGATTAAAAGTGGCAGAACAGACAGAATCTTTTGTCATTAAAGGGACATTATGACCAGACCAGCATGGACAGCTTCCAGATCAAAGGATTCCAGGATTAAAAGATTTCCACAGTGGAGGGGAAATAAGTACAGCTATGGCTGATCCATGCTGATGTATGGCAGAAGCTAACAATATTGTAGTTGCCCTTAAACAAAAATTAAGTAAATTAAGGGGGAAATAAAGCTTGCAACAGGACTTTCCTGGAAGTCCACTGGTTGGGAATGTGCCTGCCCATGTGGGGGAAATGGCCCCGATCCTGGGAATGGGAAGATTCCACATGCCTCGGGGCAGTTAAGCCCGTGGGCCACAAGCCCATGTGCCTAGAGCGGGTGCTCCACAAGAATGGAAGCCACGGTGATGAAGACCCTGCACCACAGCAGAGAGCAGCCCCTTCCCACACCTAGAGAAAGCCTGTGCACAGCGACGAAGAGCCAGCACAGCCATTTACTAGTTAATTAAAACACTGCAACAACCAGCCACACCTCCTCCCATTTTAGTGTGTGTGTGTGTGTAAGTGTGAAAGTGTGAGTTCACACGTGGATATTTAATCTCTATTGTTCTCTCTTCTCCTTGGAATTTTCTTCCCCATGGGCTATGGTTATTTTATTCAGTAAACACTGTTTGACCATCCCTCTCACTCCCCAAAAAGCCCATCTAACTGAGATAAGATGATTCTTTGGGGCACAAGTTCATCATCTCATTGGTCTGCTGGCTTTCCAAATAAAGTCACTATTCCTTTCCTGAAGACCTCACGACTCTGTCCCTTGACAAGCAACATGAGATTGGACTCAGAGCACATTCATGAGACATAGCAGAGGTATAAATCATTTTAGACAAATCCATAGACGTCACTCTCACAGTTGATATCTGTGGTTTAAAAGAAGATACGCAGATGGCCAAGAGGCATATGAAAAGATGCTCAGCATTGCTAATTAGTAGAGAAAGGCAAATCGACACTGCAAGGAGGTACCACCACATACCCATCAGAATGGCCACCATTAGACAGTTGGTGAATAACATGCTGGAGAGCATGGGGAGAGAGGGAAACCCTCTCACACTGTTGGGGGAATGGAAACCGGTGCAGCCACTGAGGAAAACAGTATGGCAGTTCCTCAAAAAGGGTAAAAACAGGGTTTCCATAGGATCCAGCTATTCCAGTTCTGAGCATATATCTGGATAAAACTATAGCTTGAAAAGATTGATGTACCCCTATGTTCACATCAGCAAGACTTACACTAGCCAAGACATGGGAACAGCCTAACTGTCCATGTAGAGGTGAATGGATAAAGAAGATGCATATGCTTATACACACAGAGAGGGGAACACCACTCAGACATTTAAAGAATGAAATCGTGCCATCTGCAGCAGCATGGATGGACCTGGAGTTTAACACATTAATGGAAGTAGACAGAAACGGAAAGACAATTTTCATGTGATATCCCCCGTATGTGGAATCTAACAGGAACCTATCAATGAAACAGGAACGGACTCACAGACATAGAGAAGAGGCTTGTGGTTGCCAAGGAGGGAAGGACTGGAGGCTTGGGATGAGCAGATGCCAATCTATTTATACATTGAATGGATAAAGAATGACGTCATACAGTATGGCACAGAGCATTCTATCCTCTATCTTGGTATAAATCATAATGGAAAATATACATATGTCAAGCTGAGTCAATTTGCTCTGTGGCAGAAATGGACTATACCTCAATACATCTTTTTAATTTTTTAAAATTTGTGGTTTAAATATCTGCAACAAAAAAACATGGCAGTAAAAATGCACAAACTGAAATGACAAGGAATAAAGATCAATTCTGAAACACGACATTAAGTAAATAAAAGGAAAGTTTAAGAATGTGACTGCACTGTTGCTCCGTTACATACACAATGATCAAGAGGAGACCAGGTTTATCACTTAGGGAGCACCACTAATGTTAACGACCCCCCCCCAGCACAATGAGTCTTTAACTGGCAAGCTGCACTGAGCCTGACATACAAGGTGGCAACGTGTGGTTTCTCTTCTGTGACGAGTTAAGGTTAATGAGATTCATCATGAGCTTGGGAAAAGCATCCTGCATGCTATACACTGAAGCACAGTTACTACTTCCTAAAGGCAGCAAGATCTGTTCGAATCCTCTTATGTTTATACTGTTAGGGAAATAAAAAGTGACGATCAAGTCATGAGCATGCTCCATGATGCAGCTCAGGTTAGACTTCCATTCCTGGCGTGAGAAGAGGCTGGCCATCTTCCCATGTGACATGAACCTGGCAGACTGTACCAACAGCACCGCCCGCCTTCCGCATCCTGTGCCTCTGTCAGCTTTGCTCAGTTCTGCCTCCTGTCTCACAGAAGCAGAGCCATGTGCCCCACTCTCCTCAGCCTCCTGAGTCTCGGTGAGTGTGGAAAGACACGGTTGGAGGGGGTTATGGTGGAAATCGGGTGGTCCTTGGACCACCACCCAGGTTCCCTGCATGAGGGTGCAAAGAGTGTGGGGCCCATTTGGACAAGCCATCTCTGACGTGGTTTTCCTTCTAGGATTCTGTGTGAGTCTGCGGATCTGGGCAGTTGTGGGTGAGTCCTCCCCATCCCTTATTTCTCTGTTGAGCAGAGCAGTTGGGGCTGATGCAGATGACACTGGGTCTGGGGTGAGACCTGTGTCGGTACAGTGATAGCCACGTGCCCTGTGGATCCCAGGTCCTCCTACTGGCCTTGATACTCATCTTCACTCTCTCCAGAAGTTAGCCCAGCTCTGGACTCTGGAACTGAAGGCACAGTGTGAAGTCTTGGAGATGGGGGCTAGGCCCACTCAGTGCCATTTCTATCATGAGAGGCTGCAGCCCACAGACCCTCCTCTACAAGCTGGCTCATGGCATCTCCAGCCGGCCCTTAACAACAGGAACTAAAGGAAACCCGCTGCACATGACCCAGCGAGAGGTCTGGCCATCAGGCAGGACCACCTGGGCCTTGTCACCCATTTGATGTAGGTTAGCTAACAAAGGAGCCAGGTTCAAGCTTTATTTCCTTCTTTCCAGGCAAGTGGCTTTTTCACTTGTTGCCTGTGTTACTGTTAGTCGCTCAGTCGTGTCCGACTCTTTGCGACCCCACGTCCCCAGGGAGGCTTTGCATGTGTTGTGTGAATCCATCAATATTTGCATGTTTTGTCTTTTTTGCTTCTTTTCACCAAGGACAAGGATTTGAGAATCTTGTGCCTTTTAAGTTATGAACTGGTGGCACAATGTGGCTTGGCTCAACGAAGCAGAAGGCTGAACAGGATAACACTGTGAAGACCCCAGTGTGAACTGAGCTGGCAAGTGGGGTGAAAATCAAGCTCCACGGAGCCTTACTTACTCATTGAGCTCTCTGTGTCTGATGTCTCTCCTGGCTTAGAATTTAGCCACCCAAGAACTCTTTTACCAAGAAATGTCAGGATCGCTTAAAGTGAAGACATTCTAGGGTCCTGTGTTGCTACTTTCACTGGTTCCATTTTCCCTCTAATTATTATTATTATTATTGGCCTCTAGGTGCTGGGAGCAGATGTCATAATCTTTATTTTTCTGAATGTTCACAGTGTAGTCATGAACCCCAAGTTATCCTCATATATCTTCTTTTAAAAAAAATATTTGAATGTTAGCATTTGATGTCATAGTCTGCAAAATCTGAATTTTTCAACCAACTACAGAAGATGAGTTTACCTGGGTCATGAGTGTATTTCTGCTGTGTGGCACCAATCCCTGGTACACAGTAGGTGCTCTGCAATACTTTATGAACTGACCAAAGATGAGAAGTAAATTCCATTCCTGGAGGGACTGGGAAAATAAACTTATGAGTCCTAGTTGGAGCCAGACTGTCCAGGGCTGATCAGGACGAGAACCTGTGTCCCACACTCTGGAGTGGACAGTAAGACTGGGCAGAAAGAGAAAGAGCTGAGACCTGAGGTCTAGGCTGAGATGCCTCCTGAGCCCTGCCTGGTGACATCGTCACCGGGTTCACGGAGGGGCTGCCCCCTGCTTCGGGTCCACAGCTATGGGAACCCCAATAATTGGCAGCAGCCCCCCAGAGACCACATCCTGTTTGTCCTCTAGGGCCCCATGGTCTCTTCATCTGTACAGGGTGGGGGCGGGGGCGACTGGATGCTCAGAGCTGCAGACATGCCTTCCATTCACTCTGAGCTTCTTCTCCTCAGCCAGATGTGCAGGGCAGGGAGGGGACCGTAGGAGGGCACGGAACGCCCACCCTGACCCCAGTTCACGGGAACCTCAGGGCTTGGGCACGGAGAGGGGCCAGGGATTTTGATGGGAAGAGAATCAGCCCAAGGTTTTGGTGGAAATCTCTCACTCCCCGGGCTGAGTCTGGGCCAAGGGACCCTGAATCATGCAGGTGGGTTCTCCTAGGTCTCCTGGGACCCATATCTCACTTGAGTCCCAGGAGCTTTGTGTGGGACAAGGTCAGAACACTGGGATTCTAGAGTGATGCTGGTGAAACCTGGAAGGCTCCTGACCTGAGCTGTGGAGTGAGTGGTGGGGAGGTCCTGGGACTCAGCCTCTGACTTCCTTCCAGGGACCTTCCACAAACTCACCATCTGGGCTGAGACTCTTTTGAGGCAGCTCAGGGTGTCCATGTGAATACTCTGTAAGCAGAGTTGGAATGTGAGAGTGAGTACACAGACAATTAGGAAGTATGCTGCAGTTGGCCTGCACTATTTGGAGAAGGAAATGGCAATGCCTTCCACTATTCTTGCCTGGAAAATCCCACGAACATTGGAGCCTGTCAGCCTACAGTCCATTGGTGCTGGGGTCCAGCTCCAGTGGATCCAGGGTAATTCAGAGCAGGGATGGAGTCAGCGTCCTAGGAATTAATTGCTTAAATAAAGATACCTAGGGAGATTAGAAAGAAATAGTGTATTAAGAAAATTAGTGGAGAAAAAGAGGCTGAATAATTTCATTTATGTGGAATACCAATCGAGTATCCACGCTCCAGATGGAATTCAGCCAGAAGGGGAAAGAAATACGACACGGGGGAATCAGTCTTTCCAGAAACTGATCCAATTTCTTTATTTTCAGTTTTTCTTATATACATTTTTTTACACATAGAGACAAATGGAAATTTTAAAGTCACGCGGGGATCAGCAGTTCTGACCTTTATCAAAATCAGGTGCTTTATATAAATGTATACAAAGAGGTCTTAGGAGTTTTACATCATCTTCTGGCCATGAGGCCTGCTGACATTTTATGATCCTTTCTTTCTGATAAATAAAAAACTTATTTTCCAGGGGTGATTTTTTTTAAACCAGGCACCATCCTCCAAAGGTACCAGATAAAGTTGCATTCCTATAGGGTGAGGATGTAGTGGGTTACAACTAAGAAAGGAATTTACTTAGCCTGAGGTTAACATGATTAATCTAGAGGCTAATACTTATTTCTCCTATATGCTAGTTATATATTCACTAACATGTATAAGGGCAGGGGATTTAGCAGCAAACGTTGGGCCAATAAATGAAAAAACCCTTCACCAATATAATTCCTAATCAACCTACTACACTAATAATTTCTAACTTCCTAAAAGAATCTGCCTTTAGTAAGTCTAAAACATCTCGTGCCTCTCATGTGTGGGAGGCTGTAAACAATCACATGTGGCCAGACGAACCTGTACAGGCAGGCTAGATAACCTTCAGAGGAGTTCGCAAGTTGAAACACTCTTGTCATGCCCAGGAGTGTTTATTAACTGAAACTGCAAGTTAACTCCTTCTCCAAGAGAGGTGGTGGAGGGTCAGCCCCCCGTAAAGTCATAGGTACAGGTGAGAGCATAAAACAGTAAAGTAGACACTCTGGTTTTGGGGGTTGATGCTCGGGAACAGGGGGTCTCCTGAGGCTCGACCTCGCTTTTGCATAATGCCAAGCCTCCTTCCTCATGACCTTTGCCAAGGGTAGAGTTCCTCACGCTGGTTCCCGGCACATAGGGTTGCAAGAGTCAGACGTGACTGACTTCATTTTCTTTTCTTTTATTGTAAAATTTATTTATTTCACTGGTACTATTTTTAATCTCATCATATACATATTTTATTGAAGTGTTGTTGACTTACAATGTTTCAGATGCACAGCAAGGTGATTTTCAATTATACAAATATGCATATATTATTTTTCAGATTATTTTCCATCTTAGGTTATTACAAGAATTTGGCTATAGTTCCCTGTGCTATACAGTAAATCTTTGCTGCTTGTTACATATCTTTTTTAAAAATTAGAAATCTAGCACTGTATTCATACTTCTATTTTTAAATTTCTGGTTTATTCCACATCAGTGTTATGCTGCACTGAGAGTGAAAGCATGATGCCAAAATCCCACCATGTCCACATTAAAGTAAATGGAAAGCAATGGCAATGTTAACTGAGGGGGGAGATATTGAATCGCATTATGTTACTGGTGGGCTTTCCTGGTGACTCAGTGGAGAAAGAGTCTGCCTGCAACGCAGGAGACCTGAGTCGATCCCTCGGTTGGGAAGATCTCCTGGAGGAGGAAATGGCACCCACCCCATCATTCTTGCCTGGAGAACCCCCATGGACAGAGGAGCCTGGTGGGTCACAGTCCATGGGAACACAGAGAGTCAGACATGACTGAGGGACTAAACTATTCTCAAGGCTCTGAACTTGAAAGAAATAACACTTTCCCATTCATATAGAGTTAAAAAGGGGCAGAAGAGACAGAACCTTTTGTCTTGTCATTAAAGGGACATCATGACCAGACCTGCATGGACAGCTTCAAGAACAAAGGATTCCAGGATTAAAAGATTTCCACAGTGGAGTGGGTGTAAGTATAGCTATGGCTGATCCATGTTGATGTATTGCAGAAGCCATCACAGTATTGTAATTGTCTTAAAATAAAAAATAAATAAATTAAGGGGAAAAAAGTTTGCAACAGGACTTCCCTGGGGGTCCAGTGGTTGGGACTCTGCCAGCCCATGTGGAGGACACGGGCCCGATCCCAGGACCGGGAAGATTCCACATGCTTCGGTGCAGTCAAGCCCGTGGGCCACAAGCCCTGTGCCTAGAGTGGGTGCTCTACAACAAGAGAAGCCACGGCGATGAGAGACCCTGCACCACAGCAGAGAGCAGCCCCCTTCCCACACCTAGAGAAAGCCTGTGCACAGCGACGAAGAGCCAGCGCAGTTATTAACTATTTAATTAAAATACTGCAACAACCAGCCACACCTCCTCCTCTTCTAGTGTGTGTGTGTAAGTGAGAAAGTGTGAGTTCACATGTGAGTATTTAATCTGTATTGTTCTCTCTTGTCCTTGGAATTTTCTTCCCCATGGGCTAGGGTTATTTTAAATTCAGTAAACACTATTTGACTATCCCTCTCACTCCCCCAAAGCCCATCTAACTCAAGTAAGATGATTCTTTGGGGCACAAGTTCACGATCTCATTGGTCTGCTGGCTTTCCAAATAAAGTCACTATTCCTCTCCTGAAGCCCTCATCACTCTGTCCCTTGACAGACAGTGTCAGGTTGGGCTCAGAGCACATTCATGAGACTTTAGCAGAGGTGTCATTCATTTTAGACAAAATCCATAGATGTCACTCTCACAGTTGATATCTATGGATTAAAAGAAGATACACAGATGGCGAACAGGCATATGAAAAGATGCTCAGCACTGCTAATTACTAGAGAAAGGCAATGACACTGCAATGAGGCACCACCTCAGAGCGATCAGAATGGCCATGATTAGACACTTGATGAATAACATGCTGGAGAGCATGGGGAGAAGAGGGAAACCCTCTTCACTGTTGGGGGAGTGGAAACCTGTGCAGCCACTGAGGAAAACAGTATGGCAGTTCCTCCAAAAAAGTAAAATCAGAGTTTCCATATGGTCTAACAATTCCAGTCCTGAGCACATACCTGGGAAACAACTATACCTTGAGAAGATTGATGCACCCCTATGTTCATAGCACCAAAACTTACAATAGCCAAGACATGGGAGCAGCCTAACTGTCCATCCAGAGATGAATGGATAAAGAAGATGCACATGCTTATACACACAGAGAGAGGAACACCACTCAGACATTTAAAGAATGAAATCATGCCATTTGCAGCAGCATGGATGGACCTGGAGATTAACATATTAATGGAAGGAGACAGATAGGGAAAGACAATTTTCATGTGATATCACCCATATGTGGAATCTAAAAGGAACATATCAATGAAACAGGAACAGACTCACAGACATAGAGAACAGGCTTGTGGTTGCCAAGGAGGGAAGGACTAGGAGCTTGGGATGAGCAGATGAAAGCTATTTATACATAGAATGGATAAAGAATGAGGTCCTACAGTATGGCACAGGGAAATTTATTCAGTATCTTGCCATAAATCATAATGGAAAAGAAGATATACATTGAGCAGAATCAAGTTGCTGTACAGCAGAAATGAAATATACGTCAATATTTTTTTAATTTTTAAAAATTTGTGGTTTAAATATCTGCAATGATCATTACATGGCAGTAAAAATGCAGAAACTGAAACGTCAAAGAATACAGATCAATTCTGAAACATATTAAGTAAATAAAAGGAAGTTTTAATAATGGTGGCTGTACTGTTGCTCCATTACATACACAATGATCAAGAGGAGGCCAGATTTATTCTTAGGGAGCACCACTAATGTTAACGACCCCCACCCCCAGGACAATGGTGTGAAATCACAGTCTTTACTGAGGTTCTTTCCTGTATATGAAAGACAGCTGATCTGGGTATATGTCTGCCCTTGGAGTCATGAAAGAGCTGGGCCATTGTGTCCCAGTTTGGAGTTGATTGTTGTGGAAACACCCCTCACTCAAGCATTCTGGAGCTTGGAAGTCTCTATTGACATATTTTGTGTTCATCTGAAAATCCCAGGGATGGGGGAGCCTGGTGGGCTGCCGCCTATGGGGTAGCACAGAGTCAAACAAGACTGAAGCGACTTAGCAGCAGCAGCAGCAGCAGCAGCAGCAGCAGAGTCTCTAGGAAGCAAGGTGGTCCACCCTTTCATGCAGAACAAATCCCCCTCCCAAAAAACACCACAGTCACCTTTACACACGATATCTCTGTGTACATATGTGGTCCTTGGATTGGAAAGGGAGGAAGATAGAGAGAGTGTTGTGTGTGCAAAGTTTCCACACACAGTAGCAATATAATTTCAGATGTAGAAGAGTCAGTTAAAGACAAATATCACATGATATTGCTTATTTGTGACATCTAAAAAAATGAACTTATTTACATAACAGACTCACAGAGAATGAACTTACGGTTACTGATGGGTTAGTGTCGGGGGAGGTTATATTGTAAGTTTGGTACTGACATATACACACAGCTATATTAAAAATGCATGACCACAGGACCGACTGTATAAAACAGATAATTCTACTTAATATTCTGTAACTACCTAAGTGGGAAAAGACTTTGAAAAGCAGTAGATGCACGTATATTTATAACTGAATCACTTTGCTGTACACCTGAAACTAACACAGTTAATTCCCTAATCACATATATTACAATGTAGAATTTTTTAATATTTTCAAAGAGCTATAATACACATGTCTGGTCCTCTCATAAGAATGCAGAATCAAAGTCTCTATTAGTGAGTCTTTAATTGTCAATCTGCACTGAGCCTGACATATGAGGTGGGAACGTGTGGTTTTTCTGCTCTCTGTGTCACAGAAGGTCTGGTGTCCAGTCCAGCATCAGCACCGGGAGAGAATGACAGGTGTGCAGAGACACAAACTCAGGAAAGGGAGCAAAGCAGAGAGAGTAGGTGTGAACGCAGAAGGGAAAAGAGAAGCGTCCCTGCCGGGTGCTAAGGGGAAGACACACCGTGGACAGAGCGAAGGAGCAAGAATGTGAAAGAAGGACCAACGGAGAAAAATGCACCAGAGCAGTGACCCAGGCAATACTCCATTCAGGCAGCCAATAATGGATGGTTAAGGGGTTGGTTTCCCGCTTTCATGTCAGAGCTCCCTTCCTCAGTCAGCAGCACACAGAGGTATCAGACACCCTGCAGTCTGGCCCCTGGGTGATCGAGACGGAGGTTGATACCCTGACGTTGCTCAGCTCCCAGTTTAAGTATGCTTCTGCACAAAGAGTGGGGAGTGGTCCCTCCAACCCTCCCACTGAGGAGTCCCTTCCTGCCCCTGGGCGTGGGCATGGAAGCCCTGAACACGCCCTCAAGATTGAGACGGTCAAAGATCGAATGGGATTCTGGCAATTTCCACTCCATAATCTCTTCTACATCAATGCCAGTTTTCTAATGGTTCCAGCAGTAGTCAGTAAGTTCCATTTATTTATTTCTATTTTTTAAAATTTTATATTTTCTTTTGTTTTACTTTACAATACTGTATTGGTTTTGCCATACATTGACATTTATTTCAAGAGAACCGCACGTTTTATTTTTTAATTTATTATTTATTTCTGTTTGTTGAAGTTTAGTTGATTTCAGATGTTGTTAATTTCTGTTGTGCAATAGAGTGATTCAGTTATTCGTATACATACATATAGTCTTTCTTTTAAAAAGGAGATTAAATGACAATCCATTTTTGAAATTATTAATTTGTTCAGAGGATTGTAAATGACACTCCATTTTTAAAGATATTTCTGAATTTTCCCTATGCCGGGTCTCCCTTGCTGTGGGCTTTCTCTCCTGGTGCTGGGCGGCCTTCTCATTGCAGGGTCTCTCTGGTTGCACCCTTCGGGCTTTAGTCCTCTGTTTAGGACTAGAGTTACTTTGTGCTCTAAGATCAATGTCTCCTCCTTCCAGGTCGGTTCAGGAAACCCTCTCTTTCAGCCCAGGGGGGACCCGTGCTGAGGTCCGGAGAGAATGTGACCTTGGTCTGCAGCTCTGAAAGCGCCTTTGACCAGTTCCATCTGTTCAGGGAGGGGAAGGACCTTGGGCGCCCGTTCGCTGGAGGGGGGAGCTCCCGTGGAGCACTCCAAGCAGAGTTCCCTCTGGGTCCTGGGACCCCAGCCCACAGCGGGGTCTACAGGTGCTACGGCTC
>SJYG01001268.1:201678-241207 GCA_006410535.1 Litocranius walleri | reverse complement strand
TAAAGGGGTTCCTCGTGGACACTCCTCCTCCAAAGCAGCCCAGCAGCTCTAAGGTGAGGAGTGGAGTCCAAGAATTATACTATCGTCTTCAAAAATCCCACCACCTCTTAATAATCTCCTTGCTATTCTAGGACTCTATTGTAACTATGTCACTGCTTGGGGAGATGCTATAATCATTCGTACATACTAGGTAGCTTATCATGATCACCCTACTTTTTCTAAAATTCTAATAAAGCATAAAAAATTTGCAGTTCATTCTTCAAATATCCTGTTTAAAATAAAACAAAACCAATAAATGAAAACTCCTCTTCAGTAATGTGATGTGTAGAAGAGCTTGGGCCACAACAGAAGATGTAGGATGGGTCCGTGGGTTTGCACAGGTTCTGAGACAGTCCATGGATGGACTGTTTACAAGGGTTTACAAGGGTAAACTTATTTCCAGGCCGAAACTGACTTGTAGACTTAGAGAACAAACGTAGAGTTACCAGAGGAGAAGAGTGGTGGGACAGATAGAGGGGAGTTTGGGATTGATGTGTGAACACTGCTATATTTAAAATAAAATGCTTTCCATGAAAAAACAATAATGCTAAATAAATGATGCTAATGGCAAAATAAAAAGATAAAGTATACTCTGTTTAGATAGCTAGTATCGTGCCACTAACCATATGAGGCGGAATACACGCATGCTAAGTCAACTCAGCCATGTCCGACTCTTGCAACCCATGGACTGTAGCTGCCCAGGCTCCTGTGTGCATGGGATTCTCCAGGCAAGAATCCTGGAATCGGTGTCCATTCCCTTCTCCAGGGGATCTTCTCAGCCCGTCTAACCCAGGTCTCTCATGTCTCTTGCAATGGCAGGCGGATTCTGCACCACTGAGCCACCAGGGAAGCCCCTCAGCTTTTTAAAAAGAACAAAGTCCTGAGTTTTGAGAACTTGGATTGAATTGGAGGGCATTATGTTTTGTGAAATAAGTCAGACAGGGGAAGAGATATGCTGTATGTTTTCACTTATATGTGGAATCCAAAAATCAAATAGGGATTTCTTTGATGGTCCAGTGATTAAGACTCTGGGTTCCTAATGCAGGGGGTCCAGGTTCAGTCCCTGTTCAGGGAACTAGATCCCACAAGCTACAACTAAAAAGATACCATGTTCCACATCTCAGATCTGATGCAGCCAGATAAACGATAATAAGTATTAAGAAAATAAAAATAGATGAACAAATATAACAACAGAGAATCAGATGCACAGATTCAAAGAAGATTCTAGTGGTTACCAGAAGGGAGAGGGAAGAGGGGTGGGTGTGAGGGGCAGCAAAGTATGTAGAGGGGATAAAGAAACACCTACAACCATTTATAAAATAAATAACTCACAGGGTTATATTGTGTAGCACAGGGATTATAGTCAATATTTTCTAAATTTTGTATTGTTTGTAATCTCTGAAAATACTGAATGACTATGTAATACACCTGTAACTAATATAATATTGTAAGCCAACTATATATAAATTATTAAAACCTGCTTCGTGTTCAAGGACCTTGGCCGTGCATACATAGAAAAGAATATACAATATAGGAAAATCCATAAGTTAAAAAAATCATGAAATTTGCATTTTCAATAAAGACAGTTTTACTCCAGATGTCATAGAGATGGTTGAACATTAAAGATATAATATAATGCTTGGAAATTTTTTAATATAGAAATGAACTAAGAAATTCTATGAAAATCATATCAAGAATGAAAACAGAAAATAATTCAGTGCCTCAAAGTCATAGCAGATTAGATACTGCAGCATACATTTTTGGTAAACTTGAAAACATAGCCACTTGTTTATTTTTACGTTTATTTCTGGTATTCTGGGAGGTGGATCATAGAGGATCCTGCTGTGAGTTATGTCGGAGAGTGTTTTGCCTATGTTCTCCGCTAGAAGATTTATAGTTTCTGGTCTTATGTTTAGATCTTTAATCCATTTTGAGTTTATTTTTGTGTGTGGTGTTAAAAGGTGATCTAGTTTTGTTCTTTTATAAGTGGTTGATCACTTTTCCCAGCACCACTTGTTAAAGAGATTGTCTTCACTCCATTGTATATTCTTGCCTCCTTTGTCAAAGATAAGGTGCTGGGGTCCAGCCCCGGTAGGTCCAGGGAATTCAAAGCGTGGACGGCATTGGCATTTCCATTTTGAGTTTATTTTTGTGTGTGGTGTTAAAAGGTGATCTAGTTTTGTTCTTTTATAAGTGGTTGATCACTTTTCCCAGCACCACTTGTTAAAGAGATTGTCTTCACTCCATTGTATATTCTTGCCTCCTTTGTCAAAGATAAGGTGCTGGGGTCCAGCCCCGGTAGGTCCAGGGAATTCAAAGCGTGGACGGCATTGGCATGGAAAGACTTATTTATTTATTAATATAGAAATATAAGATTAGATTAGGAAGAGAGAGTGTAGTAGGAAAATTAAGTGGAGAGAGAAGGCTGAATAACTTGGCTTGTGGGGAAGGCCAATAAAATCTCAGGACAAGAGATTTGCACCACCTACGTAGGTCCACTGGCATCCGTTTGAATATCAGAAAGTGCCCCACCTTGGGCTCTCTCTCTTACGGATCTTAGAAGCCAGGACAAGTAAGTAGACATGGTGAGCCGCCCCGGTCCAGATGGGAATTCAGCCTGAAAATAGAGTGAAGAGGAGAGGGAGAGAGAGAGACACAGGGGAAACCAGTCCAGTGACTAGCTCCAGCCTCTATTGTCTAGAAAACGCCTTTTATACCTTTTGATTGTACATAGAGATCAATGGGTAATACAAAGTTATGCAGTGTTAGCAGCCCAGACTCTTATCAAACCCAGGCTTTTCTCTCTGCATACCTAGTTGTATACACAAGTCTTAGGTGAGTTACATCATCTTCTGGCCAAAAAGGGCCAATTAACATTTTACAGCCTTTTTCCGATAAGGGTTTGTGAACCAGAAGACTTATTTGTGTTGATCTTCCCAAGGTCTGGTGCCACTCTCAGAAAGCACTAAGTAAAGTTACATTCTTACACAGCAAAGATACAACAACTTATAACAAGTAAAGGGAGTACAGAGATTTACAGCAGAAGAGAAGCAATTAACTCAAAAGTCTAGTGTTGCTAACATCAAACCTACTATATATCTTTTTCTACATCCTGATTACATTGAGTAACATCCTCCCAGGTGCCTAAAAAGATAAAGAATATGGAGGTCTGGCAGCAATCACTGAGTGAACAGTGAAAACCCATCACCAATATGATTTTTAACTCTTTAGAAAAGGCTCTGTATCTTTAAGATGCTTTTAAGCTTTGTGTCTCTCGTGGTTGGGGGGCTGTAAGCAATTCACAAGCTGTAAGAAGTCTGGGGAACCTGTTAGGCAAGTTAGAGAGCTATCAGAGGGGGTTTAACTGAAACATCCCTTTCAAATGCAGAAGACTAAAGCCCTGATTTGAATTTTTCCCAGAGAATATCAGAAGAGTGAAAAAGCAGAGTATAGAGGCAGGCAGATTTTTATTTGGGGGGGGGCGGGGGAGTGCTCGGGAAATTCCTGGGGGAATCCCTGAAACCTGATCACGTCCTTGTGTTTTTGTCACGCTTCCTTCCGCATGATCTTGTCATGGGCGGGATTCCTCATGCTGGCTCCCGGCAATAAAGTGTCCATATGTGTGTGGATTTATCTCTGGGCTTCCTATTTTGTTCCGTTGATCTGTATTTCTGTCTTTGTGCCAGTACCACACTGTCTTGATGACTGTGGCTTTGTAGTAGAGCCTGAACAAATGGGATCTAATTAAAATTAAAAGCTTCTGCACAACAGAGGAAACTATAAGCAATGTGAAAAGACAGCCTTCAGAATGAGAGAAAATAATAGCTAATGAAGCAACTGACAAACAACTAATCTCAAGAATATACAAGCAACTTATGCAGCTCAATTCCAGAAAAATAAACGACCCAATTAAAAAATGGGCCAAAGAACTAAATAGACATTTCTCCAAAGAAGACATATGGATGGCTAACAATCACATGAAAAGATGCTCAACGTCACACATTATTAGAGAAATACAAATCAAGACCACAATGAGGTACCACTTCATACCAGTCAGAATGGCTACAATCCAAAAAACTGCAAGCAATAAATGCTGGAGAGGGTGTGGAGAAAAGGGAACCCTCTTACACTGTTGATGGGAATGCAAACTAGTACAGCCACTATCAAGAACAGTGTGGAGATCCCTTAAAAAATTGTAAATAGAACTGCCTTATGACCCAGCAATCCCACTGCTGGGCATACATACTGAGGAAACCAGAATAGAAAGAGACACATGTACCCCAGTGTTCATCACAGCATGGTTTATAATAGCCCAGACATGGAAAAAACCTAGATGTCCATCAGAAGATGGATGGATAAGAAAGCTGTGGTACATATACACAATGGAGTATTACTCAGCCATTAAAAAGAATACATTTGAAGCAGTTCTAATGAGATGGATGAAACTGGAACTAATTATACAGAGTGAAGTAAGCCAGAAAGAAAAACACCAATACAGTATACTGACACATATATATGAAATTTAGAAAGATGGTAATGATGACCCTGATTGCAAGACAGCAAAAAAGACAGAGATGTGTAGAGCAGACTTTCGGACTCTGAGGGAGAGGGTGGGATGATTTGGGAGAATGGCACTGAAACATGTATACTATCATATAAGAAACAAATCGCCAGGCTATGTTCGATGCAGGATGCCGGATGCTTGGGGCTGGTGCACGAGGATGATCCGGAGGGATGATGTGGGGTGGGAGGTGGGAGGGGGGTTCATGTCTGGGAGCTCATGTACACCTGTGGTGGATTCATGTCAATGTATGCCAAAAGCAACACTGTACTGTAAAGTAAAATAATAATAAAAATAATAATAATTAAAAAAAAGAAAACATAGCCAAAGTTAGGTTGGGTCAGAAGTTGTGGTTCAACTTTGTTAAACACTCTGAAGAGACAGAACTGGCCTTAAAAATTTTCCAAGAAGCCCAGTTCCTCACTCAGCCAGGGCCCCCACAATCTGCCTTTTTTAAGGTAAGAAGAATCTGTGTTCACTTTTCCGTCCTGTGGTCAGCTTGCACATGATGTTAGTTTGGGTGTCATCATAACATCCTGTTGTACCCTTCAGATCTCCTAAGCTGCTGCCTCCTGCTCAGTAGAAGCAGCGCCATGCTGTCCACCATCGTCAGCCTGGCAAGTCTTGAGTCCTGGAACGGAACAAAGCCTCGTGCAAATATTGACCTGGAGAGCTGGGTTCACTTTAACAGAGAGCCCTGCCTCCACAGGGGCGAAGCGGACCTTGATGGTTGGGTTCATCAAGGCTGAGCACCGTCCTTGCCAACAAAGCCCATAGAACAGGCTGAGGGAGTAGAAGACCAGGTCTGACATGAGATGGCTTGTCCATCATGAGTCTTTCTTTCCAGGGTTCTTCTTGATCCGGAGTATCTGGGCACAAGAGGATGAGTCTTCCCCCAAACTGTGGTTGCCATCCTCCTCAAGTAAGACTCTTCTGTAATAAGAGGGGAGATGGCACAGAAGGTAGGGGGACGGTCAACCATGTGAAGTCATAACCATATAAGAGTGAGTCTTTTGGAGATAGAAAATGGGAGCCCAGGGTGGCTTAGATGGTAGAGAGTCTGCCTGCAGTGAGGGGACCTGGGTTTGATCCCTGGGTTGGGAAGATCCCCTGGAGAAGGAAATGGGAAGCCACCCAGTATTCTCGCCTGGACAGTTCCATGGATACAGGAGTCTGGAGTGGGTTGTCATTCCCTTCCTGAGGGGATCTTCTTGATCCAGGGATTGAACCTTCGTCTCTCATGTCTCTTTCATTGGCAGGCAGATTCTTTACCACTGAGCCATCGGAGAAGCCTGCTCACCCTTTTCCCAGCCATGTGCCCTGAGGATGGATCCCCTAATCTGGGTCCGCACTGGCTGATAAAGTACTTGCCCAGCCATGTCGTACAGACAATGACCCTACACGTATATGGAGTAAAGCATTCAATTCTTCAGTCACACCCACCACATTTCAAGTGCCCAGTAGCATCTTGTGGCCAGGTGCCATGGTGCTGGACAGAGCAGATGTTGAAAAAGTTCCATCATCACAGAGAATTCTAGTGGATAGTCCACACCAAATCACTGAGGGCTGCAGAGAGAAAACTTGCCCCCAGGGAGGTTTTGCATGTGTTGTGTGAATCCATCAATATTTGCATGTTTTGTCTTTTTTGCTTCTTTTCACCAAGGACAAGGATTTGAAAATCTTGTGCCTTTTAAGTTATGAACTGGTGGCACAATGTGGCTTGGCTCAACGAAGCGGAAGGCTGAACAGGATAACACCGTGAAGACCCCAGTGTGAACTGAGCTGGCAAATGGGGTGAAAATCAAGCTCCACGGAGCCTTACTTACTCATTGAGCTCTCTGTGTCTGATGTCTCTCCTGGCTTAGAATTAAGCCACCCAAGAACTCTTTTACCAAGAAATGTCAGGATCGCTTAAAGTGAAGACATTCTGGGGTCCTGTGTTGCTACTTTCACTTGTTCCATTTCCCCCCTAATTATTATTATTATTATTGGCCTCTAGGTGCTGGGAGCAGGTGTCATAATCTTTATTTTTCTGAATGTTCACAGTGTAGTCATGAACCCCAAGGTATCCTCATATATCTTCTTTTTTAAAAAATATTTGAATGTTAGCATTTGATGCCACATTCTGCAGAATCTGAATTTTTCAACCAACTACAGAAGATGGGTTTACCTGGGTCATGAGTGTATTTCTGCTGTGTGGCACCAATACCTGGTACACAGTAGGTGCACTGCAATACTTTATGAACTGACCAAAGATGAGAAGTAAATTCCATTCCTGGAGGGACTGGGAAAATAAACTTATGAGTCCTAGTTGGAGCCAGACTGTCCAGGGCTGATCAGGACGAGAACCTGTGTCCCACCCTCTGGAGTGGACAGTCAGACTGGGCAGAAAGAGAAAGAGCTGAGACCTGAGGTCTATGCTGAGATGCCTCCTGAGCCTTGCCTGGTGACATCGTCACTGGGTTCACCGATGGGCTGCCCCCTGCTTCGGGTCCACAGCTATGGGAACCCCAATAATTGGCAGCAGCCCCCCAGAGACCACATCTTGTTTGTCCTCTAGGGCCCCGTGGTCTCTTCATCTGTACAGGGTGGGGGCGGGGGCGACTGGGTGCTCAGAGCTGCAGACATGCCTTCCATCCACTCTGAGCTTCTTCTCCTCAGCCAGATGTGCAGGGCAGGGAGGGGACCATAGGAGGGCACGGAACACCCACCCTGACCCCAGTTCACGGGAACCTCAGGGCTTGGGCACGTGGAGGGGCCAGGGATCTTGATGGGAAGAGAATCAGCCCAAGGTTTTGGTGACAAATCTCTCCTTTCCAGGGCTGAGTCTGGCCAAGGGACCCTGAACCATGCAGGTGGGTTCTCCCGGGTCCTGGGACCCATATCTCACTTGAGTCCCAGGAGCTTTGTGTGGGACAAGGTCAGGACACTGGGGTTCTAGAGTGATGCTGGTGAAACCTGGAAGGCTCCTGACCTGAGCTGTGGAGTGAGTGGTGGGGAGGTCCTGGGACTCAGCCTCTGACTTCCTTCCAGGGACCTTCCACAAACTCACCATCTGGGCTGAGACTCTTTTGAGGCAGCTCAGGGTGCCCATGTAAATACTCTGTATACAGAGCTGGAATGTAAGAATGAGTACACAGATAATCAGGGAGAATGCTGCTGTTGGCCTGCACTATTTGGAGAAGGAAATGGCAATGCCTTCCACTATTCTTGCCTGGAAAATCCCACGAACATTGGAGCCTGCCAGCCTACAGTCCATAGGTGCCGGGGTCCAGCTCCAGTGGATCCAGGGTAATTCGGAGCAGGGATGGAGTCAGCGTCCTAGGAATTAATTGCTTAATTAAAGATACCTAGGGAGATTAGAAAGAAATAGTGTATTAAGAAACTTAGTGGAGAATAAGAGGCTGAATAATTTCATTTATGTGGAATACCAATCGAGTATCCACGCTCCAGATGGAATTCAGCCAGAAGGGGAAAGAAATACGAGACTGGGGAATGAGTCGGAAACTGATCCAATTTCTTTATTTTCAGTTTTTCTTATATACCTTTTTTTAAACATAGAGACAAATGGAAATTTTAAAGTAACGCGAAGATCAGCAGTTCTGACCTTTATCAAAATCAGGTGCTTCATATAAATGTATACAAAGAGGTCTTAGGAGTTTTACATCATCTTCTGGCCATGAGGCCTGCTGATATTTTATGATCCTTTCTTTCTTATAACCAAAAAACTTATTTTCCAGGGGTGATTTTTCTTAAACCAGGCACCACCCTCCAAAGGTACCAGATAAAGTTGCATTCCTATAGGGTGAGGATGTAGTGGGTTACAACTAAGAAAGGAATTTACTTAGCCTGAGGTTAACATGATTAATCTAGAGGCTAATACTTATTTCTCCTATATGCTAGTTATATATTCATTAACATGTATAAGGGCAGGGGATTTAGCAGCAAACATTGGCCCAATAAATGAAAAAACCCCTCACCAATATAATTCCTAATCAACCTACTATACTAATAATTTCTAACTTCCTAAAAGAATCTGCCTTTACTAAGTCTAAAACATCTCGTGCCTCTCACATGTGGGAGGCTATAAAGAATCACATGTGGCCGGACGAACCTGTACAGGCAGGCTAGATAACCTTCAGAGGAGTTCGCGAGTTGAAACACACTTGTCATGCCCAGGAGTGTTTATTGACTGGAGCTGCAAGTTAACTCCTTCTCCGAGAGAGGTGGTGGGGGGTCAGCCCCCCTGTAAAGTCATAGGTATAGGTGAGAGCATAAAACAGTAAAGTAGACCCTCTGGTTTTGGGGGTAGATGCTCAGAAACAGGGGGTGTCCTGAGGCTCGACCTCGCTTTTGCGTAATGCCGAGCCTCCTTCCTCATGACCTTTGCCAAGGGTAGAGTTCCTCTTGCTGGTTCCTGGCACATAGCATTGCAAAGAGTCAGACGCGACTGACTTCATTTTCTTTTATTTTAATGTAAAATTTATTTATTTCACTGGTTCTATTTTTAATCTCATCATATACATATTTTATTGATGTGTTGTTGACTTACAAAATTTCAGATGCACAGCAAGGTGATTTTTAATTATACAAATATGCATATATTATTTTCCATCTTAGGTTATTGCAAGATATTGACTATAGTTCCCTGTGCTATACAGTAACTCTTTGCTGCTTGTTGCATATCTTTTTTAAAAATTAGAAATCTAGCACTGTATTCATACTTCTATTTTTAAATTTCTGGTTTATTCCACATCAGTGTTATGCTGCACTGAGAGTGAAAGCATGATGCCCATATCCCACCATGTCCACATTAAAGTAAATGGGAAGCAATGGCAATGTTAATTGAGGGAGGAGATATTGAATCGCATTATGTTACTGGTGGGCTTTCCTGGTGACTCAGAGGAGAAAGAGTCTGCCTGCAACGCAAGAGACCTGAGTCGATACCTCAGTTGGGAAGATCTCCTGGAGGAGGAAATGGCACCCACCCCATCATTCTTGCCTGGAGAACCCCCATGGACAGAGGAGCCTGGTGGGTCACAGTCCATGGGAACACAAAGAATCAGACACGACTGAGGGACTAAACTATTCTCAAGGCTCTGAACTTGAAAGAAATAACACTTTCCCATTCGTATAGAGTTAACAAGGGGAAGAACAGACAGAACCTTTTGTCTTGTCAGGGGCTTAAAGGGACATTATGACCAGACCTGCAGGGACAGCTTCAAGAACAAAGGATTCCAAGATTAAAAGATTTCCACAGTGGAATGAGCGTAAGTATAGCTATGGCTGATCCATGTTGATGTATTGCAGAAGCCGTCACAGTATTGTAATTGTCTTAAAATAAAAAATAAATAAATTAAGGGTAAAAAGCTTGCAACAGGACTTCCCTGGTAGTCCAGTGGTTGGGACTCTGCTGGCCCATGTGGGGGACATGGGCCCGATCCCAGGATCGGGAAGATTTCACATGCTTTGGGGCAGTTAAGCCCATGGGCCACAAGCTCATGTGCCTAGAGCGGGTGCTCCACAACAAGAGAAGCCACGGCGATGAGAGACCCTGAACCACAGCAAAGAGCAGCCCCCTTCCCACACCTAGAGAAAGCCTGTGCACAGCGACAAAGGGCCAGCACAGACATTAACTAGCTAATTAAGACACTGCAACAACCAGCCACACCTCCTCCCCTTTTAGTGTGTGTGTGTAAGTGAGAAAGTGTGAGTTCACACGTGAGTATTTAATCTGTGTTGTTCTCTCTTGTCCTTGGAATTTTCTTCCCCATGGGCTAGGATTATTTTAAATTCAGTAAAAGCTCTTTGACTATCCCTCTAACTCTCCAAAAAGCCCATCTAACTCAAGTAAGATGATTCTTTGGGGCACAAGTTCACAATCTCTTTGGTCTGCTGGCTTTCCAGATAAAGTCACTATTCGTGTCCTGAAGCCCTCATCACTCTGTCCCTTGACAGACAATGTGAGGTTGGACTCAGAGCACATTCATGAGACTTTAGCAGAGGTGTCGTTCATTTTAGACAAAATCCATAGACGTCACTCTCACAGTTGATATCTATGGATTAAAAGAAGATAAACAGCTGGCGAACAGGCATATGAAAAGATGCTCAGCTAATTATTAGAGCAAGGCGATCGACACTGCAAGGAGGTACCACCACCTACCGATCAGAAGGGACATCATTAGACAGTTGATGAATAACATGCTGGAGAGCATGAGGAGAAGAGGGAAACCCTCTTCACTGTTGGGGGAGTGGAAACCGGTGCAACCACTGTGGAAAACAGTATGGCAGTTCCTCCAAAAAAGTAAAAACAGAGTTTCTGTATGGTCCAACAATTCCAGTCCTGAGCATATATCTGGAAAACAACTATACCTTGAGAAGATTGATGCTCCCCTATGTTCACAGCAGCAAAACTTACAATAGTCAAGACATGGGAGCAGCCTAACTGTCCATCCAGAGATGAATGGATAAAGAAGATGCACATGCTTATACACACAGAGAGGGGAACACCACTCAGACATTTAAAACATGAAATCATGCCATTTTGGATGGACCTGGAGATTAACATATTAATGGAAGGAGAAAGAAAGAGAAAAACAATTTTCCTGTGATATCACCCGTATGTGGAATCTAAAAGGAACATATCAATGAAACAGGAACAGACTCACAGACATAGAGAACAGGCGTGCGGTTGCCAAGGAGGGAAGGACTGGGAGCTTGGGATGAGCAGATGAAATCTATTTATACATAGAATGGATAAAGAATGAGGTCCTACAGTATGGCACAGGGTATTCTATTCAGTATCCTGCCATAAATCATAATGGAAAAGAAGATATATATTTAGCTGCATCAATTTGCTATACAGCAGAAATGAACTGTACTTCAACATTTTTTAATTTTTAAAAATCTGTGGTTTAAATATCTGCAATGAACATTACATGGCAGTAAAAATGCACAAACCAAAATGTCAAAGAATACAAATCGATTCTGAAACATGATATTAAGTAAATAAAAGGAGATTTTAAGAAGGGTGGCTGCACTGTTGCTCCGTTACATACACAATGATCAAGAGGAGACCAGGTTAATTACTTAGGGAGCACCACTAATGTTAACAACCCCACCTCCACCCCCAGGACAATGGTGTGGAATCACAGCCCTTACTGAGGTTCTTTCCTGTACATGAAAAACAGCTGATCTGGGTGTATGTCTGCCCTTGGAGTCATGAAAGAGCTGGGCCATTGTGTCCCAGTTTGGAGTTGATTGTTGTGGACACGCCCCTCACTCAAGCATTCTGGAGCTTGGAAGTCTCTACTTGACATATTTTGTGTTCATCTGAAAATCCCAGGGACGGGGGATCCTGGTGGGCTGCCGTCTATGGGGTCACACAAAGTCGGACACGACTGAAACAACTTAGCAGCAGCAGCAGCAGAGTATCTAGGAAGCAAGGTGGTCCACTTGTCAGGCAGAACAAATCCCCCTCCCAAAAGTCACCACAGTCACCTTTACACACGATATCTGTGTACATGTGTGGTCCTTGAATTGGAAACGGAGGAAGATAGAGAGACAGAGAGAGTGTTCTGTGTGCAAAGTTTCCACACACAGTAACAATATAATTTCAGATGAAGAAGAGTCAGAGAAAGAAATATATCACATGATATCATTTATTTGTGACATCTAAGAAAAGGAACTTATTTACATAACAGACTCACAGAGAATGAACTTACGGTTACCGATGGGTTAGTGTCAGGGGGAGGTTATATTGTAAATTTGGTACCGATATATACACACAGCTATATGAAAAAAGGATGACCACAAGGACCGACTGTATAATACAGAGAGTTCTACTTAATATTCTGTAACAACCTAAGCGGGAAAAGCCTTTGAAAAGCAGTAGATGCATGTATAAGTATGACTGAATCATCTTGCTGTACACCTGAAACTAACACAGTTAGTTCCCTAATCACATGTATTACAATGTAGAATTTTTTAATATTTTCAAAGAGCCATAATACACATGTCTGGTCCTCTCATAAGAATGCAGAATAAAAGTCTCTATTAATGAGTCTTTAATTGTCAACCTGCACTGAGCCTGACATACGAGGTGGGAACGTGTGGTTTCTCTTCTGTGAAGAGTTAACGTTAATGAGATTTATCATGAGCTTGGGAAAAGCATCCTAAATGGTATAAACTGAAGCAAAGTTACTGCTTCCTAAAGGCAGCAAGATCTGTTCAAATCCTCTTAGGTTTATAGTTTTTAAGGGAAACAAAAAGTGACGATCAAGTCATGAGGTGTGCTCCATGAGGTGGCTCAAGTCAGACTTCCATCCCTGATGTGAGAAAAGGCTGGCCATCTTCCTATGTAACATGAACCTGGCTGACTGTACCAACAACACCACCCGCCTTCCACATCCTGTGACTCAGTCAGCTAGGCTCAGTTCTGCCTTCCATCTCACAGAAGCAGAGCCATGTGCCCCACTCTCCTCAGCCTCCTGAGTCTTGGTGAATATGGAAAGACACGGTTGGAGAGGGTTATGGTGGAAATAGGGGGGACCTCGCACCACTGACCAGGTTCCCTGGATGAGGGGGCAAAGAGTGGGGGTCCATCAGGACAAGCCATCTCTGATGGGGTTTTCCTTCTAGGGTTCTGTGTGAGTCTGAGGATCGGGGCAGCTGTGGGTGAGTCCTCCCCATCCCTTATTCCTCTGTTGAGCAGAGCAGTTGGGGCTGATGCAGAGGACATTTGGGGCTGGGGTGAGACCCCTGTGAGTACAGTGAGAGCCGCGTGCCCTGTGGATCCCAGGTCTTCCTATTGTCCTTGGTACTCATCTTCACTCTCCCCAGAGGTTAACCCAGCTCTGGACTCTGGGCCTCAAGAAACAGTGTGACATCTGGGAGATAGGTACTAGGCCCACTGAGTGCCGTTTCCATCAAGAGAGGGGAGCAAGAGGCTGCAGCCCACAGACCCTCCCCTACAAGGTGGCTCATGGCATCTCCAGCCGACCCTTAACAACAGGATCTGCAGGACCACCTGCTAGACCTGACCCCAGGGAAGGGTCTGCTCATCAGGAAGGGCCACCTGGACCTTGTCACACATTTGATGTAGGTTAGCTAACAAACGAGCCAGTCTCAAGCTTTATTTCCTTCTTTTAGTAAAGTGGCTTTTTCACCTGTTGCCTGTGTTACTGTTACTCGCTCAGTCGTATCCAACTCTTGGCGACCCCACAGAATGTAGCTCACCAGGCTCCTCTGTCCATGGGATTCTCCAGGCAAGAATACTGGTCGGGGTTGACATTTTCTTCTCCAGGGGATCTTTCCTACCTGGGGACTGAACCCTGGTCTCCTGCATTGCAGGAAGTTTCTTTACCATGTGAGCTACAACAGATCCAACAGGGAAGCCCTCTCACTTCTTTTCCACACATCAGTTTTTATTGTGGTGTTTCTTTTGCCTGCATCGTGCAGCATGCAGGATCTCTGTTCCATGATTAGGGATTCACCCCGGGCTCTCTGCAGAGACAGTGCTGAGTCTTAATGACCGGACCACCTAGTAATCCCCATTGTTTTGTGTTTTGAGAGAGTTTTCAACATTTTGTCAAACCAAGGAGATATTCTTCTCCTGATAAGAATCACGGCTGAGAACCACATTCTTAGAATCTCCATGATGTCTGTCCTGGGTTGACTGTGTCTCTGTCCCCAAGCTCCAGGTGTCCTTGAGTATCAGGGTGATGCACTTTAGGATTGTTGCCTTGGAAGAATTGAAGGGAAAGTGCTCCAACAAGACTAGTGGGGATAGGGAACCATTCCTATTTTCCTCTCAAAACCTGTGACTCCTTCTGTACTAGGTGAATATGAAAAGCCCTCTTTGTCAGCCTGGCCGAGCACCATGGTTCCCTTAGGACAGACTGTGACTCTTCAATGTCACTTCCGTTCTCCATGTAAGAGATTCAGACTCCTCAAAACAGATGGGACCAGTTTGACTGAGCTCCATGGAAATCATTTCAACAACTTCTTCCTTGGCCCGGTGACCAGAGAACATGCCGGGTCCTACAAATATTCCGGATTCTCCAGGTCTCTCCCTGGATTGCCCAGACAGGGTGACCCCCTGCAGATTGTGGTCACAGGTAGGAGGGGTCCAGCACAGCTCAGGACAGCATTCTATACAGCAATCCCATCCTAGGTCCAAGTTTCTCACGTGGTCCAAGATTTACTCAGGATTTCCATCCAGGAATGAACCAGGAAAGACAACTCACTCTGAGAGTTTAAATTCAGGGTGTTGAATAGATGGGGTGCTCTGGCAAAGGTAGGAGGAGCCTCCCTAGGCGTTAGTTAGACATGATGCTGCCACTGCCTGCCACCAGGGAGGATGGAGAATGACAGGTGTTGATCCAGCACCTGCCAGCCAGTAGGGAGCTGTAATCCCATAGGAAGGAGCTGGAGCCCCAGGGAGGAGTCCCAGGAATGTCTCCAGAGGCATGAGGTGGGGGTCACAGATGGGGAAATGTTCCCTTTTTTCTCCACTTCCTTTCCAATCTCCTGCCAGTCATCACCCACATTCTAGATGAGTGTGAACGGAGCCAGGGAATGCATCGTCAGAACCACCCAGCTCCCCACCAGACATATGAGGGTCAGGATGGAGCTGAGAGCATGGCAACCCACTCCAGGATTCTCCCCTAGGTGAATGCCATGGACAGAGGAGCCTGGCAGGCTATGGTTCATGTGGTTGCAGAGTTGGACAGGACTGAAGTGTCTGAGTATGCATGCATGAAGCTGAGAGCAGATCCAACAGCTAAAGAGCTTAGAATAAACACAGAGGAGGCTGGAGGTCTTGAGCAAAGAGAAACAGACAAGCATGAGCCAGAACCTGAGAACGAGGCTGAAGAAAATGCAGCTGAACAGACAGGAAGGGTAACTGACTTTGCTGCTTCATGGGGAGGTTTTTCACACCTTCAGATGTCAGGGGAAGCGCCGAGGTGGGGTGACTCACTGAAGTTCACAAGCTCTTTGCTCCTAGATGAGTTCCCCAAACCCTCCATCTCAGCCCACCCAGGCCCCCTCACACGTGCGGGAGAGAATGTGACCCTCTGCTGTCACTCATCAATGCTGCTTGACAAAGTCATCCTGCACAAAAGAAGCAGCACAGGGCATTTCCAGAGATGTGGAGAGACGCTCACTGGTGGGCATGCCCCAGCTGACTTCTCCATTCGCCCCATGACTTTGGCGAATGCGGGCACCTACAGATGCTACGGCTCTCTCAGCCACTCCCCCTATGAGTGGTCAGCCCCCAGTGACCCCGTGGACATCATCATCACAGGTGAGTGTGGCCAGACCAGTCCCTTCTGCTCTCTGTGTCACAGAAGGCCTGGTGTCCAGTCCAGCATCAGTACCGGGAGAGAATGACAGGCGTGCAGAGACACAAACTCAGGAGAGGGAACAAAGCAGAGAGGAAGGAGGTGTAAAAGTGGAAGGGAAAAGAGAACAGAGTCCCTGCCATGTGTGAAGGGGAAGACACAGCCATTGACAGAGGAAGGAGTGAGAACATGAAAGAATGACCAGTGGAGAAAAATGCACCAGAGCAGGCATGCATGCAGTTCCCCGCTCAGGCAGCCACCAATGGTGGTTATGGGTTTGGTTTCCCTCTTTCCTGTCAGAGCTCCCTTCCTCAGTCAGCAGCACACTGTGGTACCAGACGCTCTGCAGTCCAGCCCCTGGGTGATCGAGATGGAGGTTGACACCCTGATTTTGCTCAGCCTCATGGTTTAACTCGTCCTTCTGCACAAAGAGGGGGGATTAGTCCCTCTTACCCTCCCACTGAGGAGTCCCTTCTACCCCCTGGGGGTGGGCATGGAAGCCCTGAACACGACCTCAAGAATGAGGTGGTCAAAGATCGAATGAGATTCTGGCAATTTCTACTCCATAATGTCTTCTTCTGGGTCAATGTCATGTTTTCTGATAGTCCCTTCAGTAGTTAGTAAGTTCCATTTATTTCAAAAGAACTTCACATGTTTGAGTTTTTAAATTTATATTTATTTATGTTTGTTAAAGTCTAGTTGATTTAAGATGTTAATTCCTGTTGTACAACAGAGTTGTTCAGTTATTCACATACATATATAATCTTTCTTTAAAAAAGGAAATTTAATGACAATCCATTTTAAAAATTATTAATTTGTTCAAGAGGATTGTAAACGACACTCCATTTTAAAAGTTATTTCTGATTTTTCCCTGTGCCGGGTCTCGCTTGCTGTGGGGCTTTCTCTCCTGGCACTGGGCGGCCTTCTCATTGCAGGGCCTCTCTTGTTGCACCCTTCGGGCTTTAGTCCTCTGTTTAGGACTAGAATTACTTTGTGCTCTGAGTTCAGGGTCTCCTCCTTCCATATCAGTCCAGGAAACCCTCTCTCTCAGCCCAGGGTGGCCCGTGGTGAGGTCAGGAGAAAACGTGACCTTGGTCTGCAGCTCCAAGAGCACTTTTGACCAGTTCCATCTGCTCAGGGAGGGGGAGAACCTTGGATACCTGCTTGCTGGAGGGCAGGGCCTCCTTGGAGCACTCCAGGAAGAGTTCCCTCTGGGTCCTGGGACCCCAGCCCACAGCTACAGCTCCTTCTCTAGCTCTCCCTACTCATGGTCAGACTCCAGCGACCCACTGGTCCTATCTGTCACAGGTGAGGAACCTCTTCCTGGCCTGTGCTTTGTTCTTCCTCTTCAGTCACTGTGTTGTGTCCAACTCTTTGGGACCCCATGGATTGCATCACGACAGACTCCCCTGTCCTTCACTGTCTCCTCCTCGTGGATCACAGCCTTGTGGTGGTGAAGGGGCCTTCATAACTCAGTAAAGCTATGACCCAGTCGTGCAGGGCCACCCAAGCCTGAGGGTCATACTGAAGAGTCCTGACTAAAGGTGGTCCCCTGTAGGAGGAAATGGCAACCCATTCCAGTATTCTTGCCTGAGTAACCCATGAAGAGTCCCATGCTTTACATTATAGTAAATGAGATTGCACTGGGCAAATAGTCCATTTGGGTTTTTGCATAACATCTTACTGTATCATGAGCTCTACCTCAAGGGCTCCGTGTTGGTGTCAGGGGAACCATAGCATTTTTGGAGAAATGGAGGAAATGAGAACCAGAGAGGAAGAGAGATGATAGATGGCATCTCAGCCCTCTTTCACCTCCTGTATGGATGCTCCACCTCAGAGTCCTGTCTACCCAGTCAAAAAGAAAAGGGTCAGGGTAGACCCAGGAGGAGAAGAGGCTTGGCTGATTTGTGAAAATCAGAGGTTGCGTTGGCCCCTTGCTCTTAATGTTTTTCCAGAAGTACCTCTGATATACAGGTGATTTCCCAAAGAAGGAGCAAAAATACTCATTCCTGGAGCACACAGAATGTCTCTTGATTACAGCTGTCTTTCATCACCAGGCGTATCCTTCCCACATCCTCCACCATCTCTTCTCCAGGAAGGAGGGTCTACTCAGTGCCTTCACAGGGAGGGACCAGAAGCTCTCCCCTCCCCCATCAGTGCTCTGAGGGATGACAAAGTCAAGGACAGGCAGGAGGTCAACCTTCCAGAAAGAATAGTCTTCTTTCAGTGGGTATGACAAAGGTTACAGTTCACACATTCTGGCTTTTCTCCCCTAGGATCCACTACAAGTACTTGCCCGTCAACCATGGATCCACACACCACAGGAGGTAAGCAAGACGCTCTCCTAACTCAGCAAGTTTTTGAGAAGACAGAGGGCTCCTGTGTGAGTGTTGGCTCTGCCACCTCCCAGCTCTGTGACTTTTGGCTTCTCAACCTCCCTGTCATGTCAGCATTTGAGACCATGTTCTGCCTAGAACCAGAGGGGGCACTGAGCTTCTCATGGCCTGTGACCGGGAATTTCTTAATTGAAAAAGTGGGTGAGAGTGACCTAACCCCATACTAAGGGAGATGCTTCACCTCCCTCCACCAGGATCTTTCGGGATGGATGGCGGGGCAACCGGAGGATTTTAGGGAGCACCTTCAATATGTTATTCTTTTGTTAGTGTTTTGTGAACTAAGCATTCCACAGGGCAGAAGTAAGTGTTATATCTTCCTGAGGTTTCCATTCCAGGTCTATGTGGATGGAGGGGAAATGTATCGTGGATTAAAGGGTCACATTCAACCAAAAAAACCATGCCTTGTCATACGGGGCAGCAGAGAAAAGCTGCATCCATGCCTGGGGGACCTTGGTTCAGATGTCTGCTGGTCTTGCACAGCCTCTTTTACTTTATCCACTGCTAGGATCTCTCCTAGATGCTTTGGTATCTCCTGGGAAGTGGAGACCATAACTTATCAGGTTGATAGATACTGACAGTTTGATGCAAGGATACAATAAATCCAGTGTGTAGGGGACAGCATGTGCAATGAATACCAAGACCTCCCTTTTACTGGTTGGCAGAAGCTCTGCTTCTTCAAGAACACTCCAGCACATGGTACATTGTCCTTGGGCTCTCCCTAGCCTTCACCTCTACCAGCATCATCCTCTCTGCTCTTATCTGTCACTGGTGTTCTACCCGAAATCCTAAGTCTGAGGAGGCTAGCAAATCATAAGTCTGAAGAGGCTAGCTCAGAATCATATGACCCAGGGGGAGGTGGGCTCATAGCAGAGAATGACATTTTCAATTCCTGTAGGTTAAAAACTGATTTCCATTGTTGTAATCCCTGATGGAACATCTTCCAGAGACCCATGGAACCCTGTTATTTTAATGAAAATATGTATTGATTTATTCTTGGCTGCATCCAATCTTGGCTGCAGCATGGGGGATCCTCATTGTGGAGCTGGGGTGCAGTTCAAGGCTGCAGAGCTCGTGGGCTCAACAGTTGCAGCATTGAGGACAGTTGCTTCAAGGCGTGTGGGATCTCAGTTCTCCCACCAGGGACAGAACCCACACTCCCTGAACTGGAAGGTTGACTCTTAATCCCTGGACCTCAGGGACATTCCAACTCCTGTTATTCCCTTCAACTACAGCCATCCATTTTTCTCCCCTACATGATCCTGGGGCTCTGCTGATGTGTAGAAGAGCTTGGGCCACAGCAGAAGATGTAGGATGGGTCCGTGGGTTTGCACAGGTTCCTGAGACAGTCCATGGATGGCTGGGCTTGCATATGGAATGTTTTGTTTTGTTTCATTTAGAGGAAAAGACAGGCTCAGCAACCTGGGGCACAGCCCTGCCTTTTTCTAACTTTGATGTAACTATCAAAGCTGAAATAACTGCATCCACCCTGAAGAGCCTTGACTCTCTTCCATTCACAGATGTTGCCATCATGGAAGGAGAGCCCATGGAAGACAGAGCAGTGAGCGGTGGGGTGAGTCCTCCCAGCCCAGATCTTTGCCAGAGTCTGAGCCCCTCCAATGCCCAGCAGCCCAGCCTTCGAAGATCATGTCTCAGTCCATCAATCTCACCTCTCTCCTCTCAGGACTCTGCAGCAGAAGACGTGATATACGCTCACTTGGACCTCGGGACCCTCTCCGCGAGACGATTCACTCCAGCTCCCCTGAGGCCCATGCACCCCTCTGCCAAGCCCATTATCTATGAGGAATTCAACATAAACCAAGACCACGCTGAGCCCAGACCTGGCCCCATCCTCTGAGCACACAGAATTTTACAAATTGACGACCTAGATCTCTTGTAAAGGGGTTCCTTGTGGACACTCCTCCTCCAAAGCAGCCCAGCAGCTCGGAGCTGAGGACTGGAGTCCAAGAAATATAGTATCATCTTAAAAAATCCCACCACCTCTTAATAATCTCCTGGCTATTCTAGGACTCTATTGTAACTATGTCACTGCTTGGGGAGATGCTATAATCATTCATACATAGTAGGTAGCTTATCATGATCAGCCTACTTTTTCTAAAATGCTAATAAAGCATAAAAAATTTTCCAGTTGATTCTTCAAATATTCAGTTTAAAATAAAACAAAACCAATAAAATAAAACTCCTCTTCAGTAACATTTTACAAGGGTAAACTTATTTATAGGCCGAAACAGACTTGTAGACTTAGAGAACAAACATAGAGTTACCAGAGGGGAAGAGTGGTGAGACAGATAGAGCGGAGTTTGGGATTGACGTGTGAACACTGCTATATTTAAAATAAAATGCATTTCATGAAAAAATAATAATGCTAGTTGGCAAAATAAAAAGATGAAGTATACTCTGTTTAGATAGCTGGTATGGTGTCACTAACCATATGAGGCTGAATACATGCATGCTAAGTCAACTCAGTCATGTCCGACTCTTGCGACCCATGAACTGTAGTCGCCCAGGCTCCCATGTGCATGGGATTCTCCAGGCAAGAAATCTGGAATCGGTTTCCATTCCCTTCTCCAGGGGATCTTCTCGGCCCGTCTAATCCAGGTCTCTCATGCCTCTTGCAATGGCATCGGATTTTGTACCACTGGGCACCAGGGAAGCCCCCTCAGCTTTTTAAAAAGAACAAAGTCCTGAGTTTTGAGAACTTGGATTGACGTGGAGGGCATGATGTTTTGTGAAATAAGTCAGACAGGGAAAGAGAAATGCTGTATGTTTTCACTTATATGTGGAATCTAAAAATCAAATAGGGATTTCTTTGATGGTCCAGTGATTAAGACTCTGGGTTCCTAAAGCAGGGGTCCAGGTTAAATCCCTGGTCAGGGAACTAGACCCCACAAGCTACAACTAAAAAGATACCACGTTCCACATCTCAGATCTGATGCAGCCAGACAAACGATAATAAGTGTTAAGAAAATAAAAATAGATGAACAAACATAACAACAGAGAATCAGATGCGCAGATTCAAAGAAGAATCTAGTGGTTACCAGAAGGGAGTGGGGAGAGGGGTGGGTGTGAGGGGCAGCAAAGTATGTAGAGTGGATTAAGAAACACCTACAACCATTTATAAAATAAATAAGTCACTGGGCTATAATGTCCAGGACAGGGAATATAGTCAATATTTTATAAATTTTGTATTCTGTGCAATCTATGAAAATACTGAATCACTATGTAATACACCTGTAACTAATAAAATATTGTAAGCCAACTATACATAAATTTTTAAAAATTGTTACATGTTGAAGAAACTTGGCAGTGCATACATACAGGGAAAAGAAAATACAATATAGGAAAATCCATAAATTAAAAATAAATCATTAAATTAGTATTTTCAATAAAGACATTTAAAGAGAAAGATCTGAGACGCCAGGTCTGGGCTGAGATGTCTCCTGAGCCCTGCCTGGAGACATCGGAGCCAGGTACACAGAGGGACCATCCCCTGCTGTGGGTCCACGGCCATGGGAATCCCGAGAGGCGGTGGCAGCCCCCCAGGGACCACATCCTGTTTGTCCTCTAAGGCCTCGTGGACTCCTCATCTGTACAGGGCAGGGAGGGGTGGCTGGGCACTCAGAGCTACAGATATGCCTTACATCCTCTCTTGGTCTGGGCTGAGATGTCTCCTGAGCCCTGCCTGGAGACATCGGAGCCAGGTACACAGAGGGACCATCCCCTGCTGTGGGTCCACGGCCATGGGAATCCCGAGAGGCGGTGGCAGCCCCCCAGGGACCACATCCTGTTTGTCCTCTAAGGCCTCGTGGACTCCTCATCTGTACAGGGCAGGGAGGGGTGGCTGGGCACTCAGAGCTGCAGATATGCCTTACATCCTCTCTGAGCTTCTCCTCCTCAGCCAGATGTGCAGGGCAGGGACGGCAAGGGACATCCCCTCTGCCCCCAGCTCATGGGAACCTCAGGGCTCAGACAGCTTGAGGGTGCCCGGAGCCAGCACGGGAGATCCCACCCATGACAAGGTCATGTGGAGAGGCCTTTTGGGCAAGGCGAGTCAGGCTTCAGGGGTTCCCTCTGGGTTTTCCTGAACATCTACCCCCAAAACCAGAGTCTGCCTGCCTTACTGTACTGTGCTTTCCACTCTTCTGCCTCTAAAAGGAATTAACTTAGTGCTCCAGTTAACAGTCTCCTGCAAATAAAAGGAATGTCTCGGCTTACACCCCTTTGATGGCTTTCTAACTTATCTGACTGGTCTGCCCGTACTTTACGAATTGTGGCTTGTTTACAGCTTCCAACCATGAGAGGCATGAAGCTCAAAACATCTTAAAGATATAGAGCCTTTTAGAGTTAAGAATTAGTTTGGTGAATAGTTTTTTGAGTTAATGTTTGCCTCCAGGCCTCCATATCCTTTATCTTTTAGGCTCCTGGGAGGATATTAATCAATGTAATCAGGATGCAGAAATAGGAATATAGTAGTTTTGATGTTAGCAATACTAGACTTGTGAGTTAATTATTTTCTCTTTGTTATAAATCACTGTACTCCACTATCTTGTTATAGAATGTTGTATCTTTGCTATGTAAGAATGAGACTTTATTAAGTGCTTTCTGAAAGTGGCACAGACTTTGGGAAGAACAATACAGTTAAGGCAAAAAAGTCTTCTGGTTGACAAACCCTTATCAGAAAAGAGCCATAAAATGTTAATTGGCCTTCTGGCTGGAAGATGATGTAAATCAGCTAAGACTTGTGTATACAACTAGGTATGCAGAGAGAAAGCCTGGTCTCGATGAGTCAGGGCTGCTGACGCGGCATTATTTTGTATTATCCATTGATCTCTATGTACAATCAAAACTATAAGAAGCCTACTGAACAATAAAGGATGGACCAGTTTCTCAGACTAATCTCTCAAACTAGTTTCTTGGAAATATGACTCCCCCACTGTCTCTCTCTCTCTCTCTTTCTCCCTTCTCCCTCCGTCTCCTTTTCAGGCTGAATTCCCATCTGGGGCGTGGAGGCTCGCCATGTCTACTTACTTGTCCCGGCTTCTAAGATCCATGAGAGAGGAATCCCAAGGTGGGGCACCATCCGCTATTCAAACAGGCGCCGGTGGCATAATGTAGATGGTGCAAGTTCCTTGTCTTGGAACTTTATTGGTTTTCCACGTAAACCAAGTTATTCAGCATCTTTTCTCCACTAATTTTCCTACTATACTATTTCTTCCTAATCTCTTTTATATTTCTAAATATGTAAGTTTATCCTCACCTACTCCATCTCCCCTTCAAATTACCCTGGATCCACCGGGGCTGGACTCTGGCATGAGGGGCCAGGGATCCTGATGGGGAGAGAATCAGTCCAAGATTTCAGTGGCAAATCTCACACTTGCAGGACTGAGTCTGGGCCAGAGACCCCCGAACTCTGCAGATGAGTCCTCCCAGATCTCCTGGGACCCATATCTCACTTGAGTCCTGGGAAGTTGGTACGGGGTGAGGTGGGAGACCTGAGATTCTAGAGTGATGCTGATGAAACCTGGAAGTGCTCCTGAGAGGAGCTGGTGATTGAGGGGTGGAAGGTCCTGGAACTCAGCCTCTGACTTCCTTCCAGGGACCTTTTACAAGCTCACCATCTGGGTTGAGACTCTTTTGGGGAGCTCAGGGTGCTGATGTGAATATACCATATGCAGGGTTGGAATGTGACAGTGAGTACACAGACCATCAGAGAGTATGCTGCAATTGGCCTGCACTATTTGAAGAAGGAAATGGTGATGCATTCTGGTATTCTTGCATGGAAAATCCCATGAACATTGGAGCCTGCCAGCCTACAGTCCATAGGGTTGCAAAGAGTAGGACATGACTGAGTGACTTCATTTTCTTTCATTTCATTTTAAAATTTATTTATTTCACTGGTTCTATTTTTAATCTCATAATATATATATATTTTATTGAATGTAGTTGTCTTACAATGTTTCAGGTGCACACCAAGGTGATTTTCAGTTATACAAACATGCATACATTATTTTTCAGATTATTTTCCATTTTAGGTTATTACAAGATATTGTCTATGGTTCCTGTGCTATACAGTAAAACTTTGCTGCTTGTTGCGTATCTTTATTTATTAGAAATCCAGTATTGTATTCATACTTCTATTTTTAAATATATAGTTTATTCCAGGTCAGTGTTATGCTACACTGAAAGTGAAAGCATGATGACAAAATCCCACCATGTCCACAATAAGGTAAATGGGAAACAATGGCAATGTTAATTGTGGGAGGCAATATTGAATTGCATTATGTTACTGGTGGGCTTTCCTGGTGACTCAGATGATAAATAATCTGCCTGCAATGCAGGAGACCTGAGACGAACGCTTGGTTGGGAAGATCTCCTGGAGAAAGAAATGGCAACCCACCCCAGCATTCTTGCCTGGAGAACCCCTATTGTCAGAGGAGTCTGGCGGGTTGCAGCCCATGGGATCACAAAGAGTCAGACACCTCTGAGGGGCTAAACCATTTTCAAGGCTCTGAACTAAAAAGGTCTAACACTTTCCCATTCATATAGAAATAAAAAATGGCAGAACAGACAGAACATTTTGTCTTGTCAGGGGCTTAAAAGGACATTATGAACAGATCTGCATGGACAGCTCTGAGAACAAAGGATTCCAGGATTAAAAGATTTCCTTGGTGGAGGGGACATAAGTGTAGCTATGGCTGATCCATGTTGATGTATGGCAGAAACTAACAATGTTGTAGTTGTCCTTAAACTAAAAATAAATTAAGGGAGAAAAGGCTTGCAACAGGACTTCCCTGGTGGTCCAGTGGTTGGAACATGCCTGCCAATGTGGGGGAGAGAGGCCCGATCCCGGGACCGGGAAGAATCCACATGCCTCAGGGTAGTTAAGCCCGTGGGGCACATGCCCATGTGCCTAGAGCGGGTGCTCCACAAGAGAAGCCACGGCGATGAGAGACCCTGCACCACAGCAGAGAGCAGCCCCCTTCCCACACCCAGAGAAAGCCTGTGCACAGCGACGAAGAGCAGCACAGCCACTGACTAGTTAATTAAAACACTGCTACAACCAGCCACACCTCCTCCTCTTTTAGTGTGTGTGTGTGTGTGTTTGTATGTAAGTGTGAAAGAGTGAGTTCACACAGGGGTGTGTAATCTGTATTGTTCTCTCTTCTCCTTGGAATTTTCTTCCCCATAGGCTAGGGTTATTTCAAATTCAGTAAACACTGTTGGACCATCCCTCTCACTCCCCAAAAAGCCCATCTAACTCAGGTAAGATGATTCTTTGCAGCACAAGTTTGTCATCTTGTTGGTCTGCTAGCTTTCCAGATAAAGTCACTATTCTTTTCCTGAAGAACTCATCACTCTGTCCCTTGAAAGCAATGTGAGGTTGGAATCAGAGCACATTCATAAGACATTAGCAGAGGTGTCATTCATTTAGGACAAAATCCATAGACATCACTCTCACAGTTGATATCTGTGGTTTAAAAGAAGATACTCAGATGGCCAACAGGCATCTGAAAAGAGGCTCAGCTTTGCTAATTAGTAGAGGAAGGCAAATCAACACTGCAAGGAGGTACCACCTCATACTGTTCACAATGGCCATCATTAGACAGTTGATGAATAATAGATGCCGGAGAGCATGTGGAGGAGAGGGAAACCCTTTTACACTGTTGGGGGAGCATAAGCTGGTTCAGTCACGGTGGAAAACAGTATGGCAGTTCCTCAAAAAAAGATAAACAGAGCTTCCATATGATCCAACTATTCCAGTCCTGAGCACATATCTGGAAAATAACTATACCTTGAGAAGATTCATGCACCCCTATGTTCATAGCAGCATAACTTAATATAGCCAAGACATGGGAGCAGCCTAATTGTCCTTTGAAAAATGAATGGATAAAGAAGATGCATATGCTTATACACACAGAGGATGGAACACCACTCAGACATTTAAAGAATGAAATCATGCCATTTGCAGCAGCATGGATGGACCTGGAGATTAACATATTCATGGAAGGAGACAGATAGGGAAAGACAATTTTCATGTGATATCATCCATATGTGGAATCTAAAAAGAACATATCAATGAAACAGGAACAGACTCAGAGACATAGAGAACAAGTTTGTGGTTGCCAAGGAGGGAAGGACTGGGAGCTTGGGATGAGCAGATGCAATCTATTTATACATAGAATGGATAAAGAATGAGGTCCTACAGTATGGCACAGGGAAATTTATTCAGTATCTTGGCATAAATCATAATGCAAAAGAATATACATGTTGAGCTGAATCAATTTGCTGTATGGCAGAAATGAACTATACTTCAATACATTTTTTAAAAAATCTGTATGCGAGATAGCAAAAGAGATGTGTAGAACAGTCTTTTGAGCTCTGTGGGAGAGGTCGAGCATGGGATGTTTTGGGAGAATGCCATGGAAACATGTATAATGTCATATATGAAATGAATCGCCCGTCCAGGTTCGATGCATGATACTGGATACTTGGGGCTGGTGCACTGGAACGACCCAGAGGGATAGTATGGGGAGGGAGGAGGGAGGGGGTTTCAGGATTGGGAACACGTGTATACCTGTGGCGGATTCATATTGATGTATCGCAAAACCAATACAATATTGTAAAGTGATTAACCTCCAATTAAAATAAATAAATTTATATTTTAAAAAATTTGTGGTTTAAAAATCTGCAGTGAAACACTACATGGTATTAAAAATGTACAAACTGAAATGACAAGAATACAGATCAAATCTGAAACATGATATTAAGTAAATAAAAGGACATTATAAGAAGGGTGACTGCACTGTTGCTCCTTTACATACATAATGATCAAGAGGAGAGCTGATTTATTACTTAGGGAGCATCACTAATGTTAACAACTCCCACCGCCAGCACAATGGTGTGGAATCGCTGCCCTCACTGAGGTTCTTTCCTGTCTGTGAACAGCAGCTGATCTGGGTGTGTGTCTGCCCTTGGCCTCCTGAAACAGCTGGGCCATTGTGTCCTAGGTTGGAGTTGATTGTTGTGGACACGCCCCTCACTCAAGCATGCTGGAGCTTGGAAGTCTCTACTTGACATATTCTGTGTTCATCTGAGTATCTGCTAAGCAAGGTTGTCCACCTGTTTAGGCAGAACAAATCCCCCTCCCAAAAAACACCACAGTCATCTTTACACACATTATCTTTGTGTACATGTGTGGTCCTTGGGTTGGAAAAGGAGGAAGAGAGAGACAGAGAGAGTGTTGTGTGTGCAAAGTCTCCACTCACAGTCACAAAATAATTTCAGATGAAGGAGAGTCAGAGAAGACAAATATCACATGATATCGCTTGTTTTGACATCTAAAAAAATGAACTTATTTACAAAACAGACTCACAGAGAATGAACTTACGGTTACCGGGGGGATAATGTCAGGGTGAGGTTAGATTGGAAGTTTCGGATTCACAGATACACATGGCTATATTTTCATGGATGACCAACAAGGACCTACTGTATAAAACAGAGAATTCTACTTAACATTCTGTCACCACCTAAGTGGAAAAAGAATTTGAAAAGCAACAGATGCATGTATCTGTATAACTGAATCACTTTGCTGTACACCTGAAACTAACACAGTTAGTTCCTTAATCGCATATAATACAGTGCAGAAAAGTGTAATATTTTTCAAGGAGCCATAATATGCATTTCTGGTCCTCTATAATAATGCAGAATCAAAGTCTCTATTTATGAGTCTTTAATTGGCAACCTGCACTGAGCCTGACATAGGAGGTGGGAACATGTGGTTTCTCTTCTGCAAAGGGTTAAGGTTAATGAGATTATCATGAGCTTGGGAAAGCATCCTGCATGGTATACACTGAATCACAGTTACTACTTCCTAAAGGCAGCAAGATTTGTTCGAATCTCTTAGGTTACAGTGTTTAGGGAAACAAACGTGATGCTCGGGTCATGAGGTGTGCTCAGTGATGCAGCTCATGTCAGACTTCCATCCCTGGCATGAGAAGAGGCTGGCCATCTTCCCATGTGACATGAACCAGGCTGATTTTAAAAACAACACTGACCGCCTTCCGCATCCTGTGACTCAGTCAGTTTTGCTCAGTTCTGCCTCCGGTCTCACAGAAGCAGAGCCATGTGCCCTACACTGCTCAGCCTCCTGAGTCTCGGTGAGTCTGGAAAGACAGTCAGAAAGGGTTATGGTGGAAATTGGGGGGTCCTTGCACCATTGGCCAGGTTCCCTGGATGAGGGTGCAAGGAGCGTGGGGTCCCTCAGAACAAGCCATCTCTGATGAGGTTTTCCCCCTAGGATTCTGTGTGAGCCTGAAGATCTTGGCAGCTCTTGGTGAGTCCCCCTCATTTCTTATGTTGAGCAGAGCAGTTGGGGCTGATGCAGAGGACCCTGGGGGCTGGGGTGAGACCCCTGTGAGTACAGTGAGAGCCACATGCCCTGTGGATCCCAGGTCCTCCTTTTGCCCTTCATGCTCATCTTCACTCTCCCCAGAGGTTAGCCCAGCTCTGGACTCTGGACCCGAAGGCACAGTGTGAAGACTGCCAGCTGGGAGCTGGGCCCTCTGAGTGCCATTTCAATCATGAGAGGGGAGCAAGAGGCTGCAGCCCACAGACTCCTCTCAGACTAGGTGGCTCGTGGCCCCTCCATGCAGCCTGAAACAACAGGATCTGCAGGAGCACCCACCAGAGCTGACCCCAGGGAAGGGTCTGCTCATCAGGCAGGGCTACCTGGACCTTGTCACCCATTTGATGGAAGTTAGCTAACAAAGGAGCGAGGGTCAAGGTTTACTTCCTTCTTTTCAGGCAAGTGGCTTTTTCACTGCTTAGTTGTGTTAGTGTTAGTCATTCTGTCGAGTCTGACTCTTTGTGACCCCACGGACTGTAGCTCATCAGGCTCCTCTGTGCATGGGATTCTCTAGGCAAGAATGCAGGAGTGGGTTGCCATTTCCTTGATCAGGGGATCTTGCAGACTCAGAGACTGGTTCCTGCTCTCCTGCTTTGCAGGAAGGTTCTTTACCATTGGAGCTGCAACAAACGCAACAGGGAAGTCCTTTCCCTTCTCCAGGTGCCAATTTTCTGGTGATGTTTTCTTTTGCCTGCATCGTGCGGCTTGCAGGATCTTAGTTCCCTGATCAGGGATTCAACTCAGGCCCTCAGCCGAGAAAGTGCTGAGTCCTAACCACTGGACCACCAGGAAATCCCCAGTGTTTTGTGTTTTCAGACAAAGTTTCTGAACATTTTGTCAACCCAAGGAGTGAAGAATCACTTCAGAGAACCGTATTCTTAGAATCTCAAGATGTCCATCCTGGGTTGACTGTGTCTCTGTCTGTCCCCAGGCCCTAGGTGTCCCTGAGCATCAGGGTGATGCACTTTAGGGGAGGAGACTTGGAAGAATTGAAGGGGAAGCGCCCACAAGGCCAGTGGGGAGAGGGGGTCATTCCTATTTTTCTCTGAAAGCCTGTGTCTCCTTCTCTTCTAGGTGAATATGAGAAGCCCTCTTTGTCAGCCTGGCCAGGCCCCGTGGTTCCCTTAGGACAGACTGTGACTTTTCGGTGTCACTTTGGTCCTCCATTTGTGATATTCAGACTGTTCAAAAGAGATGGGACCAGTTTGCCCAAGCTCCAGGGACTACATTTCAACACCTTCACCCTTGGCCCAGTGACCACAGAACATGCCGGGTCCTACACGTGTTCTGGAGCCGACTGGTCTCTCTCTGTGTGGTCCGATGTCAGTGACCCCCTGCAGATTGTGGTCACAGGTAGGAGGGGCCCAGCCCAGCCCGGGACACCCATGCCTGCAGGCAATCCTGCCCTAGGTCCACGTGCCCGTGCAGCCAAAGATGTCCTCAGGATTCCCAGTCAGAACTGAACCACGGAAAGAGAACCAAGTCTGAGAGTTTAAACTCATGCTGTTGAATAGAGGGATTCATTCCCCTGGCTCAGGAAGGAGGACCCTCCATAGCACTAGTTAGAGAGGATGCTGCCACTGCCTGCCAACTGGGAGGCTGAGGGGGGGACCCTGATCCAGCACCTGCCACCCAGTAGGGAGCTGTAATCCCATATGAAGGAGCTGGGGTCCCAGTTAAGACCAGGTCAGCCCAGGAATGTTTCTAGAGGCATGAAGAGGGGGTCAGAGGTGGGGAAATGTTCAGTTTTTTCTCCACCTCCTTCCCAATATCCTGCCAATCATCACCCACATTTTAGGAGACAAGTGGGAGCGAGGGTGTGTATTATACCTGGCATGTATTCTACCAGAGAAGCAGACCCACCCCAGCCCCCCACCACACATAATAGGGATGAGATGAAGTTAAGAGGACTGTAACCCACTCCAGTATTCTCAACTGGAGAATCTCACGGACAGAGGACCATGGCGGGGTACAGTCCATGGGGCCCCACAAGTCAGACACAACTGAAGTGCCTGAGTATGCATGCCTGAAGCTGAGAGCAGAGCCAACAGCTAAAGAGCTTAGAATAAACACAGAGGAGGCTGGAGGTCTTGAGCAAAGAGAAACAAAAGCATGAGCCCAAGCCCGAGAACGAGGCTGAAGAAAATGCAACAGAACAGACAGGAAACGTAATTGGCTTTGCTGCTTCATGGGGAGGTTTTTCACACCTTCAGATGTCAGGGGGTGCCGAAGTGGGGTGACTCCCTGAAGGACACAACCTCTTTGCTCCTAGGTGTGTTCCCAAAACCCTCCATCTCAGCCCACCCAGGACCCCTCGGGCGTGCAGGAGAGAATGTGACTCTCCACTGTCACTCACCACTGCTGTTTGACAAATTTATCCTGCACAAAAAAGGCAGCAGAGGGCATTTCCAGAGACATGGAGAGATGCCCACTAGTGGGCATGCCACAGCTGAGTTCTCCATTGGCCCCATGACTGTGGGTAGTGCGGGCACCTACAGATGCTACGGCTCTCTCAGCCGCTCCCCCTATGAGTGGTCAGCCCCCAGCGACCCCGTGGACATCATCATCACAGGTGAGTGTGGCCAGACTAGTCCCTTCTGCTGTCTGTGTCACAGAAGGCCTGGTGTCCAGTCCAGCATCAGCACCGGGAGAGAATAACAGGCGTGCAGAGACACACACACTCGGGAGAGGGAGCAAACCAGAGGGAGGAGGTGTGAACACGGAAGGGAAAAGAGAACAGAGTCCCTGCCGTGTGCTAAGGGGAAGACACAGCCGGTGACAGAGTGAAGGAGCGAGAACGTGAAAGAACAATCAACGGAGAAAGGTGTACAGAGCAGGGACACAGGCAGTTCCCAGCTCAGACAGCCAACGATGGCTAGTTAAGAGGTTAGTTTCCCGCTTTCATGTCAGAGCTCCCTTTCTCTGTTGGCAGCACACTGTGTTACCAGACACCCTGCAGTCCAGTCCCTGGGTGATTGAGATGGAGGTCGACACCTGGACGTTGCTCAACCTCTTGGTTTAACGCGTCTTTTACACAAAGAGGTGGGGAGTGGTCCCTCCAATCCTCCCACTGAGGAGTACTTTCCAGCCCCTGGGGTTGGGCATGGTAGCCCTGAACACACCCTCAAGAATGAGATGGGAAAAGATCGAATGAGATTCTGGCAATTACCAGTGCATAATTTCTTCTGGGACAATGCCATGTTTTCTGGTAGTCCCAGCAATAGTTAGTAGTTCCATTTATTTTTAGAGAACTGAACATGTTTGATTTTTTATTTTTATTTTATTTTATTTTTTTTGATTTTTTAAATTTATCTTTATTTATGTTTGTTGAAGTCTAGCTGACTTAAGATGTTCTTAATTCTTGTACAACAGAGTGATTCAGTTATTCATAAATATATATATATATATATATATACACTTTCTTTAAAAAAGGATATTAAATGACAATCCATTTTAAAAATTATTAATTTGTTTAAGAGGATTTTAAATGACACTCCATATTTAAAGTTATTTCTGAATGTGTCCTTGTGCTGGGTATCCCTTGCCATGGGGCTGTCTCTCCTGGTGGTGGGTGGCCTTCTCATTGCAGTGCCTCTCTTGTTGCACACTTCCAGTCTAGTCCTCTATTTAGGACTAGAGTTACTTTGTGCTCTGAGATCAAGGTCTCTTCCTTGCAGGTCGGTCCAGGAAACCCTCTCTCTCAGCCCAGGGGGGGGCCGTGCTGAGGACAGGAGAGAACGTGACTTTGGTCTGCAGCTCGGAGAGCGCCTTTGACCAGTTCCATCTGGTCAGGATCGGGGAGGACCTTGAGCGCCTGCCTGCTGAAAGGCGGGGTCCCCAGGGAGCACTCCAGGCAGAGTTCCCTCTGGGTCCTGGGACCCCAGCCCACAGCGGGGTCTACAGATGCTACGGCTCCTTCACTCGCTCTCCCTACTCATGGTCAGACTCCAGTGACCCACTGGTCCTGTCTGTCACAGGTGAGGAACCTCTTCCTGGCCCATGCTTTGTTGTTCCTGTTCAGTCGCTATGTTGTGTCCAACTCTTTGCCACCCCGTGGACTGCAGCACGACAGATTTCTCTGTCCTTCACTATCTCCTCCTCATGGGTCACAGCCTTGTAGTGGTGAAGGGGCCTTGGTACCTCAGGGAAGCTATGAGCCAGTTGTGCAGGGCCATCCAAGCCTGACTGGTCACAGTGAAGAGTCCTGAAAAAACGTGGTCCCCTGGAGCAGGAAATGGCAACCCAACCCAGTATTCTTCCCGGGATAACCCATAAAGAGTCCCATGCTTTCAGTTCAGTTCAGTTCAGTTCAGTCGCTCAGTCATGTCCGACTCTTTGCGACCCCATGAATCACAGCACGCCAGGCTTCCCTGTTCATTACCATCTCTTGGAGTTCACTCAGACTAACGTCCATCGAGTCCATGATGCCATCCAGCCATCTCATCCTTGGTCATCGCCTTCTCCTCCTGCCCCCAATCCCTCCCAGCATCAGAGTCTTTTCCAGTCAGTCAACTCTTTGCATGAGGTGGCCAAAGTACTGGAGTTTCAGCTTTAGCATCGTTCCTTCCAAAGAAATCCCAGGGCTGATCTCCTTCAGAATGGACTGGTTGGATCTCCTTGTAGTCCAAGGGACTCTCAAGAGTCATCTCCAACACCACAGTTCAAAAGCATCAATTCTTCAGCGCTCAGCCTTCTTCATAGTCCAACTCTCACATCCATACATGACCACAGGAACCACAGGAAAAACCATAGCCTTGACTAGATGGGCTTTAGTCAGCAAAGTAATGTCTCTGCTTTTGAATATATTATCTAGGTTGGTCATAACTTTTCTCCCAAGGAGTAAGCATCTTTTAATTTCATGGCTGCAATCACCATCTGCAGTGATTTTGGAGCCCCCCCCCCCAAAAAAAATAAAGTTTGACACTGTTTCCACTGTTTTCCCATCTATTTCCCATGAAGAGATGGGACCGGATGCCACGATCTTCATTTTATTAATGTTGGGCTTTAAGCCAGCTTTTTCACTCTCCTCTTTCACCTTCATCAAGAGGCCCTTTAGCTCCTCTTCACTTTCTGCCATAAGGGTGGTGCCATCTGCATATCTGAAGTTATTGATATTTCTCCTGGCAATCTTGATTCCAGCTTGTGTTACTTCCAGTCCAACGTTTCTCATGATGTACTCTGCATAGAAGTTAAATAAGCAGGGTGACAATATACAGCCTTGACGTACTCCTTTTCCTATTTGGAACCAGTCTGTTGTTCCATGTTCACCCTTGCCATCTCTTGTTTGAAGACTTCCAGTTTGCCTTGCTTCCTGGACCTGACATTCCAGGTTCCTATGCAATATTGCTCTTTACAGCATCGGATCTTGCTCCTATCACCAATCACATGCACAACCGGGTATTGCTTTTGCTTTGACTCCATCCCTTCATTTTTTCTGGAGTTATTTCTCTACTGATCTCCAGTGGCATATTGGGTACCTAATGACCTGGGGAGTTCCTCTTTTGGTATCCTATCATTTTGCCTTTTCATACTGTTCATGGGGTTCTCAAGGCAAGAATACTGAAGTGGCTTGCCATTCCCTTCTCCAGTGGACCACGTTCTGTCAGACCTCTCCACCATGACCCACCCATCTTGGGTTGCCGTGCAGGCATGGCTTGATTTCACTGAGTTAGACAAGGCTGTGGTCCTAGTGTGATTAGATTGACTAGTTTTCTGTGAGTATGGTTTCAGTGTGTCTGCCCCCTGATGCCCTCTTGCAACACCTACCATCTTACTTGGGTTTCTCTTACCTTGAGAGTGGGGTATCTTTTCATGGCTGCTCCAGCAAAGCACAGCTGCTGTTCCTTACCTATAGTAAATGAGATTGCACTGGGCAAATAGACCATTTGGGTCTTTGCATAACATCTTACTGTATCATGAGCTCTATCTCAAGGGCTCCATGTTGCTGTCAGGGGAACCATAGTGTTTCTGGAGAAATGGAGGCAATGAGACCAGAGAGGAAGAGAGATGGTAGATGGCATCTCAGCCCTCTTCCACCTCCTGTATGGATGGTCCACCTCAGAGTCCTGTCTACCCAGTCAAAAAGAAAAGTGTCAGGGTAGACCCAGAAAGAGGAAAGGCTGGGCTGATTTGGGAAGATCAGAGGCTGCCTTGGCCCCTTGCTCTTAATGTTTTCCCAGAAGTACCTCTGACATACAGGTGATTTCCCAATTAAGGAGCATAAACACTCATTCCTGGATTCAGACAGAATGTCTCTTGATTATAGCTGTCTTTCATCGACAGGCATATCCTTCCCACCTCCTTCCACCATCATGTCTCCAGGATGGAGGGTTTCTTCAGTGCATTCATGGGGAGGGACCAGAGGCTCTCCCCTGCCCCATCAGTGCTCTGAGGGATGACAAAGTCAAGGACAGGCAGGAGGTCAACCTTCCAGAAAGAATAGTCCTCCTTTAGTGGGTATGAGGAAGGTTACCTTTCACCCCTTCTGTCTTTTCTCCCCTTGGATCCACTACAAGTTCTTGCCCATCAACCACGGATCCACACACCACAGAAGGTAAGCAAGAGAGTCTCTTATCTCAGCAAGTTTTTGAGAAGACAGAGGGCTCCTGTGTGAGTGCTGGCTCTGCCACCTCCCAGCTCTGTGACTTTGGGCTTCTCAACCAAAAGTCATGTTAGCATTTGAGACCGTGGTCTGCCTAGAACCACAGGGGGCATTGAGCTTCTCATGTTCTGTGACTGGGAATTTCTAAATTGAACAAAGTGGGTCAGAGTGACCTAACCCCATACTAAGGAAGATGCTTAACCTTCCTCCATCAGGATCTTTCGGGATGGATAGCAGGGCAACTGGAGGATTTTAGGGAGCACCTTCAATATGTGTTATTCCTCTGTTAGTGTTTTGTGAACTAAGCATTCCACAGGGCAGAAATAAGGGTCATATCTTCTTGAGGATTCCATTCCAGGTCTATGTGGATGGAGGGGAAATGTATTGTGGATTAAAGAGTCACATTCAACCAAAAACACCATGCCTTGTCATAGGGGGCAGCAGAGAAAAACTGCATCCGTGCCTGGGGGACCTTGGTTCAGATGTCTGCTGGTTCTGCATGGCCTGTTTACTTTATCCACTGCCAGCATCTCTCCTGGATGCTTTGGTACCTCCTGGGAAGTAGAGACCATAGCTGATCAGGTTGTTAGACACTGACAGTTTGATGCAAGGATACAGAAATCCAGTGTGTAGGGGCACAGAGTGTGAAACGAATACCCAGACCTTCTTTTTGCTTGTTGGCAGAAGCACCTCTTCCTCAAGAACACTCCAGCACCTGGTACATTGTCCTTGGTCTTGTCATAGCTTTCATCTGTACCAGCATCTTCCTCGCTGCTCTTGTCTGTCACTGGTGTTCTACCCCAAATCGTAAGTCTGAAGAGGCGAGCTCAGCATCACCTGACCCAGTGGGAGGTGGGCTCATGGCAGAGAATGGCATTTTCACTTCCTGTATGTGAAAAACTGATTTCTGTTGTAATCCTGATGGAACATCTTCCAGAGACCCATGGAGCCCTGTTCTTTTTATGAAAATATGTATTGATTTATTCTTGGCTGCATCCAATCTTGGCTGCAGCATGGGGGATCCTCATTGTGGAGCTCGGGTGCAGTTCAAGGCTGCAGAGCTCGTGGGCTCAGCAGTTGCAGCATTGAAGATAGTTGCTTCAAGGCATGTGGGATCTCAGTTCTCCCACCATGGATAGAAAACATGCTCTCTGAACTGGAAGGCTGACTCTTAATCCCTGGGCCACCAGGGACATTCCAAGCCATGTTCTTCCTTTCATCTACAGCCATCCATTTTTCTACGCTACTTGATCTTGGGACTCTGCTGGTATGTAGAAGAGCTTGGTCCATAGTAGAAGATGTAGGATGGGTCCGTGGGTTTGCACAGGTTCCCGAGACAGTCCATGGATGGCTGGGCTTGTATATGGAATGTTATGTTTTGTTTCCTTTAGTGGAAAATACAGGTTCAACAACCTGGGGCACACCCCTGCCTTTTTCTAACTTTGATGTAACTATCAAAGTTACGGAGGTCTGAAATAACTGCATCCACCCTGAAGAGCCTTGACTTTCTTCCATTCACAGATGTTGTCATCATGGAAGGAGAGCCCATGGAAGACAGAGCAGTGAATGGTGAGGTGAGTCCTCCCAGCCTAAATCTTTGCCGTATTCTGAGCCCCTCCAATGCCCAGTGGCCCAGCCTTCGTAGATCACATCTCAGTCCATCATTCTCGCCTTTCTCCTCTCAGGACTCTGCAGCAGGAGACGTGATATATGCTCACTTGGACCTCGGGACCATCTCTGAGAGACCGTCCACTCCTGCTCCCCTGAGGCCCATGCACCCCTCTGCCGAGCCCATTATCTATGAGGAATTCAATGTAAACCAAGACTGTTCTGAGCCCTGACCTGGCCCCATCCTCTGAGCACACAGAATTTTACAAATCAAGGACCTAGATCTCTTGTTAAAGGGGTTCCTCATGGACACTCCTTCTCCTCCAAAGCAGCCCTGCAGCTCGGAGGTGACGAGTGGAGTCCAAGAAATATAGTATCATCTTCAAAAGTCCCAGCACCTCGTAATAATCTCCTGGCTATTCTAGGACTCTATTGTAACTATTTTATTGCTTGAGAAGATGCTATAATCATTTGTACATACTAGGTAGCTTATCATGATCACCCTACTTTTTCTAAAATTTTAATAAAGCATAAAAACTTGCCTGTTGATTCTTCAAATTATTCAGTTTAAAGTAAAACAAAACCAATAAAAGAAAACTCCTCTATTCAGTAACATTTTACAAGAGTAAACTTATTTACAGGCTGAAACAGACTTGTAGACGTAGAGAACAAACGTAGAGTTACCAGAGGGGAAGAGTGGTGGGACAGATAGAGGGGAGTTTGGGATTGACTTGTGAACACTGCTATATTTAAAATAAAATGCATTCCATGAAAAAATAATAATGCTATTTGGCAAAATAAAAAGATGAAGTATACTCTGAGATAGCCAGTGTGGTGCCACTAACCATATTATGCAGAATACGTGCATGCTAAGTCAACTCAGTCATGGCCGACTCTTGCGACCCATGGACTGTAGTTGCCCAGGCTCCTGTGTGCATGGGATTCTCCAGGCAAGAATCTTGGAATCAGTTTCCATTCCCTTCTCCAGAGGATCATCTCGGCCCATCTAACCCAGGTCTCTCATGTCTCTTGCACCAGCAGGTGGATTCTGCACCCTGAGCCACCAGGGAAGCCCCCTCAGCTTTCTAAAAAGAACAAACTCCTGGCTTTTGAGAACATGAATTGTCTTGGAGGCCATTGTGCTTAGTGAAATAAGTCAGACAGGGAAAGAGAAGTTCTGTATGTTTTCCCTTATATGTGGAATCTAAAAATTAATATAGTGATTTCCTTGATGGTCCAGTGACTAAGATTGGGTTTGCAATGCAGGGGTTCCAGGTTCAGTCCCTGTTCAGGGAACTAGATCCCACAAGCTACAGCTAAAAAGATAACACGTTCCACAACTCAGATCTGATGCATCCAGATAACCAATAATAAGTATTAAGAAAATAAAAATGATGAACAAATATAACAAAAGAGAATCAGACTCACAGATTCAAAGACGAAAATAGTGGTTACCAGAGGGGAGAGGGGAGAGGGGAGAGTGGTGGGGGTGAGGGGCAGCAAAGTATGTAGAGTGGGTTAAGAAACACCTACAACCATTTATAAAATAAATAACTCACATGGCTATAATGTCCAGCACAGGGAATATGGTTAATAGTTTATAATATTTTTACTGTATGTAATCTCTGAAAATACTGAATCACTATGTCCACCTGTAACTAATGTAATATTTTAAGCCAACTATACATAAATTTTTAAAAATTGTTACACGTTCAAGGAACTTGGCCGTGCATACATAGAAAAGAAAATACAATATAGGAAAATCCATAAATTAAAAAAATCATGAAATTATCATTTTCAGTAAAGACAGTTTTACTGTGGATGTCATAGAGATGGTTGAACATTAAAGATAAAATATAGTGAATGGAATTGTTTCCTTAACTTCTTTTTCTACGTTCTCATTATTAGTGTATAGGAATGCAAGGGATTTGAGTGTTGATTTTATATCCTGCAACTTTACTATATTCATTGATTAGCTCTAGTAGTTTTCTGGTCGAGTCTTTAAGATTTTTTATGTAGAGGATCATGTCATCTGCAAACAGTGAGAGTTTTACTTCTTCTTTTTCAATTTGGATTCTTTTTATTTCTTTTTCTTCTCTGATTGCTGTGGCCAAAACTTCCAGAACTATATTGAATAGAAGTGGTGAAAGTGGACACCCTTGTCTTGTTCCTGACTTTAGGGGAAAAGCTTTCAATTTTTCACCATTGAGGATAATGTTTGCTGTGGGTTTGTCATATATAGCTTTTATTATGTTGAGGTACGTTCCTTCTATTCCTGCTTTCTGGAGAGTTTTTATCATAAATGGATGTTGAATTTTGTCAAAGGCTTTTTCTGCACCTATTGAGATAACTATATGATTTTTATTTTTCAATTTGTTAATGTGGTGAATTACATTGATTGATTTGTGGATATTGAAGAATCCTTGCATCCTTGGGATAAAGCTCACTTGGTCATGGTGTATGATCTTTTTAATGTGTTGCTGGATTCTGATTGCTAGGATTTTGTTAAGGATTTTTGCATCTATGTTCATCAGTGATATTGGCCTGTAGTTTTCT
>SJYG01001268.1:150343-198650 GCA_006410535.1 Litocranius walleri | reverse complement strand
GCAGAATAAAGTATTAAAAAAATTAAAAGAAATTTAAAAAAAAAGAAACATGTATACTATCATGTAAGAAACGAAGCGCCAGTCTATGTTCAATACAGGATACAGGATGCTTGGGGCTGGTGCATGGGATGATCCAGCGAGATGATATGGAGTGGGAGATGGGAGGGGGCTTCGGCATTGGGAGATCATGTACACCTGTGGCTGATTCATGTCAATGTATGGCAAAACAAATACAATATTGTAGAATAAAGTATTAAAAAAATTAAAATAAATTTTAAAAAAAAGAAACATGTATACTATCATGTAAGAAACGAAGCGCCAGTCTATGTTCAATACAGGATACAGGATGCTTGGGGCTGGTGCATGGGATGATCCAGCGAGATGATATGGAGTGGGAGATGGGAGGGGGCTTCGGCATTGGGAGATCATGTACACCTGTGGCTGATTCATGTCAATGTATGGCAAAACAAATACAATATTGTAGAATAAAGTATTAAAAAAATTAAAATAAATTTTAAAAAAAAGAAACATGTATACTATCATGTAAGAAACGAAGCGCCAGTCTATGTTCAATACAGGATACAGGATGCTTGGGGCTGGTGCATGGGATGATCCAGCGAGATGATATGGAGTGGGAGATGGGAGGGGGCTTCGGCATTGGGAGATCATGTACACCTGTGGCTGATTCATGTCAATGTATGGCAAAACAAATACAATATTGTAGAATAAAGTATTAAAAAAATTAAAATAAATTTTAAAAAAAAGAAACATGTATACTATCATGTAAGAAACGAAGCGCCAGTCTATGTTCAATACAGGATACAGGATGCTTGGGGCTGGTGCATGGGATGATCCAGCGAGATGATATGGAGTGGGAGATGGGAGGGGGCTTCGGCATTGGGAGATCATGTACACCTGTGGCTGATTCATGTCAATGTATGGCAAAACAAATACAATATTGTAGAATAAAGTATTAAAAAAATTAAAATAAATTTTAAAAAAAAGAAACATGTATACTATCATGTAAGAAACGAAGCGCCAGTCTATGTTCAATACAGGATACAGGATGCTTGGGGCTGGTGCATGGGATGATCCAGCGAGATGATATGGAGTGGGAGATGGGAGGGGGCTTCGGCATTGGGAGATCATGTACACCTGTGGCTGATTCATGTCAATGTATGGCAAAACAAATACAGTATTGTAATGTAGAATAAAGTATTAAAAAATAATAAAATTAAAAAAATATAAAAAAATAAAAAGTATTTGAAAACAAAGATAAAATATAATGTTTGGAAATTTTTCAATATAGGAATAGAATAAGAAATTCTATGAAAATCATATCAAAAATGAAAACAGGAAATAATTCAGTTTCTCAGAGTCATAGCAGATTAGATATTTCAGCATACATTTTGCTAAACTTGAAAATGTAGCCAAAGGTGGGTTGGGTCAGAGGCTGTGGCTCAAGTTTGTTAAAGAATCTGAAGAGACAGAACTGGCCTTAAAATTTTCCAGGAAGCCCAACTCCTCCCTCAGCCGGGGCCCCCACACACTGCCTTTTTTAAGGTAAGAAGAGCCTGTGTGAGTCACCTTTCCATCCTGTGGTCAGCTTGCACACAATGTTAGTCTGGGCATCATCATAACATCCTGTGTACTCTTCAGGTCTGCTGAGCTGCTGCCTCCTGTTCAGTAGAGGCAGTGCCATGCTGTCCTCCATCGTCAGCCTGGCATGTCTTGGTGAGTCATGGAAGGGAATGAAGCCTGGTGCAAATATTGACCTGGAGGGCTGGCTCCACCTTAACGGAGAGCCCTGCCTCCATGGGGGTGAGGTGGACATTGATGATTGTGTTGTCAAGGCCAAGCACCATCTTTGTCAACGAGGCCCACAGACCAGGCGAGGGGAATAGTAGGCCAGGTCTGATATGAGATGGATCATCCATCATGAGTCTTTCTTTCCAGGGTTCTTCTTGATCCAGAACATCAGGGCACAAGAGGATGAGTCTTTCCCCAAAACGATTGTTGCCATCCTCCTCAAGTAAAACTCTGCTGTAATAAGAGGAGAGATGGCACAGAAGGTAGGGGAACGGTCAACCATGGGAAGTCATAACCATTTAAGTGTGAGTATTTTGGAAGTAGAAAATGGGAGCCCAGAGTGGCTTTAATGGTAGAGAGTTTGCCTACAGTGAGAGAGACATGGGTTTGATCCCTGGGTCTGATCCCTGGGTCACGAAGATCCCCTGCAGAAGGAAATGGCACGCCACTCCAGTATTCTTGCCTGGACAATTCCATGGATACAGGAGTCTGGTGGGCTATAACCCATGGGATCACAAAAAGTCAGACACGACTGGTTGACTAACACTTTCAGGGAAATGTAGCCCCCAATTCTGGTCCAGGGACCCTCCCCCATAAACTCTTCCCTCTGCTGAGCCAGGCTCTATGGGCCCCTACAGGAGACTGTGATGCTCAGAGCTGGGGTGACTGGGAGGGACTGGTGTTATCCTTAGACTGAGGGAAAGCAGCAGGGCCAGGGACAACAGACCCTTGGAGGATGAGGTGATGGCTCCAGCTCTCCAGCAGTTCCATGGATAGGCATTGCAGAGAACTGCTGCTGCTGGCCTCCATTCAGAAGAAGGGGAGAACCTATGCCCTGCCCCCTGAGATTCCAGAAGGTTCTACCACAGATTCCATCATGTCCTGTGTTTCTCATGTGAGCTGACATCATTTCACTCACACAGGCTTTTCTTCCATCATCAACATCCAGGAAGAATCTGTTATGGTGACATTTGCTCAAAATTCTCAGGCTTCCTGGGTAGCTCAGTGGTGAAGAACCTACCTGAAATGCAGTGGTTGCAGAAGATAGGGCTTCAATCCTGGGGTTGGAAGATCCTCTGGAGAAGGAAATGGCAACCCACTTCAGTATTCTTGCCTGGACAATCTGCATGGACAGAGGAGCCTGGTGGGCTACAGTCCACGGGGTCACCAGAGTCAGACACGGCTGAGCACGCACACACGCTCAAAATTCTCAGCAAATGTTCGTGTAGGGTGTGCTATGCCTCTGTGGTGTGGGACTCTCCATGTAGCATGGGTTCCCCTGGTTTGAAAAGGAGCCTTAGAGATGTGGGAAAGGGGTGGGTCGTCTGAGCCCAGCAAGGGGAAGGGGTTCCCCATTTTCTACTGTAAACCATGTATTCTTTTCCCCCAGGAGATCACTACAAGCCCTCCCTGTCAGCCTGGCCAAGCCCTGGGATTCTTCAAGGACAGCATGTGACTCTCCGGTCCCTCCCCTCTCAGATTTGACAGGTTCAGGCTGCACAAGGGTGACAGAACCGATGTCCCTGAGCTCCAGGCCATGATGTTCTGGAAGGACTTCCTCATGGGCCCCATGACCGAAGCACACGTGGGGACCTACAGGCCTCATGGTCACCAGAATCACCTCCTCCCTGCGTGGTCAGCACCCAGTGACCCCTGGAGATTGTGGTCACAGGTCAGAGAGCTCTTGTCCAGAGAGGTCACCCATTGTCCCAGTCTCCCAGACCCCAGAGATTTCTGGTGGGAGTGTGAGTCAGGGTCCAGTCGAACAACAGGAAGTGATCCAGGCACTCTAGATAAAACGCTGTTTAATAAAGGAAATTGGGTCCCGCAGTGGGCAGAATGATGGCACCCCATGATGCCCTCATCCTAAAACCCCAAATCTATGATTGCTACATCCCATTCCAAGGGAAATGAAACCACACGTGGAAGTAAGGTTGGTAAGCAGGTGACCTTGAGACGAGGAGGATTTCCTGCAGATGTTTCTGTGCTTTCGATCTCTCCCACTCTGAGTGGTCAGCCCCTCATTGACCCTCTGGACATGGTGATCACAGGTGAGAATGTCAAGAGCTGGCATAGAGACTGGATGTTCCAGGATGTGGAAGCCCCAGGTGGTGGTGTGGGAGATGAGAGAAGGGTGCTTTTCATGAAGAGAAACCGACTTGGTGAGAGTCGCATCCGACAGACAAAGAAAGAGGAGAAACAAGTACAGACCACCTGTTATGACAGAAAAGACAGATGCAAGGGCAGAGACAGAGGAACTCAGAGATGGAGATAAAGAGTGACGTGAGAGACAGACAGAAGGGCAGGAAGCAGAGAGGGTGCCCTTCCCTCCTGACTTTGTTCAGAGACCAGAAGCAGTTTCAGTTCAGTTCAGTTGCTCAGTCGTGTCCGACTCTTGGCGACTCCATGAATCGCAGCTCGCCAGGCCTCCCTGTTCATCACCATCTCCCGGAGTTCACTCAGACTCACATCCATCGAGTCCGTGATGCCAGAAGCAGTTTAGGAGCCTGGTTTCCATTTCAACGCTACACTCTCTTCTCTACTCAAAGAACCCAAGGATACACCATGTATCTCCCAGGACTTCATGACCAGGTTGGTCTGTCTCAGGCTGTTTCCCCAGGAGCCCTAGTCCTCATGCCCCAGGTGACACACAGATACTGTGTTGACTCAGATGTGGCTTCATTCCAGGTGGTTGAGCTACACTGTGCCCCAGGACACCAAGGTCCCTGGTGACGGAGCCAAACGCAAGCTCTTGTATGTTGTGTGTTTCATGGGTTCTCATGCTTTATGCTCAGGCCCATGTGTAAGTTCAAACCAAACGTTGTAAGATTATGGAGGTCAAAGCCCACAGAGAGATGGAACCAGAGAGAAAACAGAGTCACCAAAAAGCAGAGGCAGAGACACGCTTGCGCTGTGCACACACAGATAATAAGCCCAATGACTGGGGCAGTGGGAAAATCATTTAAAAAATAAAGGTAAATAGAAAGAAAAAGGGATAGAGAATTATTGAGAAAGAAAGGAGTGGACAGAGAAATGCTAAAAATAAGAGACTAGGGAGGGTGGATGGGTGCAAAGATCAAGAAAGATGGTGATGTGGGGGCGGATAATGGGGATTACAAAAGAGAGCCAGAGAGACCGAGAAACAGAGGAAGTCCTGGAAGTGGAAAGAGAGGAGAGATAGGTAGATAAAGTGATGGGTGAACATACACATGGATGATGAAACAGGTAGAGAGCTGCCTACATAGAAAGGCGGATAGACAGTGGGACGGTGGGTGGAGACATAGACAGATGATAAGACGGGCAGATCGAACGGTGGATGGAGATATAGACAGATAACAGAACAGATGAATAATGCTGAAAGACAGAGATGAGATAGAGAATGAGAGCCTCAGAATGAAAGAAGACAGATCAAATCAACCAGTCCAAGGAGAAGTAGAGAGAGTTAAAAAAAATACAGGAAGGAAAAAAATTAGGAGGGAGGCAATTTCAGAGACCTAGAGAGAGAAAGTAGGAGATAGACAGGGGAGAATCAGAGAGTGAGAGCAAGAGAGAGAGTTGAGAAGAATCTCGGGTGTGAATTCTCACTTCAGGAGTGTAGGACATGGGATTCGGGAAGAGCCTGTCTCACGAAACTGCCTCTGCTCCTTCCAGGTCTGTCCAAAAAATCCTGTTTCTCGGCCCAGGGGGGCCTGGTGGTGAGGTCAGGGGAGAACATGACCTTGGTCTGCAGCTCCAAAAGGGCCTTTGACCAGTTCCATCTGCTTCGGGAGTGTGGGAGGGAACCTTGGGTGCCCGCTTGCTGGAGGGCAGGGCCACCGCGGAGCACTCCAGGCAGAGTTCCCTCTGGGTCCTGGGACCCCAGCCCACAGCGGGGTCTACACATACTACGGCTCCTTCACTCGCTCTCCCTACTCGTGGTCAGACTCCAGCGACCCACTGTGCCTGTCCCTCACAGGTGAGGAACCTCTTCCTGGTCCATGCTTTGTTGTTCCCGTTCAGTCGCTAAGCTGTGTCTAATTCTTTACGATCTCGTGGACTGCAGCATGACAGACTCCTCTGTCCTTCACATTCCCCCCTTCGTGGATCACAACTTTGTCGTGGTGAAGGGGCTTGTGTAACTCAATGAAACTGTGAGCCTTGTCATGCAGAGCCACCCAAGCCTGACGGGTCAGAGTGAAGAGTTCTGAGCATATGTGGTCCCCTGGGGGAGGAAATGGCAACTCACTGCAGAACTCTTTCCTCCAGAACCCAGTGAAGAGTCCCATGCTTTACAATACACTAAATCTCATTGCAGAGGCCAAAAAGGCGATTTGGCTTTTTCCATAACATCTTACTGTATCACTGAGCTCCATGCTGGCCTCAGGGGACCTTAGGGCTTCTGGAGAAACAGACGCAATGAGAACCAGAGAGGAAAACAGATGGTAGATGGCATCTCAACATTCTTCCACCTCCTGTATGGATGGTCCACATCAGAGTCCTGTAATCAAGGCAAATAAAGAAAGGGTCAGGGTAGACCTATGAGGAAGAGAATCTGGGCCCATTCGGGAGGATCCGAGATTGCATCGTACCCTTGCTCTCAATGTTTTCCAGAAGGACCCCTGACATACATGTGATTTACCAACTAAGGAGCATGGATACTAACTCCTGGAGCAGACAGAATGTCTCTTGAGTACAGCTGTCTTTCATCGCCATGCATATCTTTCCTGCCTCCTTCTACCATGTCTTCTCCAGGATGCAGGATCTACTTAATGCATTTTCCAGGAAGGACCAGAAGCCTGCCCTTGCCCCATCAGTGCTCTGAGGGATGACAGAGTCAAGGACAGGCAGGAGGTCAACCTTCCAGGAACAAGAGTCCTCCTATGGTGGGGCAAGGAAGGTTACTGTTCACCCCGTCTGTCTTTTCTCCCCTAGGATCCACTACAAGTACTTGCCTGTCAACCATGGATCCACACACCACAGAAGGTAAGCAAGACGGTCTCCTATCTCCGCAAATTTCTGAGAAGACAGAAGGTTCTTGTGTAAGTGTTGATTCTATCACCTCTCAGCTCTGTGACTTTAGGTTCCTCCAAGTGCCTGTCATGTCAGCATTTGAGATCATGGATTGTATTAGAACCAGAAGGGGCATTGAGTCTCCCATTCTCTGGGACTGGGAATTTCTACATTGAACAAAGCAAGACAGTGTGACTTGACTCCATGCTAAGGGAGCTGCTTACCCTCCCACCATGAGCATCTTTGGGGAAGGATGGGGGGACAAGAGGAGAATTTTAGGGAGCACCTTCAGTATGCACTATTCCTCTGTTAGTGTTTTATGAACCAAACTTCCACAGTTCAGAAATAGAAATGTCGTGTCTTCTTGAGAATTCCATTCAAGGTCTATGTGGATGGAGGGGGAAATGTATGGAGGATTAAAGCGGTCCCCATTCATGCAAAAGCACCATGCCTTGTCATACAGGCAGCAGAGAAAAAATGCATCAGTGCCTGGGCGACCTGATTTCAGACCACTGCTGGTCTTGCATGGCCTCCTTACTTCATCCACTGCTAGCACCTCTCCTGGATGCTTTGCTGCCTCCTGGGTGTGGAGACCATACTGATCAGGTTGAGAGCTGCTGACACACTTTGACACAAGGATACAGTAACTCCTGTGTGTAGGGGCAGGGTGTGTGCAACGGATAACCAGACCTTCTTCCGCTGGCTTGTTGGCAGAAGCACTGCTTCCTCAAGGCCACTCCAGCCAGCTGCACCTTCTCCTTAGGCTCTCCGTAGCCTTCATCTATACCAGCATCTTCCTCGTGTTCTTGTCTCTCACTGGTTACACACAAAGTAAGTATGAAGAGCCACACTGTCACTGGTGTTCTACCCACAGTCGTAAGTCTGAAGGAGGAAAGCACTGCGTCATCTGACCCAGGGGGAGGTGGGCTCATAGCAGAGAATGGTGTTTCACTTCCTGTAGGTTAAAAACTGATTTCCTTTGTTGGCATCCCTGAGGGAATACCTTCCAGAGAACAATGGAACCCTGTTCTTTTTATGAAAATATGTGTTAATTTATTCTTAGCTGCCTCAGGTCTCAGCTGCAGCATGGGGGATCCTCACTGCGGTGCTGGGGTGCAATTCAAGGCTCCAGAGCTCACAGGCTCAGCAGTTGCAGCACATAAGGCTTAGTTGCTTCTAAGTATGTGGGATCTCAGTTCTCCCAGCGGGGATAGAACCCACACTCTCTGCACTGGAAGGTGGACTCTTAATCCCTGGGCCACCAGGGAGATTCTAAGCCCTGTTCTTCCCTTTAACCACAGCAATCTGTTCTTCTCCCCTTTATGATCTTGGGAATCTGCCGATACGCATGAGAGGATAATCAGTAATAGAAGACGTAGGATGAGATCCCTGGGTTTGCACAGGCTCCTGAGAGAGTCTGTCAGTGCCAGGGCATGTATATGGAGTGGGTTTTTTTTTTTTTTTTAATTTTAACTTAGCGGAGTAGACAGACTCAGCAACCTGGGACACAACCTGGCTTTGATGTCCCGACCAAAATATGGAGTTCTAGAAGAATCGCCCCCACCCCAAGAACCTTGACTCTCTTCTGTTTGCAGGTGTTGGCATCACGGAAGAAGAGCCCAAGGAAGACAGAACAGTGAACGGAGAGGCGAGTCCTCCAAGCCCAAACCCTTGCCATAGCCCGAGTCCCTCCAATGCCCAATGCCCCAGTCTTCGAAAATGACATCTCATTCCATCATTCACATCTCCTTCCTCTCAGGACCCATCAGCAGAAGATGTGATATTCGCTCACTTGAACCACAGGACCCTCTCTGAGAGACTGTTCACTCCCACTCCCCTGAGCCCCATGCACCTCTCCACCGAGCCCAGTAGCTATGAGGAATTCGATGTTAACCAAGACCGTGCTGAGCCCTGAGTGGCCCCATCCTTTGAGCACACAGTGTTATAAACTGAAGAGCTACATCTCTTTCTAAAGGGGTTCCTCCGTGGGCACTCCTTCTCCCCCAAAGCAACCCAGCAGCTCTGAAGTTAAGGGTGGAATCCAAGAATTATAGGATCGTCTTCAAAAATCCCACCACCTCTTAGTAATCCCCTTGCTATTCTAATACTGTCTTTTAACGATCTATCCTTTTGGGATAAGGTATTCTAATCAATTGCACATACAGGGTAGGTTACCATGGTCATCCTCCTTTTTTGAAATTTCCAGTAAAGCATAAAAATATCCAAGTTCAGTCTTCAAATTATTCAGTTTAAAATAAAAGAAAGCCAATTTTAAATACCTCTGTTCAGGTGGGAGGGGGCTTCGGCATTGGGAGATTGTGTTCACCTGTGGCTAATACATGTCAATGTATGGCAGAACAAATACAGTATTGTAATTAAAAAAATAAATAAATTTTTTTAAAAAGTAAAAAAAATAATAAAAATGAACTTGTTTACAAGACAGAAACAGACTTGTAGACTTGGCAAACAAACCTAGAGTTACAGAGGGGAAGGACGGGGGGAGAGATAGATTGGAAGTTTAAGATTAACATGTGCACACTGCTATATTTAAAACAAAATGCTTTCGATGAAAAAATATTCAAAGCAATGCATGCTGGCCAAAGAAAGATGAAGTATATTCTGTTTGAGATATTCAGTGTGGTGCCACTTGCCACATGAGGCTGCGTGTGTGCGTGCTACAGCGATTCATTCAATCCAATTCTTTGTGACCCCATGGATGATGTGGAGCTCGCTAGGCTCCTGTGAGCATGGGATTCTCCAGGCAAGAATCCTGGAGTGGGTTGCCATTCCCTTCTTGAGGGGATCTTCTAGACCCAGGGATCAAACCCTCATCTCTCATGTCTCTTGCATTGGCAGGTGGATTCTTTACCACTGAGCCATTAGGGAAGCCCCTCAGCCTTTTCCCAGCCGTGTGCCCTGAAGATGCTGGAGTTCTATGGGTAGAAACAGGACAACAAGATCCCCCTCAGTCTGGATCCGCACTGGCCGATGAAGTACTCACCCAGCCAAGCGGTACAGACAATGACTCTACACGTATATGGGGTGAAGCATTCAGTTCTTCAGTCACATCTGCCACATTTCAAGTGCTCAGTAGCATCATGTGCCCAGGTGCCATGGTGCTGGACAGAGCAGGTGTTTTTTTTTTTTCCTTTTTTTTAATACTTTATTCTATGTTACAATACTGTATTTGTTTTGCCATACATTGACACGAATCAGCCACAAGTGTACATGATCTCCCAATGTCAAAGCCCCTCCCACCTCCCACCCTACATCATCTCCCTGGATCATCCTGTGCACCAGCCCCAAGCATCCTGCATCCTGCATTGAACATAGACTGGCACTTTGTTTCTTATATGAAAGTATACCTATTTCAGTGCCATTCTCCCAAATCATCCCACCCTCCCCCTCTCCCTCAGAGTCCAAAAGTCCATTCTCTATCTCTGTGTCTCTTTTGTTGTCTCACATAGAGGGTCATCATTACTGTCTTTCTAAATTCCATATATCTGTGTCAGTATACTGTATCGGTGTTTTTCTTTCTGGCTTACTTCACTCTGTATAATCGGTTCCAATTTCATCCATCTCATTAGAACTGAGTCAAATTTATTCTTTTTAAGGGCTGAGTAGTACTCCATTGTGTATATGTACCACGGCTTTCTTATCCATTCATCTGCTGATGGACATCTAGGTTGCTTCCATGTCCTGGCTATTATGAACAGTGCTGCGATGAACATTGGGGTACATGTGTTTCTTTCAATTCTGGTTTCCTGGGTGTGTATGCCCAGCAGTGGGATTGCTGGATCATAAGGCAGTTCTATTTGCAATTTTTTAAGGAATCTCCACACTGTTTTCCATAGTGGCTGTACTAGTTTGCATTCCCACCAGCAGTGTAAGAGGGTTCCCTTTTCTCCACATCCTCTCCAGCATTTATTGCTTGTAGACTTTTGGATCACAGCCACTCTGACTGGTGTGAAATGGTACCTCACTGTGGTTTTGATTTTCATTTCCCTGATAATGAGTGATGTTCTTTTTAAGGGATGAGTAATACTCCATTGTGTATATGTACCACAGCTTTCTTATCCATTCATCTGCTGATGGACATCTAGGTTGCTTCCATGTCCTGGCTATTATAAACAGTGCTGCAATGAACATTGGGGTACATGTGTCTCTTTCAATTCTGGTTTCCTCGGTGTGTATGCCCAGCAGTGGGATTGCTGGGTCATAAGGCAGTTCTATTTGCAATTTTTTAAGGAATCTCCACACTGTTTTCCATAGTGGCTGTACTAGTTTGCATTCCCACCAGCAGTGTAAGAGGGTTCCCTTTTCTCCACATCCTCTCCAGCATTTATTGCTTGTAGACTTTTGGATCGCAGCCATTCTGACTGGTGTGAAATGGTACCTCATTGTGGTCTTGATTTGCATTTCTCTGATAATGAGTGATGTTGAGCATCTTTTCATGTGTTTGTTAGCCATCCGTATGTCTTCTTTGGAGAAATGCCTATTTAGTTCTTTGGCCCATTTTTTGATTGGATCGTTTATTTTTCTGGAGTTGAGCTGCATAAGTTGCTTGTATATCTTTGAGATTAGTTGTTTGTCAGTTGTTTCATTTGCTATTGTTTTCTCCCATTCAGAAGGCTGTCTTTTCACCTTGCTTATAGTTTCCTTTGTTGTGCAGAAGCTTTTAATTTTAATTAGATCCCATTTGTTTATTTTTGCTTTTATTTCCAGTATACTGGGAGGTGGATCATAGAGGATCCTGCTGTGATTTATGTCGGAGAGTGTTTTGCCTATGTTCTCCTCTAGGAGTTTTATAGTTTCTGGTCTTACATTTAGATCTTTAATCCATTTTGAGTTTATTTTTGTGTATGGTGTTAGAAAGAGGTCTAGTTTCATTCTTTTACAAGTGGTTGACCAGTTTTCCCAGCACCACCTGTTAAAGAGACTGTCTTTACTCCATTGTATATTCTTGCCTCCTTTGTCGAAGATAAGGTGTCCATAGGTGTGTGGATTTATCTCTGGGCTTTCTATTTTGTTCCATTGATCTATATTTCTGTCTTTGTGCCAGTACCATACTGTCTTAATGACTGTGGCTCTGTAGTAGAGCCTGAAGTCAGGCAAGTTGATTCCTCCAGTTCCATTCTTCTTTCTCAAGATTGCTTTGGCTATTCGAGGTTTTTTGTATTTCCATACAAATCTTGAGATTATTTGATCTAGTTCTGTGAAAAATACTGCTGGTAGCTTGATGGGAATTGCATTGAATCTGTAGATTGCTTTAGGTAGTATACTCATTTTCACGATATTGACTCTTCCAACCCATGAGCATGGTATATTTCTCCATCTATTAGTGTCCTCTTTGATTTCTTTCATCAGTGTTTTATAGTTTTCGATATATAGGTCTTTAGTTTCTTTAGGTAGGAATATTCCTAAGTATTTTATTCTTTTCGTTGCAATGGTGAATGGAATTGTTTCCTTAACTTCTTTTTCTACTTTCTCATTATTAGTGTATAGGAATGCAAGGGATTTCTGAGTGTTGATTTTATATCCTGCAACTTTACTATATTCATTGATTAGCTCTAGTAGTTTTCTGGTCGAGTCTTTAGGATTTTCTATGTAGAGGATCATGTCATCTGCAAACAGTGAGAGTTTTACTTCTTCTTTTCCAATTTGGATTCCTTGTATTTCTTTTTCTGCTCTGATCGCTGTGGCCAAAACTTCCAGTACGATGTTGAAGAGTAGTGGTGAAAGTGGACACCCTTGTCTTGTTCCTGACTTTAGGGGAAACGGTTTCAGTTTTTCACCATTGAGGATAATGTTAGCTGTGGGTTTGTCATATATAGCTTTTATTATGTTGAGGTATGTTCCTTCTATTCCTGCTTTCTGGAGAGTTTTTATCATGAATGGATGTTGAATTTTGTCAAAGGCTTTTTCTGCATCTATTGAGATAATCATATGATTTTTATTTCTCAGTTTGTTAATGTGATGAATTACATTGATTGACTTGCGGATATTGAAGAATCCTTGCATCCCTGGGATAAAGCCCACTTGGTCATGGTGTATGATCTTTTTAATGTGTTGCTGGATTCTGATTGCTAGGATTTTGTTGAGGATTTTTGCATCTATGTTCATCAGTGATATTGGCCTGTAGTTTTCTTTTTTTGTGGTGTCTTTGTCAGGTTTTGGTATTAGGGTGATGGTGGCCTCATAGAATGAGTTTGGAAGTTTACCTTCCTCTGCAATTTTCTGGAATAGTTTCAGTAAGATAGGTGTTAGCTCTTCTCGAAATTTTTGGTAGAATTCAGCTGTGAAGCCGTCTGGACCTGGGCTTTTGTTTGCTGGAAGATTTCTGATTACAGTTTCAATTTCCATGCTTGTGATGGGTCTGTTAAGATTTTCTATTTCTTCCTGGTTGAGTTTTGGAAAGTTGTACTTTTCTAAGAATTTGTCCATCTCTTCCAAGTTGTCCATTTTATTGGCATATAGTTGCTGATAGTAGTCTCTTATGATTCTTTGTATTTCTGAGTTGTCTGTCGTGATCTCTCCATTTTCATTTCTAATTTTGTTGATTTGATTTTTTTCTCTTTGTTTCTTGATGAGTCTGGCTAATGGTTTGTCAATTTTATTTATCCTTTCAAAGAACCAGCTTTTTGCTTTGTTGATTTTTGCTATGGTCTCTTTTGTTTCTTTTGCATTTATTTCTGCCCTAATTTTTAGGATTTCTTTCCTTCTACTAACTCTGGGGTTCTCTATTTCTTCCTTTTCTAGTTGCTTTAGGTGTAGAGTTAGGTTATTTATTTGACTTTTTTCTTGTTTCTTGAGGTATGCCTGTATTGCTATGAACTTTCCTCTTAGGACTGCTTTTATAGTGTCCCAAAGGTTCTGTGTAGTTGTGTTTTCATTTTCATTCGTTTCGATGCATATTTTGATTTCTTTTTTGATTTCTTCTGTGATTTGTTGATTATTCAGAAGGGTGTTGTTCAGCCTCCAAATGTTGGAATTTTTAATAGTTTTTCTCCTATAATTGAGATCTAACCTTAGTGCATTATGGTCAGAGAAGATGCTTGGAATAATTTCGATTTTTTTGAATTTATCAAGGTTAGATTTATGACCCAGAATGTGATCTATCCTGGAAAAGGTTCCGTGTGCACTTGAGTAAAAGGTGAAATTCATTGTTTTGGGGTGAAATGTCCTATAGATATCAATTAGGTCTAACTGGTCTATTGTATCGTTTAACGTTTGCGTTTCTTTGTTAATTTTCTGTTTAGTTGATCTGTCCATAGGTGTGAGTGGGGTATTAAAGTCTCCCACTATTATTGTGTTATTATTAATTTCCCCTTTCATGCTTGTTAGCAGTTGTCTTACATATTGCGGTGCTCCTATGTTGGGTGCATATATATTTATAATTGTTATATCTTCTTCTTGGATTGATCCTGTAATCATTATGTAGTGGCCTTCTTTGTCCCTTTTCACAGCCTTTGTTTTAAAGTCTATTTTATCGGATATGAGTATTGCTACTCCTGCTTTCTTTTGGTCTTTATTTGCATGGAATATCTTTTTCCAGCCCTTCACTTTCAGTCTGTATGTGTCCGTTGTTTTGAGGTGGGTCTCTTGTAGGCAGCATATATAGGGATCCTGTTTTTGTATCCATTCAGCCAGTCTTTGCCTTTTGGTTGGGGCATTCAACCCATTTACATTTAAGGTAATTATTGATAAGTATGCTCCTGTTGCCATTTACTTTATTGTTTTGGGTTCGGGTTTATACGTCCTTTTTGTGTTTCCTGTCTAAAGTCTATCCTTTAGTATTTGTTGGAGAGCTGGTTTGGTGGTGCTGAATTCTCTCAGCTTTTGCTTGTCTGGAAAGCTTTTGATTTCTCCTTCATATTTGAATGAGATCCTTGCTGGGTACAGTAGTCTTGGCTGAAGGTTATTATCTTTCATCACTTTAAGTATGTCTTGCCATTCCCTCCTGGCCTGAAGAGTTTCTATTGAAAGGTCTGCAGTTATTCTTATGGGGATCCCCTTGTGTGTTATTTGTTGTTTTTCCCTTGCTGCTTTTAATATTTGTTCTTTGTGTTTGATCTTTGTTAGTTTGATTAAAATATGTCTTGGGGTGTTTCGCCTTGGGTTTATCCTGTTTGGCACTCTCTGGGTTTCTTGGACTTGGGTGATTATTTCCTTCCCCATTTTAGGGAAGTTTTCAACTATTATCTCCTCAAGTATTTTCTCATGGTCTTTCTTTTTGTCTTCTTCTTCTGGGACTCCTATAATTCGAATGTTGGATCGTTTCATATTGTCTTGGAGGTCTCTGAGGTTGTCCTCATTTCTTTTAATTCGTCTTTCTTTTTCCCTCGCTGATTCATTTATTTCTACCATTCTATCTTCTATTTCACTAATCCTATCTTCTGCCTCCGATATTCTACTATTTGTAGCCTCCAGAGTGTTTCTGATCTCAGTTATTGCATTATTCATTTTATGTTGACTCTTTTTTATTTCTTCTAGGTCCTTGTTAAACCTTTCTTGCATCTTCTCAATCCTTGACCCCAGGCTGTTTATCTGTGATTCCATTTTGATTTCAAGATTTTGGATCATTTTCACTATCAGTATTCGGAATTCTTTCTCAGGTAGATTCCCTATCTCTTCCTCTTTTGTTTGGTTTGGTGGGCATGTCTCCTGTTCCTTTACCTGCTGGGTATTCCTCTGTCTCTTCATCTTGGTTATATTGCTGCGTTTGGGTGGCTTTTCTATATTCTGGGAATTTGTGGAATTCTCTTTCTTATAGAGCTTCCTCTCTGTGTTTGGGGTTATCTCAGTGGCTTGTCAAAGTTTTTTGATTAGGGAGACTTGTGTTGGAGTTCTGGTGGGTGGAGCTGGATTTCCTCTCTCTGGAGTGCTGTGAAGTGCGAAGTAATGGGTTATGAGACGTCGATGGTTTTGGAGTATTTTGAGTTGCCTTTGTATTGGAGCTCAGGGGCTTGTTCTTGTGTTGCTGGAGATTTTGCGTGGTGTGTCTTGCTCTGGAGCTTGTTGGCCCTTGGGCGGTGCTCAATTTCAGTATAGGTATGAAGGCGTTTGATGAGCTCTTATTGGATAATGTTCCCTGTATTCAGGAATTCTTTGATGATCTCAGGATTTGGACTTACAACTCCTGATTCTGGTTTTCAGATTTATTTTTACAATAGCCTCATGATTTCTCCATCTATTCAGCACTAATGTTTAAACATCTAGGTTAATGATGATAGGATTGTCCAGCTTGAGGGTCGTCCCTAGAGGGTCGCTGCGTTACTTGGAGGAGAGAAGAGGGTTAGAGGTGAGTGGAATGGGGTGAGGTGGGATCAAAAGTGGAAAAAGCAAGCTAGCCTGTAACCACTTTCTTGTGTGCGCTCCGACGTCTGGGCTGCTCAGAGGTGGTCACAGTTATACATGGAAGAGGAGAGGGAGGAAGTAGATAGAGGTGGAGAGGAGGATAAAAGAGGGAGGTGGAAAGGAGGAATACAGATCCGGCCAGTGACCAGTTCTCTTAGAATTCTCCACCTTCTGGAGCACACAGAGATTCATAGAGTTGGGTAGAGAAGAGGAGGGGGAGGGGGGAGACAAAAGCCACCTGGTGGAGAAAAGAGAGATTCCAAAGGGGGAGAGAGTGGTCAAGCCAGTAGTCTCGCACTCATGTAAAATTGGGTACTGAAGATTAGGTTTTTAAAAGTACAAAATTGGCAACAAATACCAAAATGTTGAGATTAAAAATCTGGAGTAGAGATTGGATTTTCAAAGATAAAATATTAAAGATAAGAAGAAGGAGAGAAAAATTTTTTAAAAATTGAGAAAAAAATAAAATAGAATAAAAGACTCCAGAATTATTAAAAAACAATTTCCACCATCAATAGGACTATATACAGCTTTTGCTTTAAAGATAGGGTTTTGTTTTTTTTTGAAAAGTAATAATAGATTATAAAAATAATAAATAGAAATATAGAAGACTTAAAAATTTAAGCAAGTTTAGAAAAAAAAACGAAAAAGAAAAGAAGAGAAAACAAATTTAAAAAAGAAAAAAATTTAAAGAAAGAAAAAAAATTCATAAAAAAAAATCACGCTTCCACATCATCCCCCTCGCCCCCCCAAAAAAATTGATCATAAAAGTAGTAACGGTATATCTGGCGCTTTCTCTGTCATTGTGGACTGTATGGGGTCGCTACCAAGGCAGTTGCCTCTGTTTGACTTCCTCTGTTTGCTGGTCCCTTCCGTGTCTGATTTCCGTCTTGACACAGGGAGGGTGGTGGTGGACTCTGCACTGGGCTTGCCCCTTCTTGCTTCTTTAACCTTGTGGGGCCTGCCCTATGCTTCATGCACTTCCCTGGTCTATGTCGCTCAGGTTTGGTGCTCCGGATTGGCGGTCAGGAAGCCCTCCGAGACTTGGATTTGGTTGAACAGGGGTTTTGTTCCCTTCCCAGGTCTGAGCGGCTAGGGAGTTTGGCGCACGCAATTGCGACTTCTGGGCTTCCGGTCGCTCAATTTTCTGGGAGCTCCATCAGGGCTCTTTCTCCGGCAGATGATAACTGTTCAGAGCCCCCCAGCAGTCTCAATAGCAAAGAAACCTGCTTGCAATTTGGTAGGTAATGTCACTCTTGAGCTGCGATTGCCCCCTTCCAGCACTTAAGGCTCTGGCTGCCTGTCGCCGGAGGGGGATGGTCTGCAGCCAGCTATTGCCTATCCGTCCTTTGTTCTGTGCGCAGGCCTGTCGGTGTCTTATGTTCGAGCGTCTTGCATGTTAGCTATCCCACAGTCTGGTTTGCTAGACCAAGATAGCTCTTTCTAGCCATGCGCGGACCCAATTCTGGCCCCATTACGCCCCAATTCTCGAGAAAAGCCCTGCAGCCTACGTCTCCCGCAGCCCAATTCTTAGAAAGCACTGTCGCTGGCGTGATCCTCCCTGCCCAACCCCCACTGCTGTCAGACGCAGGCGTTTGCGCTGCTTATCCGCTGTATCCGCTGGGGGTTATACTGTTGAATTCGTAATCTGTTGGTTTTAATTATTTATTTAATTATTCTTCTTTCCTGTTATGTTGCCCTCTGTGCTTTCAGGGCTCGCCCCATACACAGCTGTGAGAATGTTCCCCAATTTTACGAAATCTCTCTTTTTAAGAGTCTCTTCCTGGGACAGGATTCCCTTTCCAGGATGGAATTCCCTTCCCGGGATGGGGCTCCCTCCCTACCTCCTTTGTTTCTATCTTCGTCGTATATATTAATTCCTACCTGGTTTTGAAGCCAATGATCTGCTTTGCTGGATGCCTGATATCCTCTGCCAGTAGTCGGAAGTTGTTTTGTGGAATTTACTCAGATTTGAAATGTTCTTTTGATGAAGTAGTGAGGGAGAAAGTGTTCTCCCCATCCTATTCCTCCGCCATCTTTTTTTGACTCTTGACACAGGGAATTCTATTCAGTATCTTGCCATAAATCATAATGGAAAAGAAGATATATGTCGAGCTGAATCAATTTGCTGTACGGCAGAAATGAACTACAATAATTTTTTAAAATTTGTGGTTTATATATCGAAACATTACAAAAAAACAAAATGAAACATTACATGGCAGTAAAAATGCACAAACTGAAATAACAAAGAATACAGATCAATTCTGAAACATAATATTAAGTAAATAAAAGGACATTTTTACAAGGGTGACTGTACTGTTGCTCCATTACATACATAATGATCAAGAGGAAACCAGATTTATTCCTTAGGGAGCATCACTAATGTTAGCAACCCCCACCCCCAGGATAATGGTGTGGAATCACAGTCCTTAATGAGGTTCTTTCCTGTCTATGAACAACAGCTGAACTGGGTGTATGTCTGCCCTTGGCCTTCAGAACAACTGGACCATTTTGTTCCAGTTTGGAGTTGATTGTTGTGGACACACCCTTCACTCAAGCATTCTCGAGCTTGGAAGTCTCTACTTGACATATTTTGTGTTCATCTGAGACTCTCAGGGACAGGGTAACCTGGTGGGCTGCCATCTATGGGGTCGCACAGAGTCGGACATGACTGAAACGACATAGCAGCAGCAGCAGCAGAGTATCTAGGAAGCAAGGTGGTCCACCTTTTCAGGCAGAACAAATCCCCCTCCCAAAAAACACCACAGTCACCTTTACACACGTTATCTTTGTGTACATGTGTGGTCCTTGGATTGGAAAGGGAGGAAAAGAAAGAGACAGAGAGAGTATTGTGTGTGCAACGTTTCCACTCACAATCATGAAATAATTTCAGATGAAGAAAAGTCAGAGAAAGACAAATATCACGTGATATCGTTTACTTGTGACATCTAAAAAATTAACTTCTTTACATAACAGACTCACAGAGAATGAGTTTACGGTAACCAGGGGGGATAGTGTCAGAGGGAGGCTATATTGTAAGATTAGTACTGACATATACACACGGCTATATTAAAAATGCATGACTACAAGGACCGACTGTGGTTGGTTCTACTTAACATTCTGTAACTACTTAAGTGGGAAAAGAATTTGAAAAGCAGCAGATGCATGTGTCTGTATAACTGAGTCACTTTGCTGTACACCTGAAACTAACACAGTTAGCGCCCTAATCACATATATTACAGTGCAGAATTCTTTCATATTTTCAAAGAACCATAATATGTATCTCTGGTTCACTCATAAGAATGCAGAATAAAAGTCTCTATTAATGAGTCTTTAATTGGCAAGCTGCACTGAGCCTGACATATGATGTGGCAACATGTGGTTTCTCTTCTGTGAAGAGTTAAGGTTAATGAGATTTATCATGAGCTGGGAAAAGCATCCTGCATGGTATACACTGAAGCACAGTTACTGCTTCCTAAAGGCAGCAAGATCTCTTCGAATCCTCTGATGTTTATACTGTTTAGGGAAACAAAAAGTGATGATCAAGTCATGAGGCATGCTGCATGATGCGGCTCAAGTAAGACTTCCATCCCCGGCGTGAGAAGAGGCTGGCCATCTTCCCATGTGACATGAACCTGGCAGATTGTACCAACAACACCGCCCGCCTTCCGCATCCTGTGACTCTGTCAGCTTTGCTCAGTTCTGCCTCCTGTCTCACAGAAGCAGAGCCATGTGCCCCACTCTCCTCGGCCTCCTGAGTCTTGGTGAGTCTGGAATGACACGGTTGGAGGGGGTTATGGTGGAAATCGGAGGGTCCTCGCACCACTGACCAGGTTCCCTGCATGAGAGGGCAAAGAGTGTGGGGTCCATCAGGACAAGCCATCTCTGACGTGGTTTTCCTTCTAGGGTTCTGTGTGAATCTGAGGATCTGGGCAGCCATGGGTGAGTCCTCCCCATCCCTTATTTCTCTGTTGAGCAGAGCAGTTGGGGCTGATGCAGAGGACACTGGGGGCTGGGGTGAGACCCTTGTCGGTACAGGTGAGAGCTGCTTGCCCTGTGCATCCCAGGTCCTCCTATTGGCCTTGATACTCATCTTTACTCTCCCCAGAGGTCAGCCCAGCTCTGGACCCTGGACCTGAAGGCACAGTGTGAGGTCTGGGAGCTGGGGGCTAGGCTCACTCAGTGCCATTTCCATCATGAGAGGAGAGCAAAAGGCTGCAGCCCACAGACCCTCCCCTACAAGCTGGCTCACGGCATCTCCAGCCGGCCCTTAACAGAAACTGCAGGACCACCCACTAGACCTAAACCTAGGGACAGGTGTGGCCATCAGGCAGGGCCACCTGGACCTTATCACACATTTGATGTAGGTTAGCTAACAAAGGAGCCAGCTTCAAGCTTTATTATCTTCTTTCCAGTCAAGTGGCTTTTTCACTTTTTGCCTGTGTTACTGTTAGTTGCACAGTCGTGTCCGACTCTTTGAACACTATGGACTGTAGCTCACCAGGCTCCTCTGTCCATGGGATTCTCCAGGCACGAATACTGGACGGGGTTGCCATTTCCTTCTCCAGGGGATCTTCCTTATCTGGGGACTGAACTCTGCTTTCCTGCATTGCAGGAAGTTTCTTTACCATGTGAGCTACAACAGATCCAGCAGGGAAGCCCTCTCACTTCTTTTCCACACATCAGTTTTTTTGTGGTGTATCTTTGCCTGCATCGCACAGAATGCAGGATCTCTGTTCCATGATTAGGGATTCACCCCAGGCCCTTGGCAGAGACAGTGCTAGTCCTAACCGCCGGACCACCCAGGAATCCCCAGTGTTCTGTGTTTTGAGAGAGTTTTCAGCATTTTGTCAACCCAAGGAGTTATTCTTCTCCTGATAAGAATCACTGCTGAGAATCATATTCTTAGAATCTCCGTGATGTCTGTCCTGGGTTGACTGTGTCTCTCTCTGTCCCCAAACCCCAGGTGTCCTTGAGTATCAGGGTGATACACTTTAGGGTTGGTGCCTTGGAAGAACTGAAAGGGAAGCGCTCCAACAAGAACAGTGGGGAGAGGGCACCATTCCTATTTTCCTCTCAAAACCTGTGACTCCTTCTCTCCTAGGTGACTATGAGAAGCCCTCTTTGTCAGCCTGGCCAAGCCCCATGGTTCCCTTAGGACAGACTGTGACTCTTCAGTGTCACCTCCGTCCTCCAAGTAAGAGATTCAGACTCTTCAAAGTAGATGGGACCAGTTTGACCGAGCTCCATGGAAATCATTTCAACACCTTCATCCTTGGTCCAGTGACCAGAGAACATGCCGGGTCCTACACATGTTCCCAATTCTCCAGGGCTTTTCCTAAGTCTTACAGACACAGTGACCCCGTGCAGATTGTGGTCACAGGTAGGAGGGGCCAGCACAGCCCGGGACAGCCATCTATGCAGGGAATCCCATCCTAGGTCCAAGTTCCTTACGTGGTCCAAGATTTACTCTGGATTTCCAGCCAGGATGAACCAGGAAGGGGAACCCACTCTGAGAGTTTAAACTCAGGCTGTTGAATAGATTGGGGGCTCTGGCAAAGGAAGGAGGAGCCTCCTTAGGCATTAGTTAGACATGATGCTGCCACTGCCTGCCACCAGGGAGGATCAGGACTTGTCACCCAGTAGGAAGCTGTAATCCCATAGGAAGGAGCTGGAGTCCCAGGGAGGAGTCCCAGGAATGTCTCCAGAGGCATGAGGTGGGGGTCACAGATAGGGAAATGTTTCCTTTTTTCTCCACCTCCTTTCCAATCTCCTGCCAGTCATCACCCACATTATAGACGAGTGTGAACGGAGCCAGGGAATGCATCATCAGAACCACCCAGCTTCCCACCGAACAAACTAGGGAAGGATGAAGCTGAGAGCATGGCAACCCACTCTAGTATTCTCGCCTAGTGAATGCCATGGACAGAGGAGCCTGGCAGGCTATGGTTCATGTGGCTGCAGAGTTGGACAGGACTGAAGTGTCTGAGTATGCATGCATGAAGCTGAGAGCAGATCCAACAGCTAAAGAGCTTAGACTAAACACAGAGGAGGCTGGGGGTCTTGAGCAAAGAGAAGCAGAAAAGCATGAGCCAGAGCCCGAGAACAAGGCTGAAGAAAATACAACAGAACAGACAGGAAGGGCAATTGGTTTTGATGGTTCAAGGGGACATTTTTCACACCTTCAGGTGTCAGGGGAAGCGCCGAGGTGGATTGACTCACTGAAGCTCACAAGCTCTTTGCTCCTAGGTGTGTTCCCAAAACCCTCCATCTCAGCCCACCCCAGCCCCCTCATGCATTTGGGAGAGAATGTGACCCTCCGCTGTCACTCACCACTGTTGTATGACAACTTTATCCTGCACCAAGAAAATAGCACAGGGCATTTCCAGAAACGTGGAGAGATGCTCACTGGTGGGCATGCCACAGCTGACTTCTCCATTGGCCCCATGACTTTGGAGACTGGGGGCACCTACAGATGCTACGGCTCTCTCAGCCACTCCCCTATGAGTGGTCAGCCCCCAGTGACCCCGTGGACATCATCATCACAGGTGAGTGTGGCCAGACCAGTCCCTTCTGCTCTCTGTGTCACAGAAGGTCTGGTGTCCAGTCCAGCATCAGCACCAGGAGAGAATGACAGGCGTGCAGAGACACAAACTCGGGAGAGGGAGCAAACCTAGAGAGAAGAGGTATGAAAGCAGAACGGAAAAGAGAACAGAGTCCCTGCCGGGTGCTAAGGGAAGTCACAGCCAGGGACAGAGCGAAGGAGCGAGAATGTGAAAGAAGGACCAAGGGAAAAAAATGCACCACAGCAGGGACCCAGGCAATACCCCGCTCAGGAAGCCAATAATGGGCAGTTAAGGGGTTAGTTTCCAGCTTTCATATCAGAGTTACCTTCCTCTGTCAGCAGCACACTGTGGTACCAGACGCCCTGCAGTCTGGCCCCTGGGTGATCAGATGGAGGTTGACATCCTGACATTGCTCAGCCTGGCAGTTTAAGGCATCCTTCTGCATCAAAAAGGGGGATGGTCCTTCCAACCGTCCCACTGAGGAGTCCCTTCTAGCCCCTGGGGGTGGGCATGGCAGCCCTGAACACACCCTCAAAATTGAGATGGTCAAAGATCGAATGAGATTCTGGCAATTTCCACTCCATAATCTCTTCTTCTGGGTCAATGCCATGTTTTCTAATGGTACCAGCAGTAGTTAGTAAGTTCCATTTATTCACTTCTTTTTTTTTTTATTTTATTTTTACTTTATTTTACTTTAGAATACTGTATTGGTTTTGCCATACATTGACATTTATTTTAAGAGAACCACACATGTTTTATTTTTTAATTTATTATTTATTTATGTTTGTTGAAGTCTAGTTGACTTCAGATGTTGTTAATTCCTGTTGTACAACCGAGTGATTCAGTTATTCATATACATACCTATACTCTTTCTTTAAAAGGGACATTAAATGACAATCCATTTTAAAAATTATTTCTTTGTTCAGAGGATTGTAAATGACACTCCATTTTTAAAGTTATTTCTGATTTTTCCCTGTGCCAGGTCTCCCTTGCTGTGGGGCTTTCTCTCCCGGCGGTGGGCAGCCTCCTCATTGCAGGGCCTCTCTTGTTGAACCCTTCGGGCTTTAGTCCTTTGTTTAGGACTAGAGTTACTTTGTGCTCTGAGATCAATGTCTCCTCCTTCCAAGTCGGTCCAGGAAACCCTCTTTCTCAGGCCAAGGGGGACCCGTGCTGAGGTCAAGAGAGAATGTGACCTTGGTCTGCAGCTCCGAGAGCACCTTTGACCAGTTCCATCTGCTCAAGAAGGGGCAGAACCTTGGACGCCCGCTCCCTGGAGGGCAGGGGCCCCTCGGAGCACTCCAGGCAGAGTTCCCTCTGGGTCCTGGGACCCCAGCCCACAGCGGGGTCTACAGGTGCTACGGCTCCTTCACTCGCTCTCCCTACCTGTAGTCAGACTCCAGCGACCCACTGGTCCTGTCTGTCACAGGTGAGGATCCTCTTCCTGGCCCATGTTTTGTTCTTCCTGTTCAGTCGCTATGTTGTGTCCAACTCTTTGTGACCCTGTGGATGCAGCACGACAGATTCCTCTGTCCTTCACTATCTCCTCCTCGTGCGTCACAGCCTTATGGTGGTGAAGGGGCTTTCGTACCTTAGGGAAGCTATGAGCCAGTCGTGCAGGGCCACCCAAGCCTGATGGATCACAGTGAAGAGTCATGACAAAACGTGGTCCCCGGAGGAATAAATGGCAACCCATTCCAGGATTCTTGCCTGGAGAACCCATGAAGAGTCCCATGTTTACAATACACTAAGTCTCATTGTGCTGTCAAGAAGGCCATTTGGCTTTTCCTATAATATCTTATTGTATCACTCAGCTCCTTCTCAAGGGTTCCATGATGGAGTCAGGGGACCTTAGGGCTTCTGGAGAAATGGAGGCAATGAGGACCAGAGAGGAAAAGAGATGGTAGTTGGCATCTCAACCCTCTTCCACCTCCCATATGGATGTTCCACAGCAGACTCCTGTCTATCCAGACAAATAAAGAAAAGGGTCAGGGTAGACCCAGGAGGACGAGAGGATGAGCTCATTCGGGAGGATCCGAGATTGCATCAGCCCCTTGCTCTTAATGTTTTCCCAGTAGCATCACTGACATACAGGTGATTTTCCAGTTAAGGAGCATGGATACTCATTCCTGGAGCAGTCAGAATGTCTCTTGGTTACAGCTGTCTTTCATCGCCAGGCATATCCTTCCCACCTCCTTCCACATCCCTTCTCCAGGATGGAGGGTCTACTCAACCCATTCATGGTGAGGGACCAGAAGGTCTCCCCTGCCCCATCAGTGCTCTGAGGGATGACTGAGTCAAGGACAAGCAAGAGGTCAACCTTCCAGAAACAAGAGTCCTCAATTGGTGGGGTGAGGAAGGTTACTGTTCACCCTTTCTGCCTTTTTTCCCCTAGGATCCACTACAAGTACTTGCCCACCAACCATGGATCCACACACCACAGAAGGTAAGCAAGACAGTCTCCTATCTCAGCCAATTTCTGAGAAGACGGAGGATTCCTGTGTGAATGTTGGTTCTACCACCTCCCAGCTCTGTGACTTTGGGCTCCTCAACGTCCCTGTCATGTCAGCATTTGAGATCATGGTCTGTATTAGAACCAGAGCGGGAATTGAGTTTCTCATTCTCTGATACTGGGAATTTCTACATTGAGTAAAGTGAGACAGAGTGACTTGACCCCATGCTAAGGGAGCTGCTTACCCTCTCTCCACCAGTATCTTTGGGGAAGGATGGGGGGACAACAGAGAATTTTTGGGAGCACCTTCAGTATGTGATATTTCTCTGCTAATGTTTTATGAACTAAACATTTGACAGTTGAGAAATAGTAGTGTCATGTCTTCTTGAGGATTCCATTCCAGGCATATGTGGATGGAGCTGGAAATATATGGAGGATTAAAGCAGTCCCATTTATGCAAAAGCACCATACCTTGTAGCACAGGCAGCAGAGGAAAACTGCATCGGTTCTTGGGCAACCTAGTTTCAGACCGCTGCTGGTCTTGCATGGCCTCCTTACTTCATCCTCTGTTAGCATCTCTCTTGGATGCTTTGCTGCCTCCTGGGAAGTGGAGAACACACTGATCAGGTTGTGAGCTGCTGACACACTTTGACGCAAGGATACAATAACTCCTGTGTGTAGGGGCAGGGTGTATGCAACGGATAACCAGACCTTCCGTTGGCTTATTGGCAGAAGCACGGCTTACTCAAGGCCACTCCAGCCGGCTGCACCTTCTCCTTAGGCTCTCCGTAGCCTTCATCTATACCAGCATCTTCCTTGTTGTTCTTGTCTCTCACTGGTTACCCACAAAGTAAGTATGAAGAGCCAAACTGTCACTGGCGTGCTACCCACAATTGTAAGTCTGAAGGAGGAAAGCACTGCGTCATCTGACCCAGGGGGAGGTGGGCTCATAGCAGAGAATGCCGTTTTCACTTCCTGTAGGTTAAAAACTGATTTCCATTGTTATAATCCCTGAGGGACTATCTTCCAGAGAACAATGGAACCCTGTTCTTTTTATGAAAATATGTGTTAATTTATTCTTAGCTGCCTCAGGTCTCAGCTGCAGCATGGGGGATCCTCATTGCAGTGCTGCTGTGCAATTCAAGGCTCCAGAGCTCACATGCTCAACAGTTGCAGCACATAAGGCTTAGTTGCTTCCAAGTATGTGGGATCTCATTTCTCCCAGCAGGGATAGAACCCACACTCTCTGCACTGGAAGGTGGACTCTTAATCCCTGGGCCACCAGGGACATTCTAAGTCCTGTTCTTCCCTTCAACCACAGCAATCTTTTCTTCTCTCATTTATGATCTTAGGAATCTGCTGATATGCATCAGAGGATAATCCATAATAGAAAACATAGGATGGGATCCCTGGGTTTGCACAGGCTCCTGAGAGAGTCCATCAGTGCCTGGGCATGTATATGGGAAGGGTTTTTTTTTCTTTTAACTTAGTGGAGTAGACAGCCTCAGCAACCTGGGACACACCCATGCTTTTTTTGGCTTTGATGTCCTGACCAAAATATGGAGTTCTGTAAGAACTGCCCCTACCCCAAGTGCCTTGACTCTCTTCCATTTGCAGATGTTGCCGTCATGGAAGGAGAGCCCAAGGAAGACAGAACAGTAAAAGGTGAGGTGAGTCCTCCCAGCCCAAACCCTTGCCGTAGCTCGAGTCCCTCCAATGCCCAATGCCCCAGCTTTTGAAAATCGCATCTTATTCCATCATTCACATCTCCTTCCTCTCAGGACCCATCAGCAGAAGACGTGATATTTGCTCACTTGACTCATGGGACCCTCTCTGAGAGACTGTTCACTCCCACTCCCTGAGCCCTATGCAAATCTCCACCAAACCCAGTGTCTATGAGGAATTTGACATAAACCAAGTCCATGCTGAGTCCTGACCTGGCCCCATCCTTTGAGCACACAGAGTTGTAAATTGAAGAGCTACATCTCTGTTTAAAGTGGCTCCTCTGTGGGCACTCCTTCCCCTCCTCCAAAGCAGCCCAGCAGCTCTGAGGTGAACAGTGGAGTCCAAGAATTATAGGATCATCTTCAAGAATCTCACCACCTCTTAGTAATCCTCTGGATATTCTAATACTCTATTTTAACTATCTAACTTTTTGGGAGAAGGTATTCTAATCAATTGCACATACAGGGTAGGTTACCATGGTCCTTCTGCTTTTTTGAAAATTCCAGTAAAGCATAAAAATTTGCAAGTTGAGTCTTCAAATTATTCAGTTTAAAATAAAAGAAAGCCAATTTAAAAAAACCTCTGTTCAGTAATACTTTACAAGGATGAACTTGTTTACAGGACAGAAACAGACTTGTAGACTTGGAAAACAAACTTAGAGTTACAGAGGGGAAGGATAGGGGAAGAGATAGACTGGAAGTTTAAGATTGACATGTGCACACTGCTCTATTTAAAACAAAATGCTTTCCATGAAACAATGATGAAAGCAATGCGTGTTGGCCAAAGAAAGATGAAGTCTATTCTGTTGAGACATCCAGTGTGGCGCCACTTGCCACATGAGGCTGCGTGTGTGCGTGCTACGGCGGTTCAGTCATGTCCGACTCTTTCTGACCCCATGGATGCTGTGGAGCTCGCTAGGCTCCTCTGTGCATGAGAGAGTCCATCAGTGCCTGGGCATGTATATGGGAAGGGTTTTTTTTTCTTTTAACTTAGTGGAGTAGACAGCCTCAGCAACCTGGGACACACCCATGCTTTTTTTGGCTTTGATGTCCTGACCAAAATATGGAGTTCTGTAAGAACTGCCCCTACCCCAAGTGCCTTGACTCTCTTCCATTTGCAGATGTTGCCGTCATGGAAGGAGAGCCCAAGGAAGACAGAACAGTAAAAGGTGAGGTGAGTCCTCCCAGCCCAAACCCTTGCCGTAGCTCGAGTCCCTCCAATGCCCAATGCCCCAGCTTTTGAAAATCGCATCTTATTCCATCATTCACATCTCCTTCCTCTCAGGACCCATCAGCAGAAGACGTGATATTTGCTCACTTGACTCATGGGACCCTCTCTGAGAGACTGTTCACTCCCACTCCCTGAGCCCTATGCAAATCTCCACCAAACCCAGTGTCTATGAGGAATTTGACATAAACCAAGTCCATGCTGAGTCCTGACCTGGCCCCATCCTTTGAGCACACAGAGTTGTAAATTGAAGAGCTACATCTCTGTTTAAAGTGGCTCCTCTGTGGGCACTCCTTCCCCTCCTCCAAAGCAGCCCAGCAGCTCTGAGGTGAACAGTGGAGTCCAAGAATTATAGGATCATCTTCAAGAATCTCACCACCTCTTAGTAATCCTCTGGATATTCTAATACTCTATTTTAACTATCTAACTTTTTGGGAGAAGGTATTCTAATCAATTGCACATACAGGGTAGGTTACCATGGTCCTTCTGCTTTTTTGAAAATTCCAGTAAAGCATAAAAATTTGCAAGTTGAGTCTTCAAATTATTCAGTTTAAAATAAAAGAAAGCCAATTTAAAAAAACCTCTGTTCAGTAATACTTTACAAGGATGAACTTGTTTACAGGACAGAAACAGACTTGTAGACTTGGAAAACAAACTTAGAGTTACAGAGGGGAAGGATAGGGGAAGAGATAGACTGGAAGTTTAAGATTGACATGTGCACACTGCTCTATTTAAAACAAAATGCTTTCCATGAAACAATGATGAAAGCAATGCGTGTTGGCCAAAGAAAGATGAAGTCTATTCTGTTGAGACATCCAGTGTGGCGCCACTTGCCACATGAGGCTGCGTGTGTGCGTGCTACGGCGGTTCAGTCATGTCCGACTCTTTCTGACCCCATGGATGCTGTGGAGCTCGCTAGGCTCCTCTGTGCATGGGATTCTCCAGGTAACAATCCGAGAATGGGTTGCCATTCCCTTCTCAAGGGAATCTTATTGACCCAGGTATCGAACCCTCATCTCTCATGCCTCTTGCACTGGCAGGCAGATTCTTTACCACTGAGCCATTAGGGAAGCCCCTCAGCCTTTTCCTAGCCATGTGCCCTGAGGGTGCTGGGGATCCAGGGGTAGAAACAGGACAATGTCCCCCTCAGTCTGGGTCCTCACTGGCTGATAAAGTATTCACCCAGCCACGCAGTACACACAATGACTCTACAGTATATGGAGTGAAGCATTCAGTTCTTCAGTCACACCCGCCACATTTCAAGTGCTCGGTAGCATCATGTGGCCAGGAGCCATGGTGCTGGACAGAGCAGATGCTTAAAAAGTCCCATCACCATCACCACAGAGAATTCTACTGGACATTCCACTCCAGATCACTGAGGGCTGCAGGGGAACACTTGCCCCAGGGAGGCTTTGCACACGTTGTGTTAATCCATTGATATTTGCATGCTTTGTCATTTTTTGCTTCTTTTCACCAAAGACAGGATTTGAGAATCTTGTGCCTTTTAGGTTATCAACTGGTGGCACACTGTGGCTTGGCTCAGCCAAGCGGAGGGCTGAACAGGATAACACCATGAGGACCCCGGTGTGAACTGAGCTGACAAGTGGGGTGAAGATCAAGCTCCATGGAGCCTTAGCTGCTCATTGAGCTCTCTGTGAGTGATGTCTCTCCTGGCTTAGAACTAAATCCCCAAGAACTCCTTTACCAAGAAATGTCAGGATCGCTTAAAGTGAACACATTCTGGGGCTCCTCTGTTGCTACTGTCACTGTTTCCATTTTTTCCCCAGTTATCCTTTTTTTTTTTTTTGGCCTTTAGGTGCAGGAACCAGATGTCATAATCTTCATTTTTCTGAATGTTCACAGTGTAGACATGAACATCAGTTATTCTCACATATCTTCTTTTGAAAAAATATTTCTTTTTTTTTCTATTACTGTATAGTTTATTGCATAGTAGTACTATAAGTAACCTTGGAGTAAACAAATTACAGATTTTTCATTGAATTTTTTTTCAAAATAAAATGCCTTTGAACTTTGTACATATAGGCTAAACTTTAAGGAATACTTTAAATAATTTTGGTTATACTCTAAGTATATTTTAAGTAAATTTGAATGTTAGCATTTGATGCCACATTCTGCAGAATCTGAATTCTTCACCCAACTACAGAAGATGGGTTTATCTGCGTCATGGGTGTATTTCTGCTGTGTGGCACCACTGCCTGGTACGCAGTAGGTACTCTGCAATAATTTATGAACTGACCCAAGATGAGAAGTAAATTCCATATCAGAATGGCTGCTATCCAAAAGTCTACAAGCAAGAAATACTAGAGAGTTGTGGAAAAACGAAACCCTCTTACACTGTTGGTGGGAATGCAAGCTAGTACACCACTAGGCAGAATACTGTGGATATTACTTAAAAAACTGGAAATAGAATTGCCTTATGACCCAGCAATCCCACTGCTGGGCATACACACCGAGGAAACCAAAATTGAAAGAGACACAGGTACCACAATGTTCATCATAGCACGGTTTATAATAGCCAGGACATGGAAGCAACCTAGATGTCCATCAGCAGACGAACGGATAAGCTGTGGTACCTATACACAATGGAGTATTACTTAGCCATTAAAAAGAATACATTTGAATCAGTTCTAGTGAGATGGATGAAACTGGAGCCTATTATACAGAGTGAAGTAAGTCAGAAAGAAAAACACCAATACAGTATACTAACACATATATATGGAATTTAGAAAGATGTTAATGATGACCCTGTATGTGAGACAGCAAGAGAGACACAGATGTACAGAATAGTCTTTTGGACTCTGTGGGAGAGGGCGAGGGTGGGATGATTTGGGAGAATGCCATTGAAACATGTATAATATCATATGTGAAACGAATCACCAGTCCAGGTTTGATGCAAGATACAAGATGCTTGGGGCTGGTGCACTGGGATGACCCAGAGGGATGGTATGGGGAGGGAAGTGTGAGGGGGGACTCAGGATGGGGAACACGTGTACACCCGTGGCGGATTCATGTTGATGTTTCACAAAACCAATACAAATTTGTAAAGTTGAAAAAAAATTATGCTGGTTCCAGGTATTTAGAACTGAAATTTTAAAAATACCATTTACAGTAGCACCAAAAAATGAAATACCTAATTATAAGTCTATCACAATATGTACATATCTATGTCTAGAAGATGAAACAGTGTGTGAAAAAATCAAATAAAATCTAAGTATATGGATAAAAAACAATCAATATAATATTGTAAAGTAATTAACCTCCAATTAAAATGAATAAATTTACATTTAAAATAAATTTAAAAATTAAAATTAAAAAATTTTTAATAGATAAAATTTCCCCCCAAAATAATAATGACTTATGGACTGACCAAAGATGAGAAGTAAATTCCATTTCTGGAGGGGACTGGGAAAATAAACTTATGAGTCCTATTTGGAGCCAGACTGTCCAGGCTGACTCAGGACGAGAACATGTGTCCCACCCTCTACAGCAGGTGATCAAACTGGGCAGATAGAGAAAAAGCTGAGACCTCAGGTCTGGGCTGAGATGCCTCCTGAGCCCTGCCTGGAGACATCGGCGTCAGGTCCACGGAATGGCCACCCCTTGCTCCGAGTCCACAGCCATGGGGACCCTGAAGGGCGGCGGCAGCCCCCCAGGGACCACATCCTGTTTGTCCTCTAGGGCCCTGTGGTCTCCTCATCTGTACAAAGTGGGGATGGGGGCGCCTAGGTGCTAAGAGGTGCAGACATGCCTTCCATCCTCTCTGACCTTCTCCTTGGCCAGATGAGCAGGGCAGTCTTTTTTTTTTTTTTGGCCTTTAGGTGCAGGAACCAGATGTCATAATCTTCATTTTTCTGAATGTTCACAGTGTAGACATGAACATCAGTTATTCTCACATATCTTCTTTTGAAAAAATATTTCTTTTTTTTTCTATTACTGTATAGTTTATTGCATAGTAGTACTATAAGTAACCTTGGAGTAAACAAATTACAGATTTTTCATTGAATTTTTTTTCAAAATAAAATGCCTTTGAACTTTGTACATATAGGCTAAACTTTAAGGAATACTTTAAATAATTTTGGTTATACTCTAAGTATATTTTAAGTAAATTTGAATGTTAGCATTTGATGCCACATTCTGCAGAATCTGAATTCTTCACCCAACTACAGAAGATGGGTTTATCTGCGTCATGGGTGTATTTCTGCTGTGTGGCACCACTGCCTGGTACGCAGTAGGTACTCTGCAATAATTTATGAACTGACCCAAGATGAGAAGTAAATTCCATATCAGAATGGCTGCTATCCAAAAGTCTACAAGCAAGAAATACTAGAGAGTTGTGGAAAAACGAAACCCTCTTACACTGTTGGTGGGAATGCAAGCTAGTACACCACTAGGCAGAATACTGTGGATATTACTTAAAAAACTGGAAATAGAATTGCCTTATGACCCAGCAATCCCACTGCTGGGCATACACACCGAGGAAACCAAAATTGAAAGAGACACAGGTACCACAATGTTCATCATAGCACGGTTTATAATAGCCAGGACATGGAAGCAACCTAGATGTCCATCAGCAGACGAACGGATAAGCTGTGGTACCTATACACAATGGAGTATTACTTAGCCATTAAAAAGAATACATTTGAATCAGTTCTAGTGAGATGGATGAAACTGGAGCCTATTATACAGAGTGAAGTAAGTCAGAAAGAAAAACACCAATACAGTATACTAACACATATATATGGAATTTAGAAAGATGTTAATGATGACCCTGTATGTGAGACAGCAAGAGAGACACAGATGTACAGAATAGTCTTTTGGACTCTGTGGGAGAGGGCGAGGGTGGGATGATTTGGGAGAATGCCATTGAAACATGTATAATATCATATGTGAAACGAATCACCAGTCCAGGTTTGATGCAAGATACAAGATGCTTGGGGCTGGTGCACTGGGATGACCCAGAGGGATGGTATGGGGAGGGAAGTGTGAGGGGGGACTCAGGATGGGGAACACGTGTACACCCGTGGCGGATTCATGTTGATGTTTCACAAAACCAATACAAATTTGTAAAGTTGAAAAAAAATTATGCTGGTTCCAGGTATTTAGAACTGAAATTTTAAAAATACCATTTACAGTAGCACCAAAAAATGAAATACCTAATTATAAGTCTATCACAATATGTACATATCTATGTCTAGAAGATGAAACAGTGTGTGAAAAAATCAAATAAAATCTAAGTATATGGATAAAAAACAATCAATATAATATTGTAAAGTAATTAACCTCCAATTAAAATGAATAAATTTACATTTAAAATAAATTTAAAAATTAAAATTAAAAAATTTTTAATAGATAAAATTTCCCCCCAAAATAATAATGACTTATGGACTGACCAAAGATGAGAAGTAAATTCCATTTCTGGAGGGGACTGGGAAAATAAACTTATGAGTCCTATTTGGAGCCAGACTGTCCAGGCTGACTCAGGACGAGAACATGTGTCCCACCCTCTACAGCAGGTGATCAAACTGGGCAGATAGAGAAAAAGCTGAGACCTCAGGTCTGGGCTGAGATGCCTCCTGAGCCCTGCCTGGAGACATCGGCGTCAGGTCCACGGAATGGCCACCCCTTGCTCCGAGTCCACAGCCATGGGGACCCTGAAGGGCGGCGGCAGCCCCCCAGGGACCACATCCTGTTTGTCCTCTAGGGCCCTGTGGTCTCCTCATCTGTACAAAGTGGGGATGGGGGCGCCTAGGTGCTAAGAGGTGCAGACATGCCTTCCATCCTCTCTGACCTTCTCCTTGGCCAGATGAGCAGGGCAGTGTGGGGACTACCAGCTCAAGGGAACTTCAAAGCTCAAACAGCTTGAGAGGCCAAGGATCCTGATAGGGAGAGAATCAGCCCAAGTTTTGTTGGCAAATCTCTCACTTCCAGGGCTGAGTCTGGCCCAAGAGACCCTGAACCATGCAGGTGGGTTCTCACAGATCTCCTGGAAACTATATCTCACTTGAGTCCCAGGAACTTGGTATGGGGCAAGGTCGGGACACTGGGATTCTAGAGTGATGCTGGTGAAACCTGGAAGGGCTCCTGAGCTGAGCTGGAGAGTGAGGGATAGGGAAGTCCTGGGACTCAGCCTCTGACTTCATTCCAGGGACCTTCCACAAACTCCCCATCTGGGCTGAGACTCTTTGGGGCAGCTCAGGGTGCCCATGTGAATACACCGTATGCAGAGTTGGAATGTGAGAGTGAGCACACAGACCATCAGGGAGAATACTGCAGTTGGCCTGCACTATTTTGAGAAGGAAATGGCAATGCATTCCAGTGTTCTTGCCTGGAAAATCCCACGGACATTGGAGCCTGCCAGCCTACAGTCCATAGGGTTGCAAAGAGTCAGAGATGTCTGAGTGACTTCATTTTCTTTCTTTTATTTTAAAGTTTATTTATTTTACTGGTTCTACTTTTAATCTCTTCATATACATATTTTATTGACGTGTAGTTGACTTACAATGTTTCAGTTGCACAGCAAGGTGATTTTCAGTTATACAAATGTGCATACATTATTTTTCAGATTATTTTCCATTTTAGGTTATTACAAGATATTGACTATAGTTCCCGTGCTATACAGTAAATCTTTGCTGCTTGTTGCATATCTTTTTTTAAAATTAGGAATCTAGCACTGTATTCATACTTCTATTTTTAAATTTCTGGTTTATTCCACATCAGTGTTATGCTGCACTGAGAGTGAAAGCATGATGCCAAAATCCCACCATGTCCACATTAAAGTAAATGGGAAGCAATGGCAATGTTAACTGAGGGGGGAGATATTGAATCGCATTATGTTACTGGTGGGCTTTCCTGGTGACTCAGAGGATAAAAGGTCTGCCTGCAATGCAGGAGACCTGAGTCGATCCCTCGGTTGTGAAGATCTCCTGGAGAAGGAAATGGCAACCCACCCCAGCATTCTTGCCTGGAGAACCCCCATGGACAGAGCAGCCTGGTGGGTTGCAGCCTGTGGGATCACAAAGAGTGAGACACGACTGAGGGACTAAACTATTTTCAAGGCTCTGAACTTGAAAGAAATAACACTTTCCATTCATCTAGAGATAAAAAAGTGGCAAAACAGACAGAACTTTTAGTCTTGTCTGGGGTTTAAAGGGACATTATGACCAGACCTGCATGGACAGCCTGAAGAACAAAGTATTCCAGAATTAAAAGATTTCCACAGTGCAGTGGGCATAAGTATAGCTATGGCTGATCCCTGTTGATGTATGGCAGAAGCCATCACAGTACCATAATTGTCCTAAAATTAAAGTTAAATAAATTAAGGGGAACAAAGCTTGCAACAGGACTTCCCTAGTGGTCCACTGGTTGGGAATCTGCCCGACTATGTGGAAGACACGGGCCTGGGAAGATTCCACATGCCTCGGGGCAGTTGAGCCCGTGGGCCACAAGCCCATGTGCCTAGAGCGGGTGCTCCACAACAAGAGAAGCCACGGCGGTGAGAGACCTTGAACCACAGCAGAGAGCAGCCCCCTTCCCACACCTAGAGAAAGCCTGTGCACAGCGACAGAAAGCCAGCACAGACATTAACTAGTTAATTAAAACACTGCGACAGCCAGCCACACCTCCTCCTCTTCTAGTGTGTGTGTGTAAGTGTGAAAGTGTGAGTTCACACGTGGGTATTTAATCTCTATTGTTCTCTCTTCTCCTTGGAATTTTCCTCCCCATGGGCTAAGGTTATTTTACATTCAGTAAACACTGTTGGACCATCCCTCTCACTCCCCAAAAAGCCCATCTAACTCAGGTAACATGATTCTTTGGGGCACAAGTTCATGATCTCGTTGATCTGCTGGCTTTCCAAATAAAGTCACTATTCCTTTCCTGAAGCCCTCATCACTCTGTCCCTTGACAGACGATGTGAGGTTGGACTCAGAGCACATTCATGAGATTTTAGCAGACGTGTCATTCATTTTAGACAAAATCCATAGACATTACTCTTACAGTTGATATCTATGGAGTAAAAGAAGATACACAGATGGCCAACAGGCATATGAAAAGATGCTCAGCACTGCTAATTAGTAGAGAAAGGCAATCGACACTGCAAGGAGGTACCACCTCATACCCATCAGAATGGCCGTCATTAGACAGTTGATGAGTAACATGATGGAGAGCATGGGGAGAAGAGGGAAACCCTCTCACACTGTTGGGGGAGTGGAAACTGGTGCAGCCAGTGTGGGAAACAGTATGGCAGTTCCTCAAAAGAGTAAAAACAGAGTTTCCATATGATCCAACTATTCCAATCCTGAGCATGTATCTGGAAAAAATATATATACCTTGAAAAGATTGATGCACCCCTATGTTCATAGCAGCAAAACTTAGTAGCCATGACATGGGAACAGCCTAACTGTCCATCGAGAGATGAACGGATAAAGAAGATGCATCTGCTTATACACACAGAGAATGGAACACCACTCAGACATTTAAAGAATGAAATCATGCCATCTGCAGCAGTATGGATGGACCTGGAGATTAACATATTAACGGAAGGAGACAGAAAGGGAAAGACAATTTTCATGTGATATCCCCCGTATGTGGAATCTAAAAGGAACATATCCATGAAACAGGAACAGACTCACAGACATAGAGAACAGGCGTGTGGTTGCCAAGGAGGGAAGGACTGGGAGCTTGGGATGAGCAGATGAAAGCTATTTATACATAGAATGAGTAAAGAATGAGGTCCTACAGTGTGGCACAGGGAATTCTATTCAGTCTTGCCATAAATCATAATGGAAAAGAATATATATCTTGAGTTGAATCAATTTTCTGTACAGCAGAAATGAACTATACTTCAATGTTTTTGTAATTTTTAAAAATTTGTGGAATAAATATGTGCAATGAAACATTACATGGCAGTAAAAATGCACAAACTGAAATGAAAAAGAATAAGATCAATTATGAAACACGATATTAAGTAAATAAAAGGACATTTTAAGAAGGGTGGCTGCACTGTTGCTCCATTACATACGTAATCATCAAGAGGAGAGCAGATTTATCACTTAGGGAGCACCACTAATGTTAACGACCCCCCCCCGCCCCGCCCCGGCACAATGGTGTGGAATCGCTGCCCTTACTGAGGTTCTTTCCTGTCTATGAACGACAGCTGAACTGGGTGTGTGTCTGCCTTTGGAGTCCTGAAACTGGGCCATTGTGTCCCAGTTTGGAGTTAATTGTTGTGGACATGCCCCTCACTCAAGGATTGTGGAGCTTGGAAGTCTCTACTTGACATATTTTGTATTCATATGAATATCCCAGGGATCGAGTCATGAGATGTGCTCCATGATGCAGCTCAGGTAAGACTTCCATCCCTGGCGTGAGAAGAGGCTGGTCATCTTCCCATGTGACATGAACGAGGCAGACTGTACCAACAGCACCACCCGCCTTCCGCATCCTGTGACTCTGTCAGCTTTGCTCAGTTCTGCCTCCGGTCTCACAGAAGCAGAGCCATGTGCCCCACACTCCTCAGCCTCCTGAGTCTCGGTGAGTCTGGAAAGACACGGTTGGAGGGGGTTATGATGGAAATCGAGGGGTCCTCGCAACACCACCCAGGATCCCTGCATGAGGGTGCAAAGCCTGTGGGGCCCATTGGGACAAGCCATCTCTAACGTGGTTTTCCTTCTAGGATTCTGTGTGAGTCTGAGGATCTGGGCAGCTGTGGGTGAGTCCTCCCCATCCCTTATTTCTCTGTTGAGCAGAGCAGTTGGTGCTGATGCAGAGGACACTGGGGCTGTGGTGGGACCCGTGTCAGTACAGTGAGAGCCACGTGCCCTGTGGATCCCAGGTCCTCCTGTTGGCCTTGATACTCATCTTTACTCTCCCCAGAGGTTAGCCCAGCTCTGGACTCTGGACCTGAAGGCACAGTGTGAAGTCTGGGAACTGGGAGCTAGGCCCACTCAGTGCCATTTTTATCATGAGAGGGGAGCAAGAGGCTGCAGCCCACAGAGCCTCCCCTACAAGCTGGCTCATGGCATCTCCAGCCGGCCCTTATCAACAGGATCTGCAGGAAGCCTCCTGGACCTGACCCTAGGGACAAGTGTGGCCATCAGGCAGGGTCACCTGGACCTTGTCACACATTTGATGTAGGTTAGATAACAATGAAGACAGCTTCATGCTTTATTTCCTTCTTTTCAGTCAGGTGGCTTTTTCACTTGTTACCTATGTTACTGTTAGTCACCCAGTCATGTCTGATTCTTTGCGACCTCAAGGACTGTAGCTCACCAGGCTTCTCTGTCCATGGGATTCTCCAGGCAAGAGTACTGGACAGGGTTGCCATTTCCTTCTCCAGGGGACCTTCCCTACTGGGGAACTGAACCCTGTTCTCCTGTTTGCAGGAAGTTTCTTTACCATGTGAGCTACAACAAATCCAACAGGGAAGCCCTCTCACTTTTCCATGCATCAGTTTTTTTGTAGTGTTTCTTTTGCCTGCATTGCACAGAATGCAGGATCCCCGTTCCATAACTAGGGATTAACCCCGGGCCCTTGGCAGAGACAGTGCTGAGTCCTAACCACCAGACCACCCAGGAATCCCCAGTGTTCTGTGTTTTGAGAGAGTTCTCAGCATTTTGTCAGCCAAGGAGATATCCTTCTCCTGATAAGAATCACTGCTGAGAATCATATTCTTAGAGTCTCCGTGATGTCTGTCCTGGGTTGACTGTGTCTCTGTCTGTCCCCAAGCCCCAGATGTCCTTGAGTATCAGGGTGATGCACTTTAGGGTTGGTGCCTTGGAAGAACTGAAAGGGAAGCGCTCCAACAAGAACAGTGGGGAGAGGGCACCATTCCTATTTTCCTCTCAAAACCTGTGACTCCTTCTCTCCTAGGGCAATATCCGAAGCCCTCTTTGTCAGCCTGGCCAAGCCCCATGGTTCCCTTAGGACAGACTGTGACTCTTCAGTGTCACCTCCGTTCTCCACGTAAGAGATTCAGACTCTTCAAAAGAGATGGGGCCCGTGTGACCGAGCTCCATGGAAATCATTTCCACAACTTCAGCCTTGGCCCGGTGACCAGAGAACATGCTGGGTCCTACACATGTTCCCAATTCTCCAGGGCTCTTCCTAACTCTACCAGACCCAGTGAACCCCTACAGATTGTGGTCACAGGTAGGAGGGGTCCAGCCCACACTGGGCCAGCTTTCTATGCAGGCAATCGCATGCTAAGTCCAACTTCCTTACGTGGTCCAAGATTTAATCAGGATTTCCAGCCAGGATGAACCAGGAAGGGGAACCCACTCTGAGAGTTTAAACTCAGGGTGTTGAATAGATAGGGTGCTCTGGCAAAGGTAGGATGCTGCCACTGCCTGCCACCAGGGAGGATGGGGACCTGCCACCCAGTAGGGAGCTGTAATCCCATAGGAAGGAGCTGGAACCCCAGGGAAGAGTCCCAGGAATGTCTCCTGAGGCATGAGGTGGGGGTCACAGATAAGGAAATGTTCCCTTTTTTCTCCACCTCCTTTCCAATCTCCTGCCAGTCATCACCCACATTCTAGATGAGTGTGAACGGAGCCAGGGAATGCATCGTCAGAACCACCCAGCTCCCCATTGAACATACTAGTGACAGGATGAAGTTGAGAGCATGGTAACCCACTCCAGGATTCTCGCCTAGTGAATGCCATGGACAGAGGAGCCTGGCAGGCTATGGTTCATGTGGCTGCAGAGTTGGACAGGACTGAAGTGTCTGAGTATGCATGCATGAAGCTGAGAGCAGATCCAACAGCTAAAGAGCTTAGACTAAACACAGAGGAGGCTGCAGGTCTTGAGCAAAGAGAAACAGAAAAGCATGAGCCAGAGCCCAAGAACAAGGCTGAAGAAAATACAACAGAACAGACAGGAAGGGCAATTGGTTTTGATGGTTCAAGGGGACATTTTTCACACCTTCAGGTGTCAGGGGAAGCGCCGAGGTGGATTGACTCACTGAAGCTCACAAGCTCTTTGCTCCTAGGTGTGTTCCCAAAACCCTCCATCTCAGCCCACTCCAGCCCCCTCAAGCGTGTGGGAGAGAATGTGACCCTCCGCTGTCAGTCACCACTGTTGTATGACAACTTTATCCTGCACCAAGAAAATAGCACAGGGCATTTCCAGAAACGTGGAGAGATGCTCACTGGTGGGCATGCCTCAGTTGACTTCATCATTGGCCCCATGACTTTGGAGACTGGGGGCACCTACAGATGCTACGGCTCTCTCAGCCACTCCCCTATGAGTGGTCAGCCCCCAGCAATGCCGTGGACATCATCATCTCAGGTGAGTGTGGCCAGACCACTCCCTTCTGCTCTCTGTGTCACAGAAGGTCTGGTGTCCAGTCCCGCATCAGTACCGGGAGAGAATGACAAGCGTGCGGAGACACAAACTCGGGAGAGGGAGCAAAGCAGAAAGAGAGGAGGTGTGAACACAGAAGAGAAAAGAGAACAGAGTCCCTGCCATGTGCTAAGGGGAAGTCACAGCCGGGGAGAGAGTGAAGGAGCGAGAATGTGAAAGAAGAACCAAGGGAGAAAAATGCACCACAGCAGGGACCCAGGCAATACCCGGCTCAGGCAGCAAATAATGAGTGGTTAAGGGATTAGTTTCCAGCTTTCATGTCAGAGCTCCCTTCCTCTGTCAGCAGCACACTGTGGTACCAGACACTCTGCAGTCTGGCCCCTGGGTGATCGAGATGGAGGTTGACATCCTGACGTTGCTCAGCCTTGCAGTTTAAGGAATCCTTCTGCACCAAGAAGGCGGAGTGGTCCCTCCAACCGTCCCACTGAGGAGTCCCTTCTAGCCCCTGGGGGTGGGCATGGCAGCCCTGAACACACCCTCAAAATTGAGATGGTCAAAGATCGAATGAGATTCTGGCAATTTCCACTCCATAATCTCTTCTTCTGGGTCAATGCCATATTTTCTAATGGTCCCAGCAGTAGTTAGTAAGTTCCATTTATTCACTTCTTTTTTTTTTATTTTATTTTTACTTTATTTTACTTTACAATACTGTATTGGTTTTGCCATACATTGACATTTATTTCAAGAGAACTACACATGTTTTATTTTTTAATTTATTATTTATTTATGTTTGTTGAAGTCTAGTTGATTTCATATGTTGTTAATTTCTGTTGTACAACCGAGTGATTCAGTTATTCATATACATACCTATACTCTTTCTTTTAAAAAGGACATTAAATGACAATCCATTTTAAAAATGATTAATTTGTTCAGAGGATTGTAAATGACACTCCATTTTTAAAGTTATTTCTGATTTTTCCCTGTGCCAGGTCTCCCTTGCTGTGGGGCTTTCTCTCCTGGCAGTGGGCAGCCTTCTCACTGCAGTGCCTCTCTTGTTGCACCCTTCGGGCTTTAGTCCTCTGTTTAGGACTAGAGTTACTTTGCGCTCTGAGATCAATGTCTTCTCCTTCCAGGTCGGTCCAGGAAACCCTCTCTCTCAGCCCAGGGCGGACCCGTGCTGAGGTCAGGAGAGAACGTGACCTTTGTCTGCAGCTCTGAAAGCGCCTTTGACCAGTTCCATCTGCTCAGGGAGAGTGAGAACGTTGGGTGCCCCATCGCTGGAGGGCGAGGCCCCCATGGAACACTCCAGGCAGAGTTCCCTCTGGGTCCTGGGACCCCAGCCCACAGCGGGGTCTACAGGTGCTACAGCTCCTTCACTCACTCTCCCTACTCATGGTCAGATTCCAGCAAACCACTGGTCCTGTCTGTCACAGGTGAGGAACCTCTTCCTGGCCCATGTTTTGTTCTTCCTGTTCAGTCGCTATGTTGTGTCCAACTCTTTGTTACCCTGTGGATGCAGCACGACAGACTCCTCTGTCCTTCACTATCTCCTCCTCATGGATCACAGCCTTGTAGTGATGAAGGGGCCTTTGTACCTCAGGGAAGCTATGAGCCAGTCGTGCAGGGCCACCCAAGTCTGAAGGGTCATAGTGAAGGGTACTGACTAAAGGTGGTCCCCTGGAGGAGGAAATGGCAGCCCATTCCAGCATTCTTGCATTGAGAACTGATGAAGAGTCCATGCTTTACATTATAGTAAATGAGATTGCACTGGGCAAATAATCTATTTGTGTTTTTGCATAAAACTTACTGTATCATGAGCTCTGTCACAAGGGCTCCATGTTGGTGTCAGGGGAACCATAGTGTTTCTGGAGAAATGGAGGCAATGAGAACCAGAGAGGAAGAGAGATGGTAGACGGCATCTCAACCTTCTTCCATCTCCTGTATGGATGCTCCACAGCAGAGTCCTGTCTATCCAGGCAAATACAGAAAAGGGTCAGGGTAGACCCACAAGGACGAGAGGCTGGCCTGATTTGGGAAGATCAGAAATTGCCTTGGCTCCTTGCTCTTAGTCTTTTCCCAGAAGCAGCTCTGACATACAGGTGATTCCCAATTAAGGAACACAGTCATTCCTGGAGAGAACCGAATGTCTCTTGCTTACAGCTGTCTTTCACCACCAGGCATATCCTTCCCGGCTCCTTCCACCATCCCTTCTGCAGGATGGAGGGTCTACTCAGTGCATTCATGGGGAGGACCAGAAGCTCTCCCCTCCCCGTCACTGCTCTGAGGGATGACAAAGTCAAAGACAGGCAGGAGGTCAACCTTCCAGAAAGAATAGTCCTCATTCAGTGGGTATGAGGAAGGTTACTGTTCACACCTTCTGGCTTTTCTCCCCTAGGATCCACTACAAGTACTTGTCCATCAACCATGGATCCACACACCACAGAAGGTAAGCAAGACTCTCTCCTATCTCAGCAAATTTCTCAAAAGACAGAGGGCTCCTGTGTGAGTGTTGGCTCTGCCACCTCCCAGCTCTGTGACTTTGGGCTCCTCAATGTCCCTGTCATGTCAGCATTTGAGACCGTGGTCTGCCTAGAACCAGAGGGGGCATTGAGCTTCTCATGGTGTGACTGGGGATTTCTAAATTGAACCAAACGGGTCAGAGTAACCTAACCCCATACTAAGGGAGATGCTTAACCTCCCTCCACCAGGATCTTTCGGGATGGATGACAGGGCAACTGGAGAATTTTAGGGAACCCCTTATAAGTGTGTTATTCCTCTGTTAGTGTTCTGTGAACTAAGCATTTCACAGAGCAGAAATAAGTGTCATATCTTCTTGAGGACTCCATGCCAGGTCTATGTGGATGGAGGAGGAAATGTATTGTGGATTAAAGGGTCACATTCAACCAAAAACACCATGCCTTGTCATACGGGGCAGCAGAGAAAAACTGCATCCATGCCCGGGGGACCTTGGTTCAGATGTCTGCTGGTTCTGCACAGCCTCTTTACTTCATCCACTGCTAGCATCTCTCCTGGATGCTTTGGTACCTCCTGTGTTGTGGAGACCATAACTGATCGGGTTGATAGATACTGGCAGTTTGATCCAAAGATACAATAAATCCAGTGTGTAGGGGCACAGCCTGTGCAACGAATACCCAGACCTTCCTTTGCTTGTTGGCAGAAAAACAGCTTCCTCAAGAACACTCCAGCACATGGAACATTGTCCTTGGACTCTCCAGAGCCTTCACCTCTACCAGCATCTTCCTCGCTGCTCTTGTCTGTCACTGGAGTTCTACCCCAAATCGTAAGTCTGAAGAGGCGAGCTCAGCATCATCTGACCCAGGGGGAGAGAATGACATACCAGAGAATGGCATTTTAACTTGCTATAATCTAAGAACTGATTTCCTTTGTTGTAATCCCTGATGGAACATCTTCCAGAGACCATGGAGCCCTGTTCTTTTTATAAAAATATTTTTTGATTTATTCTTGGCCGCATCAGGTCTTGGCTGCAGATGGGGAAACCTCACTGTGGAGCTGGAGTGCAGTTCAAGGCTGCAGAGCTCATGGGCTCAACAGTTTCAGCAATGAGGATAGTTGCTTCAAGGCTGTGGGATATCTGTTCTCCCACCAGGGATAGAACCCACGCTCCCTGAGCTGGAAGGTTGACTCTTAATCTCTGGACCTCAGGGACATTCCTACTCCTGTTATTCCCTTCAACTACAGCCATTCATTTTCCTCCCCTACATGATCCTGGGACTCTGCTGATATGTAGAAGATCTTGGTCCACAACAGAAGATGTAGGATGGGTCTGTGGGTTTGCACAGGTTCTGAGACAGTCCATGGATGGCTGGGCTTATATATGGAATGTTTTGTTTTGTTTCATTTAGAGGAAAAGACAGATTCAGCCACCTGGGGGCACAGCCCTGCCTTTTTCTAACTTTGATGTAACTATCAAAGCTGAAATAACTGCATCCACCCTGAAGAGCCTTGACTCTCTTCCATTCACAGATGTTGCCATCATGGAAGGAGAGCCCATGGAAGACAGAACAGTGAGCGGTGGGGTGAGTCCTCCCAGCCCAGATCTTTGCCATAGTCTGAGCCCCTCCAATGCCCAACAGCCCACCCTTTGAAGATCATTTCTCAGTCCATCAATGTCACCTCTCTCCTCTCAGGACTCTGCAGCAGAAGACGTGATATACGCTCACTTGGACCTCGGGACCCTCTCCGTGAGACGGTTCACTCCTGCTCCCCTGAGACCCATGCACCCCTCTGCCGAGCCCATTATCTATGAGGAATTCAACATAAACCAAGACCATGCTGAGCCCAGACCTGGACCCATCCTCTGAGCACAGAGTATTACAAATCGAGGACCTAGATCTCTTGTAAAGGGCTTCCTCGTGGACATTCCTCCTCCAAAGCAGCCCAGCAGCTCTAAGGTGAAGAGTGGAGTCCAAGAATAATAGTATCGCCTTCAAAAATCCCAGCACCTCTTAATAATCTCCTGGCTATTCTAGGACTCTATTGTAACTATGTCACTGCTTGGGGAGATGCTATATTCAATCGTATATACTAGGTAGCTTATCATGATCAGCCTACTTTTTCTAAAATTCTAATAAAGCATAAAAAATTTGCCAGTTGATTCTTCAAATATTCAGTTTAAAATAAAACAAAACCAATAAAAGAAAACTCCTCTTCAGTAACATTTTACAAGGGAAAACTTATTTACAGGCCGAAACGGACTTGTAGACTTAGAGAACAAATGTAGAGTTACCAGAGGAGAAGAGTGGTGGGACAGATGAAGGGGAGTTTGGGATTGACTTGTGAACACTGCTATATTTAAAATAAAATGCTTTCCATGAAAAAATAATAATGCTAGTTGGAAAAATAAAAAGATGAAGTATACTCTGTTTAGATAGCTAGTATCGTGCCACTAACCATATGAGGCGGAATACATGCATGCTAAGTCAACTCAGTCATGTCCGACTCTTGCAACCCATGGACTGTAGCCGCCCAGGCTCCTGTGTGCATGGGATTCTCCAGGCAAGAAATCTGGAATCGGTTTCCATTCCCTTCTCCAGGGGACCTTCTCGGCCCGTCTAACTCAGGTCTCTCATGTCTCTTGCAATGGCAGGCGGATTCTGCACCACTGAGCCACCAGGGAAGCCCCCTCAGCTTTTTGAAAAGAACGAAGTTCTAAGTTTTGAGAACGTGAATTGACGTGGAAGGCATTATGTTTTGTGAAATAAGTCAGACAGGGAAAGAGATATGCTGTATGTTTTCACTTATATGTGGAATCCAAAAATCAAATAGGGATTTCTTTGATGGTCCAGTGATTAAGACTCTGGGTTCTTAATGCAAGGGGTCCAGGTTCATTCCTGTTCAGGGAACTAGACCCCACAAGCTACAACTAAAAAGATACCATGTTCCACATCTCAGATCTGATGCAGCCAGATAAACGATAATAAGTATTAAGAAAATAAAAATAGATGAAGAAATATAACAACAGAGAATCAGATGCGCAGATTCAAAGAAGAATCTAGTGGTTACCAGGGGGAGGGGGAAGAGGGGTGGGTGTGAGGGGCAGCAAAGTATGTAGAGTGGATAAAGAAACACCTACAACCATTTATAAAATAAATAACTCACAGGGTTATATTGTCCAGCACAGGAATTATAGTCAATATTTTCTAAATTTTGTATTGTGTGTAATCTCTGAAAATACTGAATGACTATGTAATACACCTGTAACTAATATAATATTGTAAGCCAGCTATACATAAGTTATTAAAAACTGCTTCGTGTTCAAGGACCTTGGCCATGCATACATAGAAAAGAAAATACAATATAGGAAAATCCATAAGTTAAAAAGACCATGAAATTTGCATTTTCAATAAAGACAGTTTTACTCCAGATGTCATAGAGATGGTTGAACATTAAAGATAAAATATAATGCTTAGAAATTTTTAAATATAGGAATGAAATAAGAAATTCTATTAAAATCATATCAAGAATGAAAACAGAAAATAATTCAGTGCCTCAAAGTCATAGCAGATTAGATACTGCAGCATACATTTTTGGTAAACTTGAAAACATAGCCATTTGTGTATTTTTACTTTTATTTCCGGTATTCTGGGAGGTGGATCATAGAGGATCCTGCTGTGATTTATGTCGGAGAGTGTTTTGCCTATGTTCTCCGCTAGAAGATTTATAGTTTCTGGTCTTATGTTTAGATCTTTAATCCATTTTGAGTTTACTTTTGTGTGTGGTGTTAGAAAGTGATCTAGTTTCATTCTTTTATGAAATTTTTAAATATAGGAATGAAATAAGAAATTCTATTAAAATCATATCAAGAATGAAAACAGAAAATAATTCAGTGCCTCAAAGTCATAGCAGATTAGATACTGCAGCATACATTTTTGGTAAACTTGAAAACATAGCCATTTGTGTATTTTTACTTTTATTTCCGGTATTCTGGGAGGTGGATCATAGAGGATCCTGCTGTGATTTATGTCGGAGAGTGTTTTGCCTATGTTCTCCGCTAGAAGATTTATAGTTTCTGGTCTTATGTTTAGATCTTTAATCCATTTTGAGTTTACTTTTGTGTGTGGTGTTAGAAAGTGATCTAGTTTCATTCTTTTACAAGTGGTTGACCAGTTTTCCCAGCACCACTTGTTAAAGAGATTGTCTCCACCCCATTGTATAATCTTGCCTCCTTTGTCAAAGATAAGGTGCCGGGGTCCAGCCCCGGTGGGTTCAGAGAATTCGAAGCGTGGACGGCATTGGCGAGGGAAGACTTATTTATTTATTAATATAGAGATATAAGATTAGATTAGGAAGAGATAGTGTAGTAGGAAACTTAAGTGGAGAAAGAAGGCTGAATAACTTGGCTTGCAGGGAAGGCCAATAAAATCTCAGGACAAGAGATTTGCACCATCTACATAGGGCCACCAGCATCCGTTTGAATATCAGAAAGTGCCCCGCCTTGGGGTCTCTCTCTTGCGGATCTTAGAAGCCAGGACAAGTAGGTAGACATGACGAGCTGCCCTGGTCCAGATGGGAATTCAGACTGAAAATAGAGTGAAGAGGAGACGGAGAGAGAGACACACGGGGGAAACCAGTCCAGCGACTAGCTCCAGCCTCTATTGTCTAGAAAAGGCCTTTTATACCTTTTTGATTGTACATAGAGATCAATGGGTAATACAAAGTTATGCAGTGTTAGCAGCCCAGACTCTTATCAAAACCAGGCTTTTCTCTCTGCATACCTAATTGTATACACAAGTCTTAGGTGATTTACATCATCTTCTGGCCAAAAAGGGCCAATTAACATTTTACAGCCTTTTTCCGATAAGGGTTTGCCAACCGGAAGACTTATTTGTGTTGATCTTCCCAAAGTCTGGTGCCACTCTCAGAAAGCACTAAATAAAGTTACATTCTTACTTAGCAAAGATACAGCAATTTATAACAAGTAAAGGGAGTACAGTGATTTACAGCAAAAGAGAAGCAATTAACTCAAAAGTCTAGTGCTGCTAACATCAAAACAACTACATATCTTTTTTTACATCCTGATTACATTGAGTAACATCCTCCCAGGTGCCTAAAAGATAAAGAACATGGAGGTCTGGCAGCAATCACTGAGTCAACAGTGAAAACCCGTCACCAATATGATTTTTAACTCTTTAGTGCCTCTTGGCTCTGTATCTTTAAGATGCTTTTAAGCTTTGTGCCTCTAGCAGTTGGGGGGCTGTAAGCAATTCACAAGCTGTAAGAAGTCTGGGGAACCTGTTAGGCAAGCTAGAGAGCTATCAGAGGGGGGTTAACTGAAACATCCCTTTCAAATACAGAAGACTAAAGCCCTGATTTGACTTTTTCC
>SJYG01001268.1:120231-140478 GCA_006410535.1 Litocranius walleri | reverse complement strand
TATGCAGAGTACATTATGAGAAAAGCTGGACTAGAAGAAACACAAGCTGTAATCAAGATTGCCGGGAGAAATATCAATAACCTCACATATGCAGATGACACCACCCTTATGGCAGAAAGTGAAGAGGAGCTAAAAAGCCTCTTGATGAGAGTGAAAGAGGAGAGTGAAAAAGTTGGCTTAAAGCTCAACATTCAGAAAACAAGATCATGGCATCCAGTCCCATCACTTCATGGGAAATAGATGGGGAAACAGTGGAAACAGTGTCAGACTTTATTTTGGGGGGCTCCAAAATTACTGCAGATGGTGACTGCAGCCATCAAATTGAAAGACGCTTACTCCTTGGAAGAAAAGTTATGACCAACCTAGATAGTATATTCAAAAGCAGAGACATTACTTTGCCAACTAAGGTTCGTCTAGTCAAGGCTATGGTTTTTCCAGTGGTCATGTATGGATGTGAGAGTTGGACTGTGAAGAAGGCTGAGGGCCAAAGAATTGATGCTTTTGAACTGTGGTGTTGGAGAAGACTCTTGAGAGTCCCTTGGACTGCAAGGAGATCCAACCAGCCCATTCTGAAGGAGATCAACTCTGGGATTTCTTTGGAAGGAATGATGCTAAAGCTGAAGCTCCAGTACTTTGGCCACCTCATGCGAAGAGTTGACTCATTGGAAAAGACTCTGATGTTGGGAGGGATTGGGGGCAGAAGGAGAAGGGGACGACCGAGAATGAGATGGCTGAATGGCATCACGGACTTGATGGACATGAGTCTGAGTGAACTCTGGGTGATGGTGATGAACAGGGAGGCCTGGCATGATGCTATTCATAGGGTCGCAAAGAGTTGGACACAACTGAGTGTCTGAACTGAACTGAGAGAGTGAGAGCAAGAGAGAGAGAGTTGAGAAAAATGCGAGTGTGAATTCTCAGTTCAGGGGTGCAGGACATGGTATTCGGGAAGAGCCTGTCTCACGAAACTGCCTCTCCTCCTTCCAGGTCTGTCCAAAAAACCCTCTCTCTCAGCCCAGAGAGGACCCATGGTGAGGTCATGGGAGAACATGACCTTGGTTTGCATTTCTGTGAGTGCCTTTGACCTGTTCCATCTGCTCAGGAGGGGGGGGAACCTTGGGTGCCCGCTCGCTGGAAGTCTGGGCCCCTGAGGAGCAGTCCAGGCAGAGTTCTCTCTGGGTCCTGGGACCCCAGCCCACAGCGGGGTGCTAGGGCTCCTTCACTGGCTCTCGCTACTCATGGTCAGACTCCAGTGACTGACTGTTTCTGTGTGTCACACATAAGGAATCTCCCCCTGGCCCCTGCTTTGTTGTTCCTGTTCAGTCACTAAGCTGTGTCTAATTTTTGTGATCTTGTGGACTGCAGCATGACAGATTCCTCTGTCCTTCACATTCCCCCCTGCACGGATTGCAACTTTCTTATGGTGAAGGGGCTTGTGTAACTCAATGAAACTGTGAGCCATGTCATGCAGGGCCTCCCAAGCCTGACGGGTCAGAGTGAAGAGTTCTAAGCAAACGTGGTCCCCTGGGGGAGGAAATGGCAACTCACTGCAGTATTCCTGCCTCCAGAACCCCATGAGGAGTCCCATGCTTTACAATACACTGAATCACATTGTGGTGGCCCAAAGGCCATTTGGCTTTTTCCCATGATATCTTACTGTATCATGAGCTCTGTCTCAAGGGCTCCATGCTGGCGTCAGGTGACCTTAGGGCTTCTGAAGAAATGGAAGCAATGAGAACCAGAGAGGAAGAGAGATGGTAGATGGCATCTCAATCCTCTTCCACCTCCTGTATGGATGCTCCACATCAGAGTCCTGTAATCAAGGCAAATAAAGAAAAGGCTCAGGGTAGATCCATGAGGAGGAGAATCTGGGCCCATTCGGGAGGATCCGAGATTGCATTGTACCCATGCTCTTAAAGTTTTCCCAGAAGGACCCCTGACATACAGGTCCTCACATGACCCCACTGTTTGTCCCCGTGATTAGCACGAGGCTGCAGCAGCGATCTGCTGCAGTATGGGGCTTGCCCAAGTGGAGGACGGCCCGGAGGTCCCTCCCTCCACAGTCCGGGCGTCTTCGGTGTGAGAGGGCCAGGCCCTAGTGGAGGACAACCTGGAGGTCCCTCCCTCCCTCCGTGGTCCCGGTGTTTTCGGTGCGGGCAGGGCTTGTGCGGGCCAGGCTAGGCCGAGCAGAGGATGACTGGGAGGTGCCTTCCTCTGCTGTCCTGTCCGGGCGTTTCCAATCCAGGCAAGACCTGCCCGAGCAGACGGAGAGTGGACATTTCAATACTGGCCCTTCTCCACCAGTGACCTTAACAACTGGAAAACCCAAAACCCCTCGCTTTCTGAAACACCTCAGGGTCTCATTGGTCTTTTAGATTCTATCCTTTTCACCCATAACCCCACTTGAGATGAATGTCAACAGTTGTTGCAGGTGCTGTTCACCACCATGGAACGGGAGATAGCAGAAGCTCAGAAAAATGTGCCTGGGGTGGATGGGAGACCCACTATGCAGCCTAAACTAATTGATGAGGGGTTTCGAGTGCACTGAAGGTAGGGAGCATCTCCTAGTGTACCGCTAGTCTCTCATGGCCGCCTTAGAGCGGCTGCCAGGAAGCCAACCAATTTGGCTAAAATAAAACTGATTAGACAAGAGCCAGATGAGAGCCCGGCAGCTTTCCTTGAAAGATTAATGGACGCCTTCAGACAGTACACCCCTCTAGACCCCCAAGCTGACGAGTCAAAGACAGCGGTAATGCTATACTTTGCAAACCAGGTGGCCCCTGATATCAGGAGAAAGTTGCAAAAGGTAGAGAGGCTGGGTGAACAGACCTTACAGGACTTAGTAAGGGTGGCTGAAAGAGTTTTTAGTCACAGAAAGACTCCGGAAGAGAGAGAGAAGAGTGTATTAGACGGGAAGAGAGAAAATTCAGGGCCAAAGAACAAAAAGAGTTGGCCCAGATAATTTTTGCAGGGATAGAACAGGGAAGTAGTTCTCAGAAGGCAAAGAAAGTTAACTCGAAGGGTAAAGAGAGGCTAGAAAGGATCAATGTGCATTTTGTAAGGAATTCAGACACTGGAAGGATAAGTGCCCCCAAAAAAATCTAAGAGAGAGAGGAATATAGACTGTATTCACCAGAGTCCCTACAGCTATAGACCCTGCTGTGCAGCCATGGATTCAAAGATACCCCCCAGCCTGGGCAGAAATAGCAAGAGTGGGGCTAGCCAAACAAAGACCTCCCATTGCTGTGAACTGAAGGCCGACACTCTTCTTGTGAGGGTAAGACAGTATCCCATGAGCCAAGAGGCCCGGCAAGGAATTATGCCACACATACAGCGCCTCCTGAAGACACAGATTCTCAAAAAGTGCTTGTCCCCATGGAATACTCCCTTATTGCCTGTGAAGAGGCCTGGGAGAACTGACTTTAGACTGGTCCAAGATCTACGAGAAGTCAACAAACAGGTGAGTGACATTCATCCCACCGTTCCTAACCCTTATACTCTACTAAGCAGCCTGTCTCCAGATTATCTTTGGTATACTGTCTTGGACTTGAAAGATGCCTTTTTCAGTTTGCCCCTGGCCCCCACGATCCAAGAGATCTTTGCATTCGAATAGATAAAAAAAAGCAATCAGACCCCCAGACAGCTGACTTGGACTCGACTACCACAAGGTTTCAAAAATTCGCCCACACTGTTTAATGAGGCTCTAGGTGAAGACCTCCATGAAAAACGGGGAGTAGAAAAAGGGGTTTTAACACAGAAGTGGAGGCCATGGAGGCGACCAGTGGCCTACCTCTCCAAACGACTAGACCCAGTGGCTGCCGGATGGCCACTTTGCCTTCAAATTATTTCCACCACTGCCCTCCTGGTCCATGACGCTGATAAACTGACTTATGGACAGCAACTCCTGGTCTACACTCCCTATGCCATCGAAGGAGTTTTAAAGCGGCTAATAAAGACTATACTGCCCCCATACTGACAGTAGGACTACCACCCCCGGGTATGGGAACCTTACCCCCGGTCCCTGAATATTCCTCATCTGATCTTGCCTGGATTCGAGAAAATGCCGACCTTCGAGAGGGCAAAGATGAATGGTACCGAGACCCAGATGACTACTTGATGCTTCCTGCCAACTTGGGTCGACATTTGTGTAAACATCTACACCTGACCACCCATCTAGGAAAAAAAAAAGACTCTAATGCTTCTCCAGACAGCATGTCTGAGGTTTCCTCGACAACAAGTGACTGTATGAGACATAGTCCATGCCTGCAAAGCATGCCAGCTGATGAGGCCAGGGAAAGGACAACATGCAGGAACGAGGTACCGGAGAGAAAGACCAGGGCAGCATTGGGAGATAGATTTTACAGAGGTAAGGCCAGGCAAGTATGGATACCATTATCTGCTAGTCATGGTGGATACTTTCTCAGGGTGGGTAGAGGCCTTCCCTACTAAGGGGGAAACAGCTATGATAGTGGCCAAGAAGATCCTAAAAGACATAGTACCTAGGTTTGGACTGCCGGTGACCATTGGCTCTGATAATGGGCCTGCTTTTGTGAGCCAAATTTTTCAGGGACTTGCCCTAGCCCTGGGGGCCAAATGGAAATTTCACTGTGAATACAGCCCCCAGAGCTCAGGGCAAGTTGAGAGGATACATCGGACCCTAAAAAAAACTTTGGCAAAGTTGGCAATAGAGACTGGTGGGGACTGGGTGACCCTCCTTCCCTTCTCCCTCTTCCATGCACATAACACCCCTACAAGCTTAACTTGACCCCTTTTGAAGTTATGTACGGAAGACCCCCTCCCATGTGCCCTATCCTCGAGGGAAAAAAAAAACCTCCCCCGAGTTTAGGGCGGCTCCAAGAGGCTCTGATGGCATTGAGCAAGGTACATACTCACGTCTGGAGATTGGTCTGGAAAATACACAAGGGCGAAGACAAGGGAGCCATCCCTTCGCATGATATTTTGCACATAACACCCCTACAAGCTTAACTTGACCCCTTTTGAAGTTATGTACGGAAGACCCCCTCCCATGTGCCCTATCCTCGAGGGAAAAAAAAAACCTCCCCCGAGTTTAGGGCGGCTCCAAGAGGCTCTGATGGCATTGAGCAAGGTACATACTCACGTCTGGAGATTGGTCTGGAAAATACACAAGGGCGAAGACAAGGGAGCCATCCCTTCACATGATATTGGCCCTGGAGATTGGGTGTGGGTTAAGCGGCACCATTCTAAGGCACTAGAACCTAAATGGAAGAGTCCTTATGTTGTGCTTCTTACCACCCCCACTGCCCTCAAGGTAGACGGTATTGGACCATGGGTGCATTGTAATCTCGTGCGCCGAGTGACTCCTGAAGAGCAACAACAGGCGCAGGCAAAATAGAAGGTAGCTGTCCATACATCAAATCCTCTCAATCTGAAGCTCAGCCATCAAAATACTGCTGGCGAGTCATCATCACCATCGTGATGGTCTCACTATGAAAAAAATATGAGGAAAGGGACTTTGCCTCGGTGCCGTTCCTCCTGAAAAGACCCCCTTGTGTGCCCAAACTGCCAACCTCACTGGACTTAATGCAACAACATGGACTGTGCCTGAGGCAGTGGGCTGGAGGGTTTGTTCCCATACCGGGCTGACACCTTGCTTACACACTTCTGTTTTCAACCAGAGTAGGGAATTCTGTGTTCTAGTTGCGGTGTTGCCCAAAATCCGGTATCATTCCGAGAAAGTAATGTACAATTTTGGGGACAGAAAAGCCCAGCCTCCCTGGTACAGGAGAAAACATGTCACGGCCATCCTTGGCGACCCTATTCACCCTTGGAGTAGCAGGAGCAGGTACAGGGATCACCTCTCTGTCTACACAAACTCAGGGCTTTACCTCCTTGAGAGCAGCTATTGATGAGGATATCACCCGCATAAAAAAGTCTATGATGACCGTGGAAAAGTCTTTAACTTCTCTATCTGAGGTGGTGCTGCAAAATAGGAGAAGCCTAGACCTAGTTTTCCTACAGCAGGGAGGATTGTGCGCAGCCCTAAAAAAAAGAATGTTGTTTCTATGCTGATCATACTGGGGTGGTGAGAGAGTCCATAGTGAAAGTAAGAGGAGGGGCCGGCAGAGCAAGGACCCATCCTTAGGAAGCAGGGGGTGGGGTCAGTGACTTGAGGGCACTCAAGAAACAGCCCCAGGCGGCTCAGCTCTAGCCCCACAGGTGCCTTTTCCTGCCCACGTGACCTTGGGCAAGGCCCTGGTCCTCTGTAAAATGGCGGGGTGATGGTGCACAGGTTGGCCTTTATGTCTCGCTTAGATCGTGAAAGTTACATGTGTGTGCACAAGTAACTGTTACTTACAGTTAATTGTAACCATTTAATTAAGCTTGGGAGAATAACTGAGGCTGCTGAATAACTATAAAAAAAACCACCCTGGCAGGTTTGCTCATCACAGGGCCCAGCACAGACTGGGTCGACAGCGGAGAACATGGCATCCAGGGGAAGGGCTGAGGCTTCACCAGCAGAGAGAGTGAGAAGCCCAGCAGGGATGGTTTAAATCCTGGTTCCATAAATCTCCTTGGTTGACCACCCTACTCTCCTCTCTAATGGGGCCGCTCATTATCCTCCTAATACTCCTCACCTTTGGGCCCTACATTATTAATAAGCTGGTGCCCTTCATTAGAGAACGAGTTCACTCTGTACAATTATTTGTGTTGAGGCAGCAATACCACTCCTTGCCTAGAGATATAGAGGAGGATTCCTCTATGTAGCTGAAGACAGGGGGAAATGTTAGGACCTAACTGGAGCCAAAACAGGCTCTAAGGGGCAGGCTAGGTCTGAGGTTTAGTCTCTAGGAAAGCTGAGGCACTGGGAACTCCCACAGGCGATGGAGCTTGACCAATAGGAAAAATCCCCTGAGAAAGCCCGCGCGTGTGGCAATCTAGCCAATTAGTAGATGCCAAGAGACCCTTGCCACCAATCCGCCCTTGCCTACTCCCTGTCTTTGTTCTAAGTTTATAAATACTGCTGTAATTCAGGGCTCGGGGCCCCTTGCCTTACTCCACTGTATTGGATGCGGCAGGGTGCCCTAACTCGAGTTAGCAATAAATCAACTCCCTTCTTGCTTTTGCATTGCCTTGGTGGATTTGTTCTCTCAGTTTATTTGGGGACTTGGACACGGAACATAACAGATACTCATTCCCAAAGCAGAGAGGATATCTCTTGCTTAGAGCTGCCTTTCATCGCCAGGCATATCCTTCCTGCCTCTTTCCACCACATCTTCTCCAGGATGGAGGGTCTACTCCATGCATTTCCCAAGAGAGACCAGAAGCCTGCCCCTGCCCCATCAGTGCTCTGAGGGATGACAGAGTCAAGGACAGGCAGGAGGTCAACCTTCCAGAAACAAGAGTCCTCCTTTGGTGGGGCGAGGAAGGTTACTGTTCACCCCTTCTGTCTTTTCTCCCCTAGGATCCACTACAAGTACTTGCCCATCAACCATGGATCCACACACCAAGAAGGTAAGCAAGACGGTCTCCTATCTCAGCAAATTTCTGAGAAGACAGAGGGCTCCAGTGTGAGTGTTTGCTCTGCTACCTCCCAGCTCTGTGACCTTGGGCTCCTCAACGTCCCTGTCATGTCAGCATTTGAGACCATGGTCTGCCTAGAACCAGAGAGGGCATTAGGCTTCTCATGCTCTGTGACTGAGAATTTCTGCATTGAACAAAGCAAGACACAGTGACTTGATCCCATGCTAAGGGAGTTGCTTAACCTCGCTCCACCAGCATCTTTGGGGAAGGATGGGAGGACAAGCGGAGGATTTTAGGGAGCACCTCCAGTATGTGCTATTCCTCTGCTACTGTTTTATGAATGAAACATTCCACAGTTCAGAAATAGAAGTGTCGTGTCTTCTTGAGGATTCCATTCCAGGTCTATGTGGATGGAGGGGGATATACATAGATGATTAAGTCAGTCCCCATTCATGCAAAAACACCAAGCCTTGTCATACGGGCAGCAGAGAAAAACTGCATGAGAGCCTGGGGGACCTGGTTTCAGACCGCTGCTGGTCTTGCATGGCCACTTTACTCATCTCTTGTTAGCACCTCTCCTGGATGCTTTCATGCTTCCTGGGAAGTGGAGACCATACTGATCAGGTTGAGAGCTGCTGACACACTTTGACACAAGGATACAATAACTCCTGTGTAGGGGCATGGTGTATGCAACGGATAACCAGACCTTCTTCTGTTGCCTTATTGGCAGAAGCACTGCTTCCTCAAGACCACTCCAGCCAGCTGCACCTTCTCCTTAGGCTCTCCGTAGCCTTCATCTATACCAGCATCTTCTTTGTGTTCTTATCTGTCACTGGTTACCCAAAAAGTAAGTATGAAGAGCCAAACTGTCACTGGCATGATACCCACAATCGTAAGTCTGAAGGAGGAAAGCACTGTGTCATCTGACCCAGGGGGAGGTGGGCTCATAGCAGAGAATGCCGTTTTCACTTCCTGTAGGTTAAAAACTGATTTCCATTGTTGTAATCCCTGAGGCTATATCTTCCAGAGAACAATGGAACCCTGTTCGTTTTATGAAAATATGTGTTAATTTATTCTTAGCTGCCTCAGGTCTCAGCTGCAGCATGGAGGATCCTCACTGCGGTGCTGCTGTGCAATTCAAGGCTCCAGAGCTCACGTGCTCAGAAGTTGCAGCACATAAGGCTTAGTTGCTTCCAAGTATGTGGGATCTCATTTCTCCCAGCAGGGATAGAACCCACACTCTCTGCACTGGAAGGTGGACTCTTAATCCCTGGGCCACCAGGGACATTCTAAGTCCTGTTCTTCCCTTCAACTACAGCAATCAGTTCTTCTCCCCTTTATGATCTTAGGAATCTGCCGATATGCATCAGAGAATAATCCATAATCGAAGACGTAGGATGGGATCTCAGGGTTTGCACAAGCCCCTGAGAGAGTCCGTCAGTGCCTGGGCATGTATATGGGAAGGGTTTTTTTTCTTTTAACTTAGTGGAGTAGACAGCCTCAGCAACCTGGGACACACCCATGCTTTTTTTGGCTTTGATGTCCCGACCAAAATATGGAGTTCTGTAAGAACTGCCCCTACCCCAAGTGCCTTGACTCTCTTCCATTTGCAAATGTTGCCATCATGGAAGGAGAGCCCAAGGAAGACAGAATAGTGAACGGTGAGGGGAGTCCTCCCAGCCCAAACCCTTGCCATAGCTCGAGTCCCTCCAATGCCCAATGCCCCAGCCTTTGAAAATCGCGTCTCATTCCATCATTCACATCTCCTTCCTCTCAGGACCCATCAGGAGAAGACGTGATATTCGCTCACTTGACTCATGGGACCCTCTCTGAGAGACTGTTCACTCCCACTCCCCTGAGTCCTATGCAAATCTCCACCAAACCCAGTATCTATGAAGAATTCAATGTAAACCAAGTCCATGCTGAGTCCTGGCATGGCCCCATCCTTTGAGCACACAGAGTTATAAATTGAAGAGCTACATCTCTGTTTAAAGTGGCTCCTCTGTGGGCAGTCCTTCCCCTCCTCCAAAGCAGCCCAGCAGCTCTGAGGTGAACAGTGGAGTCCAAGAATTATAGGATCGTCTTCAAGAATCTCACCACCTCTTAGTAATCCTCTGACTATTCTAATACTCTATTTTAACTATCTAACCTTTTGAGAGAAGATATTGTAATCAATTGCACATACAGGGTAGGTTATCATGGTCCTTCTGCTTTTTTGAAAATTCCAGTAAAGCATAAAAATTTTCAAGTTGAGTCTTCAAATTATTCAGTTTAAAATAAAAGAAAGCCAATTAAAAAATAAAAACAAAAACCTCTGTTCAGTAATTGTTTACAAGGATGAACTTGTTTACAAGACAGAAACAGACTTGTAGACTTGGAAAACAAACTTAGAGTTACAGAGGGGAAGGATGGGGGGTAGAGATAGATTGGAAGTTTAAGATTGACATGTGCACACTGCTATATTTAAAACAAAATGCTTTCCATGAAACAATGATAAAAGCAATGATGTTGGCCAAAGAAAGAAGTATATTCTGTCTGAGACATCCAGTGTGGTGCCACTTGCCACATGAGGCTGCGTGTGTGCGTGCTAAGGTGATTCAGTCATGTCCGACACTTTATGACCCCATGAATGCTGTGTAGCTCGCTAGGCTCCCCTGTGCATGGGATTCTCCAGGCATGAGTGTATTTCTGCTGTGTGGCACCACTCCTGGTACACATTAGGTGCTCTGCAATAATTTATGAACTGGCCCAAGATGAGAAGTAAAATCCATATCAGAATGACTGCTATCAAAAAGTCTACAAGCAACAAATGCTGGAGCGTTTTGGAGAACATGGAATCCTCTTATACTGTTGGTGAGAATGCAAGCTAGTACAGCCACTATGCAGAACAGTGTGGAGATTACATAAAAAACTGGAAATAGAACTGCCTTACGACCCAGCAATCCCACTGCTGGGCATACACACCGAGGAAACCAAAACTAAAAGATACACGTGTACCCCAATGTTCATCCCAGCACTGTTCATAATAGACAGGATATGGAAGCAACCTAGATGTCCATCAGCAGACGAATGTACAAGAAAGCTGTGGTACATATACTTTGAATCAGTTTTAATGAAATAGATGAAATTGGAGCCTAATGTACAGAGTGAAGTAAACCAGAAAGAAAAACATCAATACACTAACCCGTATATATGGAATTTAGAAAGATGGTAATGATAACCCTGTATGCGAGACAGCAAGAGAGACACGGATGTATAGAACAGTCTTTTGGACTCTGTGGGAGGGGGAGAGGGTGGGATGATTTGGAGAATGGCATTGAAACATGTGTAATATCATAGAAGAAACGAATCGCCAGTCCAGGTTTGATGCATGATACAGGATGCTCGGGGCTGGTGCACTAGGATAACCCAGAGGGATGGTATGGGGAGGGAGGTGTGAGAGGGGGCTCAGGATGGGGAACACGTGTACACCCATGGTGGATTCATGTTGATGTATGGCAAAGCCAATACAACACTGTAAAGTTAAAAAGATCTTATGCTGGTTCCAAGTATTTAGAACTGAAATTTAAAAAAAATACCATTTACAATAGCACCAAAAAATGAAATACCTAATTATAAGTCTAACATAATATGTACATATCTATGTCTAGAAGATGATGAAACAGTGTGGGAAAAAAATCAAATAAAATCTAAGTAAATGAAAAAAAAAACAACCAATACAATATTGTAAAGTAATTAACCTCCAATTAAAATAAATTTACATTTAAAATAAATTAAAATAAAAAAATTTTAACAAATGAAATTTCCCCCAAAATTATAATTTATGAACTGACCGAAGACAAGAAGTAAATTCCATTTCTGAACGGACTGGGAAAATAAACTTATGGGTCCTAGTTGGAGCCAGACTGTCCAGGCTGACTCAGGACGAGAACCTGGGTCCCACCCTCTAGAGCAGGCAGTCAGACTGGGCAGAAAAGAGAGAGGTGAGACCTCAGGTCTGGGCTGAGATGCCTCCTGAGCCCTGTCTGGAGACATAGGCGCTGGGTCCACTAGGGGCCAACCCTGCTGTGAGTCCACGGCTGTGGGAACCCCGAGGGGTGGTGGCAGCCCCCCAGGGACCACAACCTGTTTGTCCTCTAGGGCCCCGTGGTGTCCTCATCTGTACAGTGTGGAGATGGGGACGGCTGGGCACTCAGAACTGCAGACATGCCTTCCATCCACTCTGAGCTTCTCCTCCTCAGCCAGATGTGCAGGGCAGGGAGGGGACCACAGGAGGGCACAGGACTCCCACTTGGCCCCTAGTTTATGGGATCCACAGGGCTCAGGCAGCTGGAAGGGCCAGGGATCCTGATGGGGAGACAAACAGCCCAAGCTTTTGGTGCCAATCTCTCACTTTCAGGGCTGAGTCTGGGCTGAGGACCCTGAACCCTGCAGGTGGGTTCTCCCAGCTTTCTTGGGACCCATATCTCACTTGAGTCCCAGAACTTGGTGGAGGGCAAGGTCAGGACACTGGGATTCTAGAGTGATGCTGGTGAAACCTGGAAGGGCTCCTGAGCTGAGCTGGAGAGTGAGGGGTGGGAAAGTCCTGGGACTCAGCCTCTGACTTCCTTCCAGGGACCTTCCACAAACTCACCATCTGGGCTGAGACTCTTTTGCGCAGCTCAGGGTGTCCATGTGAATACATCGTATGCAGAATTGGAATGTAAGAGTGAGCACACAGACCATCAGGGAGTGTTCTGCAGTTGGCCTGCACTATTTGGAGGAAGAAATGGCAATGCCTTCCAGTATTCTTGCCTGGAAAATCCCATGAACAAAATGAAGCCTGCCAACCTACAGTCCATGGGGTTGCAAAGAGTCGGACACAACTGAGTGACTTCATTTTCTTTCATTTCATTTTAAAATTTATTTATTTTACTGGTTCCAGTTTTTAATCTCATTATATACATATTTTATTGAAGTGTTGTTGACATACAGTGTTTCAGGAGCACAGCAAGGTGATTTTCAGTTATACAAACACACATACATTATTTTTCAAATTATTTTCCATTTTAGGTTATTACAAGATATTGACTATATTTCCCATGCTATACAGTAAATCTTTGCTGCTTGTTGCATGTCATTTTTAAAAATTAGAAATCTAGCATTGTATTTGTACTTCTATTTTTAAGTTTATGGTATATTTTGCATCAGTGTCATGCTACACTGAGAGTGAAAACATGATTTCAAACTCCCATCATGTACGTTAAAAATAAGTGGAAAACAATGGCAATGTTAATTGTGGGAGGAAATATTGAATTGCATTATGTTACTGGTGGGCATTCCTGGTGACTCAGAGGATAAAGAATGTGCCTGCAATGAAGGAAGATCTCCTGGAGAAGGAAATGGCAACCCACACCAGCATTCTTGCCTGGAGAACCCACATGGACAGAGGAGACTGGCAGGTTGCAGCCCATGGGATCGCAAAGAGTCAGAGACGACTGAGGGACTGAAACTATTCTCAAGGCTCTGAACTTGAAAGGTATAGCACTTTCCCATTCGTATAGAGATAAAAAGTGGCAGAACAGACAGAACGTTGTGTCTTGTCAGGGGCTTAAAGGGACTTTATGATCAGACTTGCATGAACAGCTTCAAGAACAAAGGATTTCAGGATTAAAAGATTTCCCAGTGGAGGGGACATAAGTATAGCTGTGGCTGATCCATGTTGATGTATGGCAGAAACTAACAACATTATTCAGTTCAGTTCAGCTGCTCAGTCGTGTCTGACTCTTTGCGACCCAATGAATTGCACCAATCCAGGCCCCCGTGTCCATCACCAGGGAATATCACTCAGCCATTAAAAAGAATGTAGTTGAATTAGTTCTAATGAGATGGATGAAAATGGAGCCTATTATACAAAGTGAAGTAAGTCAGAAAGAAAAACACCAATACAGTGTACTACACACAAATATGGAATTTAGAAAGATGGTAATTATGATCCTATATGTGAGACAGCAAAAGAGACAGAGGTGTAAAGAACAGTCTTTTGGACTCTGTGGGAGAGGGTGAGGGTGGGATGATTTGAGAGGGTAACGCTGAAATGTGTGTATTATCATGTGTGAAGTGGATCGCCACTCCAGGTTCGATGCATGAGTCAGGGTGCTCAGGGCTGGCGCACTGGGATGACTCTGGGGGGTGGGATGGAGAGGAAAGTGAGAGGAGGGTTCTGGATGGGAATACATGTGAGCCCATGGCTGATTCATGTCGATTTTTGGCAAAAACCACCACAATATTGTAAAGTAATTAGCCTCCAATGCAGTGTTCCTAGGAATAGCAAGGAGAGATAAGAAAACCTTCCTCAGCAATCAATGCAAAGATAGAGGGCAAAAATAGAATGGGGAAAAACTAGAGATCTCTTCAAGAAAATTAGAGATATCAGGGGAACATTTCATGCAAAGATGGGCTCAATAAAGGACAGAAGTGGTATGGACCTAACAGAAACATAAGATATTAAGAAGAGGTGGCAAGATACACAGAAGAACTGTACAAAAAAAGATCTTCACGATCCAGAAAGTCATGCTGGTGTGCTCACTCACACTCACCTAGAGCCAGACATGCTGGAATGTGAAGTCAAGTGGGCCTTAGGAAGCATCACTATGAACAAAGCTAGTGGAGGTGATGGAATTCCAGTGGAGCTATTTCAAATCCTAAAAAATGACACTGTGAAAGTGTTGCACTCAATATGCCAGCAAATCTGGAAATCTCAGCAGTGGCCACAGGACTGGAAAAGGTCAGTTTTCATTCCACTCCCAAAGAAAGGCAATGCCAAAGAATGCTCAAGCTACCACACTATTGCACACATCTCACACAGTAGTAACTTAGTGCTCAAAATTCTCCAAGCCAGGCTTCAGCCATGCGTGAACTGTGAACTTCCAAATGTTCAAGCTGGTTTTAGAAAAGGCAGAGGAACCAGAGATGAGATTGCCAACATCTGCTGGATCTTAGAAAAAGCAAGAGTTCCAGAAAAACATCTATTTCTGCTTTTTTGACTATGCCAAAGCCTTTGACTGTGTGGATCACAAGAAACTGTGGAAAATTCTCAAAGAGATGGGAATACCAGACCACCTGACCTGCCTCTTGAGGAACCTGTGCACAGGTCATGAAGCAATAGTTAGAACTTGACATGGAACAACAGACTGGTTCCAAATGGGAAAAGGAGTACGTCAAGGCTGTATATTGTCACCCTGCTTATTTAACTTATATGCACACTACAGGAAGGGTAATTGGCTTTGATGGTTCACGGACATTTTTCATACCTTCAGATGTCAAGAATAGCACTGAGGTCGGGTGACTCACTGAAGCTCACAACCTCTTTGCTCCTAGCTGTGTTCACAAAACCCTCCATCTCAGCCCACCCAGGCCCCCTCATGCATGAAGGAGAGAATATGACCCTCTACTATCACTCACTGCTGCTGCTTGACAAATTTATCCTGCACACAAAAAAAAGCAGCACAGGGCATTTCCAGAGACGTGGAGAGACGCTCACTGGTGGGCATATCACAGCTGACTTCTCCATTGGCTCCATGACTTCGGCAAGTGCGGGCACCTACAGATGCTATGGCTCTCTCAGCCGCTCCCCCTATGAGTGGTCAGCCCCCAGTGACCTCATAGACATCGTGATCACAGGTGAGTGTGGCCAAACCATTCCCTTCTGCTCTCTGTGTCACAGATAGTGTGGTGTCCAGTCCAGCATCAGTACCAGGAGAGAATGACAGGCGTGCAGAGACACAAACTCAGGAGGGAGCAAAGCACAGAGAGGAGGTGTGAACATGGAAGGGAAAGAGAACAGAGCCCCTGCCGTGTGCTAAGGGGAAGACACACCAGGGAAAGAGCGAAGGAGCAAGAACGTGAAGGAAGGACCAACAGAGACAAATGCACCAAAGCAGGGACCCAGGCAATTCCCCACTCAGGCAGCCAATGACGGGTGGTTAAGGGGTTGGTTTCCTGCTTTCATGTCAGAGCTCCCTTCCTCTGTCAGCAGCACGCTGTGGTACAGACATCCTGTAGCTCAGCCCCTGGGTGATCGAGATGGAGGTTGACACCCTGAAGTTGCTCAGCCTCGTGGTTTAATATGTCCCTCTGCACAAATAGGGGGGAGTGGTCCCTTCAATCATCCCTGCTAAAGTGTCCCTTCCAGCCCCTGAGGGTGGGCAGGGCAGCACTGAACACACCCTCAAAAATGAGGTGGTCAAAAATCCAGTGAGATTCTGGCCATTTCCACTCCATAATGTCTGCTTCTTGGTCAATACCATGTTTTCTGATGGTCCCAGCAGTAGCTAGTAGGTTCTGTTTTTCACAACAACCCCACATCTTGTTGATTTTCAAAGTATATTTTTTTCTTATTTATGTGGTTGAAGTCTAGTTGATTTTTGATGTTGCTAATTCCTGTTGTACATTAGAGTGTTTCAGTTGTTCCTATATATATAAGCAAGGTGAAAAGACAGCCTTCTGAATGGGAGAAAATAATAGCAAATGAAGCAACTGACAAACAACTAATCTCAAAAATGTACAAGCAACTCATGCAGCTCAATTCTAGAAAAATAAACAACCCAATCAAAAAATGGGCCAAAGAACTAAATAGGCATTTCTCCAAAGAAGACAAACAGATGGCTAACATGAAAAGATGTTCAACATCACTCATTATCAGAGAAATGCAAATCAAGACCACAATGAGGTACCATTTCACACCAGTCAGAATGGCTGCAATCCAAAGTCTACAAGCAATAAATGCTGGAGAGGGTGTGGAGAAAAGGGAACCCTCTTACACTGTTGGTGGGAATGAAAACTAGTACAGCCACTATGCAGAAAAGTGTGGAGATTCCCTAAAAAATTGGAAATAAAACTGCCTTATGACCCAGCAATCCCACAGCTGGGCATACACACCAAGGAAACCAGAATTGAAAGAGACATGTGTACCCCAATGTTCATCGCAGCACTGTTTATAATAGCCAGAACATGGATGCAACCTAGATGTCCATCAACAGATGAATGGATAAGAAAGCTGTGGTACATATACACAACGGAGTATTACTCGGTCATTAAAAATAATACATTTGAATCAATTCTAATGAGGTGGATGAAACTGGAGCCGATTATACAGAGTGAAGTAAGTGAGAAAGAAAAACACCAATACAGTATACTGACACATATATATGGAGATGATAACGATAACCCTGTATGCGAGACAGCAAAAGAGACACAGAGGTATACAATAGAGTTTTGGACTTTGTGGGAGAGAAGAGGGTGGGATGATTTGGGAGAATGGCATTGAAACATGTATAACATCATGTAAGATACGAATTGCCAGCCTATGTTCAATACAGGATACAGGATGCTTGGGGCTCTTGCACTGGGATGACCCAGAGAGATGGTATGGGGAGGGAGGTGGGAGGTGGGCTCAGGATTGGGAACTCATGTACACCCGTGGTGCATTCATACTGATGTGTGGGAAAATCAATACACTATTGTAAAGTAAAATAAAGTTAAATTAAAAAAAATTTAATAATCACTGAAATAAATCTAGGTACTCTCTATCACCAAAAATAAATAAATAAAGGATAATAAGTGACACTCCATTATTAAAGTTATTTCTGAAGTTTTCCCTGTGCTGGGTGTTGGTTGCTGTGGGGCTTTCTCTCCTGTGGTGGGTGGGCTTCTCATTGCAGTGCTTCTCTTGTTACCCACGTTGGGCTCTAGTCCTCTATTTAGGACTAGAGTTACTTTGTACTCTGAGTCAAGGTCTCCTCCTTCCAGGTCTGTCCAAGAAATCCTCTCTCTCGGCCCACGGGGGCCCCATGGTGAGGTCAGGAGAGAACGTGGCCTTGCTCTGCAGCTCCGAGCATGCCTTTCAGCAGTTCCATCTGCTCAGGGAGGGTCAGAACGTAGGGCGCCCGCACGCTGGAAGGCAGGGCCCCTGCGGAGCACTCCAGGCATGCTGGGGTCCCTTAATGGACCAGAACCCAGTGGTCTGGAGTCGACATTAAGAAAGTGAAAGAGAGAGCAGGAGAGAGAGAGAGAGTTAGAAAGAAAGACACGGGGACCCAAGCTCTGATGGAGCAAAAGTGCTTAATGGTCTTTCTGTGAGTATATATAGGTTGATGTATAAGAAATTTCTTTTGACAATGATAAAGATCAGAAAACCAAACATATAGCAACCGTTACCAAGGGAACAAGGGATTAATAATGGTCACAAGGTCAGGAGACAATCCATATCTCAAGAGAGAGGATAGCAACTGGGCAGTTTTGTCATAAGGAGAATGTTTACTGAAGGAGACCCAGGCCTGTCTCACACAATGACCTCAGTCCTGAGAGCTGCATGCAGTTCTACTCGCCTCTGGCAGAAGCTGATAAGGAACAGAGGATTTATGAGAAATATCACGTAAGAATTCTCCCATTAAACATTCTCTGACAATTCCCTCTTATTTATTTATAATATTTGTAAAGAGTTCTGACCATCAGAGTTTGTTTAGTTTTAACAATCTTTGCATGAAGGCAACTGTAGCTGACAAATACAATTGTCAAGAGAATCACCAAAATTACAGTTCCAGACACGATGCTGTGGGTAATGCTTTGAAACCATCCACGTGGGTCTAGCCCAGATAATGATCAGCTAGTTGTTCAGCTAAATTTTCCAAATTAGTAGAAGAGGGCAGATTTTTAGAAAAGATTTCAAAGATTTCTTTTTGTAATAATTGCACATTCAGAGAGGCATTGTCATGTTTATTTGGTAAATGAAATTTGATTTGCTCCCAGTTGTAGGTACTATTATTGAATTGAAAAGGTGTAACACAAAATTGAGTAGAATTCCAATCACATTTTAGCATCACCTGTTTTTGTACATCTATTAATTGATCCCCAACCCAGTTGATGACTGTTGTTAGTTCCTGTATTTCATCTTGAATATCCTCATCTATCTGAGCCTGAGTGGCCCACATAGTATGAGCATCTTTAGTCCAATTTTGCATAAAATTATGTGTTTGAATTGAGGTCTGTAAAACAATGCCAGTGATGGCAGCAGTGGTGCAAATAGCTATTAATCCCGAAATGCCAAGAATCAGCCATCCAATGAATCGTTTAGATCATCGGAGCAATTTAGTATGTAACTGGGAAGCAAGTCCAGCCTTGGGACCTTCTTCCCAGGGCCACTGGAGATTTATTGGTAACCATAGATAATGTTAAGATCAAAGAATCAAAAGGAGTTGCCAGGGTCCAGCCCCAGTGGATCCAGGATGATTCGAAAGTAGGGACAGAGTCAGCATTCTTGGAAAAAAAACTTAATTAATTACAGATAGAGAGGGATTAGAAAATTAGCAGAGAAAAAGAGGCTGAATAACGTGCTTTACATGGAATACCAATCACTGCCTACATAGGCCACAGGCGTCTTCCCATTCTCCCAAAGAAGAGGAGGCACTGAGGCCGCTCCCCCCCCACCCCGGCCCGATCTTAGAAGCCCAGGCAAAATTAGCAGGCTAGGTGGGTCCCCATGCACCAGATGGGAATTCGGCCAGAAAATAGTAGGAGAGAGAAAGAGGCTGAATAACTTGGTTTACATGGGATACCAATAAAATTCCAAGACAAGGAATTTGCACCATCTATCTTGGGCCACTGGTGCCACTTGAATATCGGAAGGTGCCCCTCCTTGGGCTCCTTCTCACATGGGCTTGAAAACCGGGACAGGTAAGTAGACTTTGAGGGCACCCACGTTCCAGATGGGTTTTTCAGCCAGAAAAACGGGGAGCAAGAAAGAATGACATGTTGGAATCAGTCTTTCCAGAAACTGATGCAATGTCTTTATTTTGGGGTTTGCTTATATACCTGTTGTTACACATAGGGATGTATACAGAGTCACACGGGGGTTAGCAGTCACTTGATCTTTATCAAAATCAGCAGTCACCTGATCTTTATCAAAATCAGGTGCTTCACATAAAAAAAAGGTCTTAGGGGTTTTATATCATCTTCTGGCCATGAGGCCTGCTGACATTTTATGACCCTTTCTTTCTGATAACCAAAAAACTTATTTTTTCCAAGGGTGTTTTTTCTTAATCCCAGGCACCACCCTCCAAATAAAGCTGCATTCCTATAGGGTGAGGGTGTAGTGAGTTACAATCAAGAAAGGAATTTATTTAACCCAAGGTTAACATAATCAATCTTAAAGGTAAATACTTATTTCTCCTATAAGTTAGTTATATTCATTCTAAAGGCAGGGAATATGGAGATTTAGCAGCAAACATCAGCCCAACAAATGAAAACCCTTCACCAATGTTCCCTTTAAGATCTATTTAGTCTTAAGATAGTGATAGAGTTACATTTTTACATAGCAAGGACACAGTGATTTATAACAAAGTACAGTGGTCTATTACAAAAGAGAAAATTCAGTAACTCAAAAAGTCTAGTATTGCTAACCTTAAAAACTATTATATTTCCTTTTCTATATTCCAAATACATTGACACAGAGGTATAGAACGGACTTTTGGACTCTGGGGGAGAGGGAAAGGGTGGGATGGTTTGGGAGAATGGCATTGAAACATATACTATCTTGTAAGAAACGAAGCGCCAATGTTCAATGCAGGATGCAGGATGCATGGGGCTGGTGCACAAGATGATTCAGCTAGATGGTGTGGGGTGGGAGGTGGGAGGGGGCTTCGGCATTGGGAGAGTGTGTTCACCTGTGGCTAATACATGTCAATGTATGGCAAAACAAATGCAGTA
>SJYG01001268.1:65194-117140 GCA_006410535.1 Litocranius walleri | reverse complement strand
CTTTTCCTGGAAAAGAAACGCAGCCTGGCAGCTGTTGAATCTCTCTGTTCAGTGTGTTAAGGAAAATGATTATACTTTCAAGACAGACCTAAAAAGAAGGTGAATATTTTGCACTGTTGATACCCTTAGGAACAAATAACTTATTTGACAAACGGTGTCTTTTTTAATGTTGTTTTAGTTTTGTATTGTGAAATAGGCATTGAAGTTGATGTTATTTTGTTTTAAGAATCTTACAGACTGTAAACAGAAATAAAGCTAGATTAACAGTAGTTATAGGCTTAAAGAATATATTGCATTCGAATCTAGTAACGTCTGCTCTACATAAAAGGAAGATAAAAGTGTTCCTGTGTATAGCCCCTTATTTAATTTTTTATTTGTAGCTTCAGCATGTAATGTGTTTGTTTAATTATGTTCTGTGCTTGTAGATAATAAGGAATGTCTGTAATCTGTTTAATAGAGAATGAATGTAAAAATTGTTTGAACTGCTTAGAAACAGAGGCGGGCCATTGTCTCTTTTTATAGAATTAGGTGTTTGCATTATTGCAAAGTAAGTTGATAGGTGGGTATAACATGTCATGTAGTTTCACCTCGGAGAGGTGTGGCCCGTACAAAAGAAGGAGAATTTGTATGGATTGAGAAATGTAAGAAGGAAGAGGAAGAAAGTTCAGGGCAATGAGTTAAATCTATTTGACATAAAGTTCTCTTTCATTTGTCATAAACCTTTTTTATATTTTTGTATTCATTATTTTATTTGCCATTTCTTATATCTTTTTATTAAAAGTATATATTTTACATTTCTTTAGCAACTATGAAGTGTCTTGTATATTAGTATTTTATAGATTTCTGAATATAATTATTATATATTATAATATATATTTATTATACACAAATATATATTTATATTCATACTAATAGTTTAAAATCTTTTTAGTTTTTCTATAAGAGGAAGTTAATGTTCAGTAATTAATGTTTAAAATCTTATTTTATTTGGAAATGACCTAGCTATTTAATAACCTTTTATTATTTAGTTTAGTATAACTCTAGAAACTTGTTACCCCAAACCTAAGAGATTATTTTCAGTTCAGCTCAGTCGTGTCCAACTCTTTGTGATCCCATGAATCCCAAAACGCCAGGCCTCCCTGTCCATTACCAACTCCCAGAGTTCACTCAGACTCACGTCCATCCAGTCGGTGATGCCATCCAGCCATCTCATCCTCTGTTGTCCCCTTCTCCTCCTGCCCCCAATCCCTCCCAGCATCAGAGTCTTTTCCAATGAGTCAACTCTTCGCATGAGGTGGCCAAAGTACTGGAGTTTCAGCTTTACCATCATTCCTTCCAAAGAAATCCCAGGGCTGATCTCCTGCAGAATGGACTGGTTGGATCTCCTTGTAGTCCAAGGGACTCTCAAGAGTCTTCTCCAACACCACAGTTCAAAAGCATCAATTCTTTTGTGCTCAGCTTTCTTCACAGTCCAACTCTCACATCCATACATGACCACTGGAAAAACCATAGCCTTGCCTAGATGGACCTTTGTTGACAATGTCTCTCCTTTTGAATACACTATCTAGGTTGGTCATAACTTTTCTTCCAAGGAGTAAGCGTCTTTTAATTTCATGGCTGCAGTCACCATCTGCAGTGATTTGACCCGTGTCTTAGTACTTACCGACCTCAATAGGCCCTGACCTCAGTGAGCCTGGAGTCACTCTGTCCAATATGCCACGTATACCAGTGTCTGTGTTCTGGGCACCACTTGTTGGGGTCTTTTAAAGGACCGGAACCTGGTGGTTTGGAGTCAACAATAAGAAACAGAAAGAGAGAGCTGGAGGGAGGGAGAGAGAGAGAGAGAAAGAAAGACAGACAGACAGACAAGGAGACCCAAGCTCTGATGGAGCAAAGGTGCTTTAATGATCTTTCTGTGAGTATATAAAAGCTGAGGTACAAGAAATTTCTTTCCACAGTAATAAAAATCAGAAAACCAAATGTAACCATTACCAACAGAACAAGGGATTAATAATGGTCACAAGGACAGAGTTCAGTTCAGTTCAGTCGCACAGTTGTGTCCAACTCTTTGCGACTCCATGAATCTCAACACGCCAGGCCTCCCTGTCCATCACCATCACCTGGAGTTCACTCAGACTCACGTCCATCGAGGCCGTGATGCCATCCAGCCATCTCATTCTCAGTCGTCCCCTTCTCCTCCTGCTCCCAATCCCTCCCAGCATCAGAGTCTTTTCCAATGAGTCAGCTCTTCGTATGAGGTGGCCAAAGTACTGCAGTTTTAGCTTTAGCGTCATTCCTTCCAAAGAACACCCAGGGCTGATCTCCTTCAGAATGGACTGGTTGGATCTCTGTGCAGTCCAAGGGACTCTCAAGAGTCTTCTCCAACACCACAGCTGTAAAGCATCAATTCTACAGCACTCACCTTTCTTCACAGTCCAACTCTCACATCCATACATGACCACAGGAAACACAATAGCCTTGACTAGATGGAACTTAATCGGCAAAGTAATGTCTCTGCTTTTGAATTTACTATCTAGGTTGGTCATAACTTTTCTTCCAAGGAGTAAGCGTCTTTTAATTTCATGGCTGCAATCAGCATCTGCAGTGATTTTGGAGCCCCCCAACATAAATAAAGTCTGCCACTGTTTCCACTGTTTCCCCATTTATTTCCCATGAAGTGATGGGACCGGATGCCATGATCTTCGTTTTCTGAATATTGAGTTTTAAGACAACTTTTTCACTCTCCACTTTCATTTTCATCAAGAGGCTTTTTAGCTCCTCTTCACTTTCTGCCATAAGGGTGGTGTCATCTGCATATCTGAGGTTACTGAAATTTCTCCTGGCAATCTTGATTCCAGCTTCTGTTTCTCCAAGTCCAGCGTTTCTCATGATATACTCTGAATATAAGTTAAATAAGCAGGGTGACAATATACAGCCTTGACGTACTCCTTTTCCTATTTGGAACCAGTCTGTTGTTCCATGTCCAGTTCTAACTGTTGCTTCCTGGCCTGAATACAGACTTCTCAAGAGGCAGGTTGGGTGGTCTGGTATTCCTATCTTTTTCAGAATTTTCCACAGTTATTGTGATCCACACAAAGGCTTTGGCATAGTCAGTAAAGCAGGAATAGATGTTTTTCTCGACTCTCTTGCTTTTTCCATGATCCAGAAGATGTTGGCAATTTGATCTCTTGTTCCTCTGCCTTTTCTAAAACTAGCTTGAACATAAGGGAATTCACGGTTCATGTATTGCTGAAGCCTGGCTTGGAGAATTTTGAGCATTCCTTTACTAGCATGTGAGATGAGTGCAATAATGCAGTAGTTTGAGCATTCTTTGGCATTCCCTTTGTTTGGAATTGGAATGAAAACTGATCTTTTCCAGTCCTGTGGCCACTGCTGAGTTTTCCAAATTTGCTGGCATATTGAGTGCAGCACTTTCACAGCATGATCTTCCAGGATTTGAAACAGCTCCACTGGAATTCCATCACCTCCACTAACTTTGTTCATGGAGATGCTTTCTAAGGCCCACTTGACTTCACATTCCAAGATGTCTGGCTCTAGATGAGTGATCACATCATCATGATTATCTGGCTCGTGACAATCATTTTTGTACGGTTTTTCCATGTATTCTTGCCACCTCTTCTTAATATCTTCTGCTTCTGTTAGGTCCATACTATTTCTGTCCTTTATCAAGCCTATCTTGGCATGAAATGTTCCCTTGGTATCTCTAATTTTCTTGAAGCGATCTCTAGCCTTTCCAGTTCTGTTCTTTCCCTCTATTTCTCTGCACTGATCACTGAAGAAGGCTTTCTTATCTCTTCTTGCTGTTCTTTGGAACTCTGCATTCAGATGCTTATATCTTTCCTTTTCTCCTTGGCTTTTCACCTCTCTTCTTTTCACAGCTATTTGTAAGGCCTCCCCAGACAGCCATTTTGCTTTTTTGCATTTCTTTTCCATGGGGATGGTCTTGCTCCCTGTCTCCTGTACAATGTCACGAACCACATTCCATAGTTCATCAGGCACTCTATCTATCAGATCTAGGCCCTTAAATCTATTTCTCTCTTCCACTGTGTAATCATAAGGGATTTGATTTAGGTCATATCTGAATGGTCTAGCGGTTTTCCCTGCTTTCTTCAATTTGAGTCTGAATTTGCTAATAAGGAGTTCATGATCTGAGCCACAGTCAGCTCCTGGTCTTGTTTTTGTAGACTGCATAGAGCTTCTCCATCTTTGACTGCAAAGAATATAATCAATCTGATTTTGGGGTTGACCATCTGGTGATGTCCATGTGTCGAGTCTTCTCTTGTGTTGTTGGAAGAGGGTGTTCGCTATGACCAGTGCATTCTCATGGCAAAACTCTTAGTCTTTGCCCTGCTTCATTCCACATTCCAAGATCAAATTTGCCTGTTACTGCAGGTGTTTCTTGACTTTCTACTTTTGCATTACAGTCCCCTATAATGAAGGTCTTAATTTTATGGCTGCAGTTACTATTCGCAGTAATTCTGGAGCCCAATAAAAGAAAATCTGTCACTGTTTCTACTTTTTCCCAAATTATTCTTTTTTGCTATAAAGTGCTTGGACCAGAGTTCAGGAGCTTCATTTACTTCTTAATGTTTACAGTGTAGACATGGAGCCCAGTTATCATCATATTTCTTCTTTTAAAAATATAATTGATTATTAGTATTTGATGCCCGCATTTTGCAGAATCTGAGTTCTTCAAGCACCTACAGAGGATGGGTTTCCCTGGGTCATGGGTGTATTTCTGCTGTATATCATCAGTGTCTGGTACAGAGTAGGTGCTCTGCAATAATTTAGGAACTGACCCAAGACGAGAAGAAAATTCCATTTTGGAGGAGACTGGGAAAATAAAATTCTGAGTCTTATTTGGAGCCAGACTGTCCGAGGCTCACTCAGGATGAGAACCCATGTCCCAACCTCTAGAGCAGGTGATCAGACTAGGCAGAAAGAGAAAGAGCTCAGACCTCAGGTCTGGGCTGAGATGCCTCCTGAGCCCTGCCTGGAGACATCAGAGCCAGGTCCACAGAGGGGCAGCCCCCTTGCTGTAGGGACACGGCCGTGGGAACCCTGAGGGGCGGTGGCAACCCCCCAGGGACCACATGCTGTTTGTCCTCTAGGGCCCTTGGTCTCCTCATCTGTACAGGGCGGGGACGGGGGCAGCTGGGCGCTCAGAGCTGCAGACATGCCTTCCTTTGCCTCTGTGCTTCTCTGCTTCCACTGGATATGCAGGGCAGGGTGGGGACCGCAGGAGGGCAGGGGATGCACATCCTGCCCCTAGTTGACAGGAACCTCAGGGCTCAGGCAGCTGGAGTGGCCAGGGATCCTGACGGGGAGATAAACAGCCCATGCTTTAAGTGGCAAATCTCTCACTTCCAGGGCTGAGTCTGGGCCGAGGACCACGGACCTTGAAGGTGAGTCCTCTCAGGGCTCCCAGGACCCATATCTCACTTGAGCCCTGGAAACTTGTGGGGGGCAAGGCTGGGGCACTGGGATTCTAGAGTGATGCTGGTGAAACCTGGAAGGGTTCCTGAGCTGAGCTGTGGAGTGAGGGGTGGGGAGGTCCTGGGACTCAGCCTCTGACTTCCTTCCAGGGACCTTCCACAAACTCACCATCTGGGCTTAGACTTTTGCGCAGCTCAGGGTGTCCATGTGAATACACCATATGCAGAATTGGAATGTGAGAGTGAGCACCCAGACCATCAGGGAGTATGCTGCAGTTGGCCTGCACTATTTGGAGAAGGAAATGGCAAAGCATTCCAGTATTCTTGCCTGCAATATCCCATGAACATTGGAGCCTGCCAGCCTACAGTCCATAGAGTTGCCAAGAGTCAGACAGGACTCAGTGACTTCATTTTCTTTCATTTCATTTTAAAATTTATTTATTTTACTGGTTCCATGTTTTAATCTCACATATATATTTTTTATTGAAGTGTAGTCGACTTGCAATGTTTCCGGTACACAGCAAGGTGATGTTCAGGTATACAAATATGCATACATTATTTTTCAGAGTATTTTCCATTTTAGGTTATTACAAGGGATTGACTAATGTTCCCCAAGCTATACAGTAACTCTTTGCTGCTTGTGGCATATCTTCATTTTTTTATTAGAAATCTAGCATTGTATTCATACTTCTATTTTTAATTTATGGTATATTCAGCCTCAGTGTTATGTTACACTGAGAGTGACAGCATGATGCCCATATGCCACCATGTCCACATTAAAAGAAAATGGAAACCAATGGCAATGTTCATTGTGGGAGGAAATATTGAATCGCATTATGTTACTGGTGGGCTTTCCTGGTGATTCAGATGATAAAGAATCTGCCTGCAATGCAGGAGACCTGAGACAAACCCTTCGTTGGAAAGACCTCCTGGAGAAGGAAATGGCAACCCACCCCAGCATTCTTGCCTGGAGAACCCCCATGGCCAGAGGAGCCTGGTGGGTCACAGTCCATGGGAACACAAAGAGTCAGACACGACTGAGGGGCTAAACTATTCTCAAGGCTCTGAACTTGAAAGAAATAACACTTTCCCATTCATATAGAGTTAAAAACGGGCCGAAGAGACAGAATCTTTTGTCTTGTTGGGGGCTTAAAGGGACATTATGACCAGACCTGCATGGACAGCTTCAAGAACAAAGGATTCCAGGATTAAAAGATTTCCACAGTGGAGTGGGCATAAGTATAGCTATGGCTGATCCATGTTGATGTATTGCAGAAGCCATCACAGTATTGAAATTGTCCTAAAATTAAAAAAAAATTTAAGGGAAAAAAGTTTGCAACAGGACTTCCCTGGGGTCCAGTAGTTGGGACTCTGCCTGCCCATGTGGGAGACACTGGCCCAATCCCAGGACCGGGAAGATTCCACATACCTCGGGGCAGTTAAGCCCGTGGGCCACAAGCCCATGTGCCTAGAGCGGGTGTTCCACAACAAGAGAAGCCACGGCGATGAGAGACCCTGCACCACAGCAAAGAGCAGCCCCCTTCCCACAACCAGAGAAAGCCTGTGCACAGCGACGAAGAGCCAGCACAGCCATTAACTAGTTAATTAAAACACTGCAACAACCAGCCACACCTCCTCCTCTTCTAGTGTGTGTGTGTAAGTGAGAAAGTGTGAGTTCACACGTGGGTATTTAATCTGTGTTGTTCTCTCTTGACCTTGGAATTTTCTTCCCCATGGGCTAGGGTTATTTTAAATTCAGTAAACGCTATTTGACTATCCGTCTCACTCCCCAAAACGCCCATCTAACTCAAGTAAGATGATTCTTTGGGGCAGAAGTTCACGATCTCGTTGGTCTGCTGGCTTTCCAAATAAAGTCACTCTTCCTCTCCTGAAGCCCTCATCACTCTGTCCCTTGAAAGCAATGTGAGGTTGGACTCAGAGCACATTCATGAGACTTTAGCAGAGGTGTCATTCATTTTAGACAAAATCCATAGATGTCACTCTCACAGTTGATATCTATGCATTAAAAAAAGATACACAGATGGCGAACAGGAATATGAAAAGATGCTCAGCATTGCTAATTAGTAGAGAAAGGCAATCGACACTGCAATGAGGTACCACCTCATACCCATCAGAATGCCCATCATTAGACAGTTGATGAATAACATAGTGGAGAGCATGGGGAGAAGAGGGAAACCCTCTCACACTGTTGGGGGAGTGGAAACCAGTGCAGCCACTGTGGAAAACAGTATGGCAGTTCCTCAAAAAAAGTAAAACCAGGGTTTCCATATGATCCAACTATTCCAGTCCTGAGCATATATCTGGAAAAAATATATATACCTTGAGAAGATTGATGCTCCCCTATGTTCATAGCAGCAAAACTTACAATAGCCACGACATGGGAACAGCCTAACTGTCCACCGAGAGATGAACGGATAAAGAAGATGCACATGCTTATACTCACAGAGAATGGAACACCACTCAGACATTTAAAGAGTGAAATCATGCCTTTTGCAGCAGCATGGATGGACCTGGAGATTAACATATTAATGGAAGGAGGCAGAAAGGGAAAGACAATTTTCATGTGATATCACCCGTATGTGGAATCTAACAGGAACATATCAATGAAACAGGAACAGACTCACAGACATAGAGAACAGGCTTGCGGTTGCAAGGAGTGAAGGACTGGGAGCTTGGGATTAGCAGATGAAATATATTTATGCATAGAATGGATAAAGGATGAGGTCCTACAGTATGGCACAGGGTATTCTATTCAGTATCTTGCCATAAATCATAATGGAAAAGAATATATATATTGAGCTGAATCAATTTGCTGTACAGCAGAAATGAACTACACTTCAATATTTTTTTAATTTTTAAAAATCTGTGGTTTAAATCTCTGCAATGAACATTACATGGCAGTAAAAATGCGCAAACTGAAATGTGAAAGAATACAAATCGATTCTGAAACATGATATTAACTAAATAAAAGGACATTTTAAGAAGGGTGGCTGCACTGTTGCTCCATTACATACACAATGATCAAGAGGAGACCAGATTTATTACTTAGGGAGCACCACTAATGTTAACGACCCCCGCCCCCAGCACAATGGTGTGGAATCACAGCCCTTACTGAGGTTCTTCCCTGTACATGAAAAACAGCTGATCTCGGGGTATGTCTGCCCTTGGAGTTATGAAAGAGCTGGGCCATTGTGTCCCAGTTTGGAGTTGATTGTTGTGGACACGCCCTCACTCAAGCATTCTGGAGCTTGGAAGTCTCTACTTGACATACTTTGTGTTCATCTGAAAATCCCAGGGACTGGGGAGCCTGGTGGGCTGCCATTTATGGGGTCACACAGAGTCAGACATGACTGAAACGACATAGCAGCAGCAGCAGCAGCAGCAGCAGAGTATCTAGGAAGCAAGGTGGTCCCCCTTTCAGGCAGAACAAATCCCCCTCCCCAAAATCACCACAGTCACCTTTACACACGATATCTTTGTGTACATGTGTGGTCCTTGGATTGGAAAGGGAGGAAGAGAGAGAGACAGAGAGAGTGTTGTGTGTGCAAAGTTTCCACACACAGTAACAATATAATTTCAGATGAAGAGTCAGAGAAAGAAAAATATCACATGATATCATTTATTTGTGACATCTAAGAAAATGAACTTATTTACATAACAGACTCACAGAGAATGAGTTACCAATGGGTTAGTGTCAGGGGGAGGTTATATTGTAAGTTTGGTACTGACATATACACACAGCTATATGAAAAAAGGATGACCACAAGGACTGACTGTATAAAACAGAGAGTTCTACTTAATATTCTGTAACTGCCTTATTGGAAAAGCCTTTGAAAAGCAGTAAATGCATGTATAAGTATGACTGAATCATCTTACTGTACACCTGAAACTAACACAGTTAATTCCTTAATCACATATATTACAATGTAGAATTTTTTAATATTTTCAAAGAGCCATAATACACATGTCTGGTCCTCTCATAAGAATTCAGAATCAAAGTCTCTATTAGTGAGTCTTTAATTGTCAATCTGCACTGAGCCTGACATATGAGGTGGGAACGTGTGGTTTCTCTTCTGTGAAGAGTTAAGGTTAATGAGATTTATCATGAGCTTGGGGAAAGCATCCTTCATGGTATTAACTGAAGCAAAGTTACTGCTTCCTAAAGGCAGCAAGATCTGTTTGAATCCTCTTAGGTTTATAGTGTTTAGAGAAACAAAAAATGACGATCGAGTCATGAGGCGTGCTCCATGAGGCTGCTCAAGTCAGACTTCCATCCCTGGCGTGAGAAGAGGCTGGCCATCTTCCCATGTGACATGAACCTCGCTGACTGTGCCAATAACACTGACCGCCTTCCGCATCTTGTGATTCTGTCAGCTTTGCTCAGTTCTGCTTCCGGTCTCACAGAAGCAGAGCCATGTGCCCCACACTCCTCAGCCTCCTGAGTCTTGGTGAGTCTGGATTGACACGGTTGGAAGGGGTTATGGTGGAAATCGGGGGGTCCTCACACCACTGACACAGGTTCCCTGCATGAGGGGGCAAAGAGTGTGGGGTCCATCAGGACAAGCCATCTCTGATGTGGTTTTCCTTCTAGGATTCTGTGTGAGTCTGAGGATCTGGGCAGCTGTGGGTGAGTCCTCCCCATCCCTTATTTCTCTGTTGAGCAGAGCAGTTGGGGCTGATGCAGATGACCCTGGGGGCTGGGGTGAGACCCGTGTCAGTACAGTGAGAGCCATGTGCCCTGTGGATCCCAGGTCCTCCTGTTGGCCTTGATACTCATCTTCACTCTCCCCAGAGGATAGCCCAGCTCTGAACTCTGGACCTGAAGGCACAGTGTGAAGTCTGGGAGCTGGGGGCTAGGCCCACTCAGTGCTGTTTCTATCATGAGAGGGGAGCAAGAGGCTGCAGCCCACAGAGCCTCCCCTACAAGCTGGCTCATGGCATCTCCAGCAGGCCCTTATCAATAGGATCTGCAGGAAGCCCGCTGGACCTGAGCCCAGGGAAGGATCTGGCCATCAGGCAGGGCCACCTGGACCTTGTCACACATTTGATGTAGGTTAGCTAACAAAGGAGCCAGCTTCAAGCTTTATTTCCTTCTTTTCAGTCAATTGGCTTTTTCACTTGTTTCCTGTGTTACTGTCAGTTGCTCAGTCATATCCGACTCTTTGCGAGCTCACGAACTGTAGCTCACCAGGCTCCTCTGTCCATGGGATTCTCCAAGCAAGAATACTGGATGGGGTTGCCGTTTCCTACTCCAGGGATCTTCCCTAACTGGGGACTGAAGCCTGCTCTTCTGCATTGCAGGAAGTTTCTTTACCATGTGAGGTAAAACAAATCCAACAGGGAAGCCCTCTCACTTCTCTTCCATGCATCAGTTTTATGTGATGTTTCTTTTGCCTGCATCACACAGCATGCAGGACCTCCATTCCATGACTAGGGATTCAACCTGGGCCCTTGGCAGACAGTGCTGAGTCCTAATGATCAGATGACCCAGGAATCCCCAGTGTTTTGTGTTTTGAGAGCTTTTAAGACATTTTGTCAACCCAAGGAGTTATACTTCTCCTGATTAGAATCACTGCTGAGAATCATATTCTTAGAATCTCCATGATGTCTGTCCTGGGTTGACTGTGTCTCTGTCTGTCCCCAAGCCCCAGGTGTCCTTGAGTGTCAGGGTGGTGCACTTTAGGATTGTTGCCTTGGAAGAATTGAAGGAGAAGTGCTCCAACAAGACCAGGTGGGAGAGGGCACCATTCCTATTTTCCTCTCAAAACCTGTGACTCCTTCTCTCCTAGGTGAATATGACAAGCCCTATTTGTCAGCCTGGCCAAGCCCCGTGGTTCCCTTAGGACAGACTGTGACTCTTCAGTGTCACCTCCATTCTCCACGTAAGAGATTCAGACTCTTCAAAACAGATGGGACCAGTTTGACCGAGCTCCATGGAAATCATTTCAACACCTTCACCCTTGGCCCAGTGACCAGAGAACATGCTGGGTCCTACACATGTTCTGAATTTGCCAGGTCTCTCCCTGGGATGCTCAGACACAGTGACCTCCTGCAGATTGTGGTCACAGGTAGGAGGGGTCCAGCACATCCTGGGACAGCTTTCTCTACAGGCAATCCCATCCTAGGTCCAAGTTCCTTGTGTGGTCCAAGATTTACTCAGGACTTCCAACCAGGAACAAACCAGGAAAGAAAACCCACTCTGAGAATTTAAATTCAGGGTGTTGACTAGATGGAGGGCTCTGGCAAAGGAAGGAGGAGCCTCCCTAGGCATTAGTTAGACATGATGCTGCCACTGCCTGCCACCAGGGAGGATGGTGACCTGCCACCCAGTAGGGAGCTGTAATCCCATAGGAAGGAGATGGAGCCCCAGGGAGGAGTCCCAGGAATGTCTCCAGAGGCAAGTGATTGGGGGTCACAGATCAGTAAATGTTTCCTTTTTTCTCCACCTCCTTTCCAATCTCCTGCCAGTCATCACCCACATTCTAGATGAGTGTGAACGGAGCTAGGGAATGCATCGTCAGAACCACCCAGCTCCCCACCAAACATACTAGGGAAAGGATGAAGCTGAGAGCATGGTAACCCACTCCAGTATTCTCGCCTGGAGAATCCTATGGACAGAGGAGCCTGGCAGGCTATGGTTCATGTGGTTGCAGAGTTGGACGGGACTCAAGTGTCTGAGTATGCATGCATGAAGCTGAGAGCAGATCCAACAGCTAAAGAGCTTAGAATAAACACAGAGGAGGCTGGAGGTCTTGAGCAAAGAGAAACAGAAAAGCATGAGCCAGAGCCCGAGAACAAGGCTGAAGAAAATGCAACAGAACAGAAAGGAGGGTAATTGGCTTTGCTGCTTATGGGGAGGTTTTTCACACCTTCAGATGTCAGGGGAAGCGCCGAGGTGGGGTGATTCACTGAAGCTCACAAACTCTTTGCTCCTAGGTGTGTTCCCAAAACCCTCCATTTCAGCCCACCCAGGCCCCCTTGTGCGTTCAGGAGAGAATGTGACCCTCCGCTGTCACTCATTGGTGTTGTTTGATAAGTTTACCCTGCACAAAAGAAGCAGCACAGGGCATTTCCAGAGACATGGAGAGATGTTCACTGGTGGGCATGCCCCAGCTGACTTCGTCGTTGGCCCCATGACTTTGGCGAGTGCGGGCACCTACAGATGCTACGGCTCTCTCAGCCGCTCCCCCTATAAGTGGTCAGCCCCAAGTGACCCCATGGACATCATCATCACAGGTGAGTGTGGCCAGACCAGTCCCTTCTGCTCTCTGTGTCACAGAAGGTCTGGTGTCCATTCCAACATCAATACTGGGAGAGAATGACAGGCGTGCAGAGACACAAACTCGGGAGAGGGAGCAAAGCAGAGAGAGAGGAGGTGCGAACACAGAAGGGAAAAGAGAACAGAGTCCCTGCCATGTGCTAAGGGGAAGACACAGCCGGGTACAGAGGAAGGAGCTAGAACGCGAAAGAACGACCAAGGGAGAAAAATGCACCAGAGCAGATGGCATTTCCAGAAACGTGGACAGATGCTCACTGGCAGGTATGCTGCAGCTGACTTCGTCATTGTCCCCATGACTTTGGCAAGTGCGGGCACCTACAGATGCTACGGCTCTCTCAGCCACTCCCCCTATGAGTGGACAGCCCCCAGAGACCCCATGGGCATCGTGATCACAGGTGAGTGTGGCCAGACCAGTCCCTTCTGCTCTCTGTTTCACAGAACGTCTAGTGTCCAGTCCAGCATCAGTACCGGGAGAGAATGACAGGCGTGTAGAGACACAAACTCGGGAGAGGGAGCAAACCAGAGAGAGAGGAGGTGTGAAAGCAGAAGGGAAAAGAGAACAGAGTCCCTGCTGTGTGCTAAAGGGAAGACACAGCTGGGGACAGAGCAAAGGAGCGAGAACGTGAAAGAATGACCAATGGAGAAAAATGCACCAGAGCAGGGACACAGGCAATACCCTGCTCAGACAGCCACTGATGGCTGATTAAAGGGTTGGTTTCCCACTTTCATGTCAGACCTCCCTTCCTCAGTCAGCAGCACACTGTCGTACCAGATACCCTGCAGTCTGGGCCCTGGGTGATCGAGATGGAGGTTGAAACCCTGATGTTGCTCAGCCTGGCTGTTTAATGCATCCTTCTGCACAAAGAGTAGGGAGTGGTCCCTCCAACCCTCCCACTGAGGAGTCCCTTCCAGCCCCTGGGGGTGGGCATGGCAGCCCTGAACACGCCCTCAAGAATGAGACTGTCAAAGATTGAATGAGATTCTGGCAATTTCCACTCCATAATCTCTTCTTCTGGGTCAATGCCATGTTTTCTAATGATCCCAGTTGTAGTTACTAAGTTCCATTTGTTTCAAGAGAACCTCACATGTTTGATTTTTTTAATTTATTTTTATTTATGTTTGTTGAAGTCTAGTTGATTTCAGATGTTGTTAATTCCTGTTGTACAACAGAGTGATTCAGCTATTCATATTATAGAAAAGGAAATATAGTAGTTTTTGATGTTAGCAATACTAGACTTTTTGAGTTAATGAATTTTCTCTTTTGTTATAGACTACTGTACTTTGTTATAAATCACTGCGTCCTTGCTATGCAAAACTGTAACCTTATCACTATCTTAAGACTAAATAGATTGTAAAGGGAACATTGGTGAAGGGTTTTCATTTGGACTGATGTTTGCTGCTAAATCTTCATATTCCCTACCCTTATAATAAATATAACTAGCATATAGGAGAAATAAGTATTAACCTTTAAGCATATAAGAGAAATAAGTATTAACCTTTAAGACTAATCATGTTAAACCTTAGGTTAAGTAAATTCCTTTCTTGATTGTAACTCACTACACCCTCACCCTATAGGAATGCAACTTTATTTGGAGGGTGGTGCCTGAAAAAATCACTCCTGGAAAAATAAGCTTTCTGGTTAACTGACCAGTATCAGAAAAGGCCATAAAATGTCAGCAGACCTCATGGTCAGAAGATGTTGTAAAAACTCATAAGACCTTTGTATAGTTTTATATGAAACACCTGATTGTGACAAGGGTCAGGTCTGCTGACCCCCGCGTGACTCTATATTCATCCCTATGTGTAACAAAAGGTATATAAACAAACCTGAAAAATAAAGAAATCAGATCAGTTCCGGAAAGACTGAGTCCCTCATGTAGTTCTTCTCTGCTCCTCAATTTTCTGGCTGAATTCCCATCTGGAGCATGGGTGCCCGCCATTCAGATGGTGCAAATTCCTTGTCTGGAATTTTATTGGTACCCCACATAAGCCAAGTTATTCAGCCCCTTTCTCTCTCTTTTACTATTTTCTGGCCGAATTCCCATCTGGTGCATAGGACCCACCAAGCCTACTAACTTTGCCTGGGCTTCTAAGATCGGACCAGGGGGGCCTCAGTGCCTCCTCTCCTTCAGGAGAACGGGAAGATGCCTGCAGCCTTCGTAGGTGGTGATTGGTACCCTATGTTAACCAAGTTATTTGGCCTCTTTTTCTCTGCTAAAATCTTAGTCCCTCTCTATCTGTAATTAAATAAGTTTTTCCTAGGACGCCTACTCCATCCCCACCTTCGAATCACCCTGGATCCACCGGGGTTGGACCCCGGCAAGCAGGGCCGCACGCAGTTCCCCCCTCAGGCAGCCACTGATGGCTGGTTACGGGGTTGGTTTCCCGCTTTCCTGTCAGAGCTCCCTTCCTCTGTTAGCAGCACGCTGTGGTACCAGGCGCCCTGCAGTCCAACCCCTGGGTGATCCAGATGGAGGTCAACACCTTGAAGTTGCTCAGCCTCACGGTTCAACACATCCTTCTGCACAAAGAGTGGGGAGAGGTCCCTCCAACCCTCCCACTGAGGAGTCCCTTCCAGCCCCTGGGGGTGGGCATGTCAGCCCTGAACATGCCCTCAAGAATGAGACGTTCAAAGATTCTGTGAGATTCTGGCAATTTCCACTCCATAATCTCTACTTCTGGGTCAATGCCATGTTTTCTGATAGTCCCAGCAGTAGTTAGTAAGCTCCATTTATTTCAAGAGAACCACACGTTTGATTTTTTAAATTTATTTTTAATTTATGTTTGTTGAAGTCTAGTTGATTTCAGATGTTGTTAATTCCTGTTGTACAACAGAGTGATTCAGCTATTCATATATATATATATATACAGTCTTTCTTTAAAAAAGGACATTAAATGGCATTTCATTTTAAAAATTGTCAATTTGTTGAAAAGGATTTAAAATGACACTCTATTTTTAAAGATATTTCTGAAGTTTTCCCTGTGCCGGATCTCCCTTGCTGTGGGGCTTTCTCTCCTCACAGTGGGTGGCCTTCTCATTGCAGTGCCTCTCTTGTTGCACACTCGGGCTTTAGTCCTCTATCTGGGACTAGAGTTACTTTGTGCTCTAAGATTAAGGTCTCCTCCTTCCAGGTCTGTCCAAGAAACCCTTTCTCTCAGCCCAGGGGGGCCCCATGCTGAGGTCAGGGGAGAATATGACCTTGGTCTGCAGCTCCGAGAGCGCCTTTGACCAGTTCCATCTTCTCAGGGAGGGCAGGAACCTTGGGCGCCCTGTCGCTGGAGGGCGAGGCCCCCATGGAGCACTCCAGGCAGAGTTCCCTCTGGGTCCTGGGACCCCAGCCCACAGCGGGGTCTACAGGTGTTACGGCTCCTTCACCCGCTCTCCCTACTTGTGGTCATACTCCAGCAACCCACTGGTCCTGTCTGTCACAGGTGAGGAACTTCTTCCTGGCCCATGCTTTGTTCCTGTTCAATCGCTATGTTTTGTCCAACTCTTTGCCACTCTGTGGACTGCAGTACGACAGACTCCCCTGTCCTTCACTATCTCTTCCTCATGGGTCACAGCCTTGTAGTGGTGAAGGGGTCTTTGTACCTCAGGGAAGCTATGAGCCCGTCGTGCAGGGCCACCCAAGCCTGATGGGTCATAGCAAAGAGTCCTGAAAAAACGTGGTCCCCTGGAGGAGGAAATGGCAACCCACTTCAGCATTCTTGCCTGGGAATCCATGAAGGGTCCCATGTTTACAATACACTTAATCACATTGCAGTGTCAAGAAGGCCATTTGGCTTTTCCCATTATATCTTACTGTATCACTGAGCTCCTTCTGAGGGTCCATGCTGGTGACAGGGGACCTTAGGGCTTCTGGAGAAATGGAGGCAGTGAGAACCATAGAGGAAGAGAGACAGTAGATGGCATCTCAACCCTCTTCCACCTCCTGTATGGATGCTCCACAGCAGAGTCCTGTCTATCCAGACAAATAAAGAAAAGGGTCAGGGTAGATACAGGAGGAGGAGAGGCTGTACTCATTCAGGAGGATCCGAGATGCATCAAACCCTTGCTCTTAATGTTTTCCCAGTAGCACCGCTGACATACAGGTGATTTTCCAATTCCCAAAGCAGAGAGGATATCTCTAGCTTATAGCTGTCTTTCATCACCAGGCATATCCTTCCCACCTCCTTCCACCATCTCTTCTCCGGGATGGAGGGTCTACTCAACACATTCACGGTGAGGGACCAGAAGCTCTCCCCTCCCCTATCACAGCTCTGAGGGATGACAGAGTCAAGGACAAGCAGGAGGTCAATCTTCCAGAAACAAGAGTCCTCCTTTGGTGGAGTGAGGAAGGTTACTGTTCACTCTTTCTTGCTTTTCTCCCCTAGGAACCACTACAAGTATTTCCCCTTCAACCATGGATCCACACACCATAGAAGGTAAGCAAGATGCTCTCCTATCTCAGCAAATTTCTGAGAAGACAGAGGGTTCCTATTGAGTGTTCATTCTGCCACCTCCCAGCTCTGTGACTTTGGGCTCCTCAACGTCACTGTCACGTCAGCATTTGAGATCATGGTCTTTATTAGAACCAGAGGGGGCACTGAGTTTCTAATTCTTTGGGACTGGGAATTTCTAAATTGAACAAAGTGAGACAGAATGACTTGACCCCATGCTTAAGGGAGCTGCTCACCCTCCCTCCACCAGTATCTTTAGGGGAGGGTGGGGTTCAAGGGGAGGATTTTAGGGAACACCTTCAGTATGTGCTATTCCTCTGCTACTGTTCTATGAATGAAACACTCCACAGTTCAGAAATAGAAGTGTCGTGTCTTCTTGGGGATTCCATTCCAGGCATATGTGGCTGGGGAAGTAAATATATGGAGGCTTAAAGCAGTTCCCATTCATGCAAAAGCACCATGCCTTGTTGTATGAGCAGCAGAGAAAAACTCATGGGAGCCTGGGGGTCCTGGAGTCAGACCGCTGCTGGTCTTGCATGGCTTTTATTCCACCCACTGCCAGCATCTCTCCTGGATGTTTTGGTGTCTCCTGGGAAGTGGAGACCATAACTGATCAGGCTGAGAGCTGCTGACACATTTTGACACAAGGATACAATAACTCCTGTGTGTGGGGGCAGGGTGTATGCAACGGATAACCAGACCTTCTTCCGTTGGCTTGTTGGCAGAAGCATGGCTTCCTCAAGGCCACTCCAGCCGGCTGCACCTTCTCCTTAGGCTCTCCGTAGCCTTCATCTACACCAGCATCTTCCTCGCTGTTCTTGTCTGTCACTGGTTACCCATAAAGTAACTATGAAGAGCCACACCATCACTGGTGTTCTACCCACAGTCATAAGTCTGAAGGAGGGAGGCACAGCGTCATCTGACCCAGGGGGAGGTAGGCTCATAGCAGAGAATGGCATTTTCACTTCCTGTAGGTTAAAAACTGATTTCCAGTGTTGTCATCACTGAAGGAACATCTTCCAGAGGACAATTGAACCATGTTCTTTTTATGAAAATATGTATTCATTTATTTTTAGCTGCATCAGGCCTCAGCTGCAGCATGGGGGATCCTCATTATGTTGCTGGTGCATCTGAAGGTGCCAGAGATCGCAGGCTCAGCAGTTGCAGCATTGAGGATAGTTACTTCAAGGCATGTGGGATCTCAGTTCTCCCACCAGGAATAGAACCCATGCTCCCTGAGCTGGAGGGTTGACTCTTAATCCCTGGGCCACCAGGGACATTCCAAGCCCTGTTCTTCCCTTCAACCACAGCCATCTGTCCTTCTCCCCTTTATGACCTTGGGAATCTGCTGATATGCATTAGAGGATGGTCCATAAGGGAAGATGTAGGATGGGCTCCATGGGTTTGCAGATTCCTGAGAGAGTCTGTCAGTGGCTGGGCTTATGTATGGGATGATTTTTTTTTAATTTAGTAGAGTAGATAGACTCAGCAACCTGGGGGGACACCCATGCTTTTGTGGATTTGATGTCCTCACCAAAGATATGGAGTTCTACAAGAATCCCCCCCCACCAAAAGAGTCTTGACTCTCTTCCAGTCACAGATATTGCCATCATGGAAGGAGAGCCCAAGAAAAATAGAAGAGTGAATGGTGAGATGGATTTTCCCAGCCCAAACCCTTGCCATAGCCCAAACCCCTTCAATGCCCAATGCTCTAGCTTTCAAAGATCGCATTTCCTTCCATCTTTCACATCTCCTTCCTCTCAGGACCCACCAGCAGAGGATGTGATATTCATCCACTTGAACCACAGGACCCTCTCTGAGAGACTGTTCACTCCCTTTTGCCTGAGCCCCATGCACCTCTTCGATGAGACCAGTATCTATGAGGAATTTGATGTAAACCAAAACACGCTGACCGCGACCTGGCCCCATCCTTTGAGCCAACAGACTGTAATAAGCTGAAGAGCTACATCTCTTTATAAAGGGGTTCCTCCGTGGGCACTCCTTCTCCTCCAAAGCAGCCCAGGAGCTCTGAAGTTAAGAGTGGACTCCAAGAATTATAGGATCATCTTCAAAAACCCCACGACTTCTTAGTAATCCCCTGGCTATTCTAACACTCTATTTTACCTATCTAACCTTTTGGGAGAAGGTATTCTAAACAATTGCACATACAGGGTAGGTTCCCATGATCATCCTACTTTTTTGAAAATTCCAGTAAAGCATAAAAATTTGCAAGTTGAGTCTTCAAATTATTCAATTTAAAATAAAATGTAAGACCAGAAACTATAAAACTCCTAGAGGAGAACATAGGCAAAACACTCTCCGACATAACTCACAGCAGGATCCTCTATGATCCAACTCCCAGTATACTGGAAATAAAAGCAAAAATAAACAAATGGGATCTAATTAAAATTAAAAGCTTCTGCACAACAAAGGAAACTATAAGCAAGGTGAAAAGACAGCCTTCTGAATGGGAGAAAACAATAGCAAATGAAACAACTGACAAACAACTAATCTCAAAGATATATAAGCAACTTATGCAGCTCAACTCCAGAAAAATAAACGATCCAATCAAAAAATGGGCCAAAGAACTAAATAGGCACTTCTCCAAAGAAGACATACGGATGGCTAACAAACACATGAAAAGATGTTCAACATCACTCATTATCAGAGAAATGCAAATCAAGACCACAATGAGGTACCATTTCACACCAGTCAGAATGGCTGCGATCCAAAAGTCTACAAGCAATAAATGCTGGAGAGGATGTGGAGAAAAGGGAACCCTCTTACACTGCTGGTGGGAATGCAAACTAGTACAGCCACTTTGGAAAACAGTGTGGAGATTCCTTAAAAAATTGCAAATAGAACTGCCTTATGACCCAGCAATCCCACTGCTGGGCATACACACCGAGGAAACCAGAATTGAAAGAGACACATGTACCCCAATGTTCATCGCAGCACTGTTCATAATAGCCAGGACATGGAAGCAACCTAGATGTCCATCAACAGATGAATGGATAAGAAAGCTGTGGTACATATACACAATGGAGTACTACTCAGCCCTTAAAAAGAATAAATTTGACTCAGTTCTAATGAGATGGATGAAATTGGAACCGATTATACAGAGTGAAGTAAGCCAGAAAGAAAAACACCAATACAGTATACTGACACATATATATGGAATTTAGAAGATAGTAATGATGACCCTATATGTGAGACAACAAAAGAGACACAGAGGTATAGAACGGACTTTTGGACTCTGGGGGAGAGGGAAAGGGTGGGATGGTTTGGGAGAATGGCATTGAAACGTATACTATCTTGTAAGAAACGAAGCGCCAGTCTATGTTCAATGCAGGAGGCAGGATGCATGGGGCTGGTGCACAGAATGATTCAGGTAGATGGAGTGGGGTGGGAGGTGGGAGGGGGCTTCGGCATTGGGAGAGTGTGTTCACCTGTGGCTAATACATGTCAATGTATGGCGAAACAAATACAGTATTGTAATTTTAAAAATTAATTAAAAAAATTCTATATGTAAAAAAAATAAATAAAAAATAAAATAAAATAAATAAAATAAAACAAAGCCATTAAAAAAAGAAAGACCTCCATTCAGTAATATTCTACAAGGATGAACTTGTTTATAAGACAGAAACAGAATTCTAGACTTAGAGAAAAAGCTTAGCTTTACAGAGGGGAAGGATGGGGTGTGGGGAGAGATAGATTAGAAGTCTAAGACTGACATGTGCACACTGCTATATTTAAAACAAAATGCTTTCCATGAAACAATAATCAAAGCAATGCAAGTTGGCCAAATAAAAAGATGAAGTCTATTCTGTTTGAGATATCCAGTGTGGCGCCACTTGCCACATGAGGCTGCATGAGTGCGTGCTAAGGCGATTCAGTCATGTTTGACTCTTTGTGACCACATGGATGCTGTGTAGCTCGCAAAGCCCCTCTGTGCATGCGATTTTCCAGGCAGGAATCCTAAGTGTGTTGCCATTCCCATCTAGAGGGACATGAACCCCAGTTATTCTCACATATCTTCTTCTAAAAATATATTTGAATGTTAGCATTTGATGCCCGCATTCTGCAGAATCTGAATTCTTCACCCAACTACAGAAGATGGGTTTACCTGGGTCATGGGTGTATTTCTGCTGGTGCCACCAATGTCTGGTACACAGTAGGTGCTCTGCAATAATTTATGAACTGGCATTTATGGAGGGGACTGGGAAAAGAAAGTTCTGATTCCTATTTGGAGCCAGACTGTCTGAACCTGACTCAGGATGAGAACCTGGGTCCCACCCTCTGGAGTAGGCGATCAAACTGGGCAAAGAGAAACAGCTGAGACCTCAGGTCTGGGCTGAGATGCCTCCTGAGCCCTGCCTGGAGACATCGGCACTGAGTCTACGGAGGGGCCACCCTGTGCTGTGTGTCTATGGCTGTGGCAACCCCAAGGGGTGGCGGCAGCCCCCCAGGGACCACATCCTGTTTGTCCTCTAGGGCCCCGTGGTCTCCTCATCTGTAAAGAGTGGAGGCGGGGGCGGCTGGGCACTCAGGGCTGCAGACATGCCTTCCATCTTCTGTGAGCATCTCCTTCTCAGCCAGATGTGCGGGTCAGGGAGGGCACGGGATGCCCACCCCACCCCCAGTTCATGGGAACCTCAGGGCTCAGGCAGCTGGAGTGGCCAGGGATCCTGACGGGGAGAGAATCAGCCCAAGCTTTTGGTGGCAAATCTTTGACTTGCCGGTCTGAGTCTGGACCAGAGGCCCCCAAACCCTGCAGGTGGGTTCTCCTGGGTCTCCTGGGACCCATATCTCACTTGAGTCCCAGGAACTTGGTAGGGGGCAATGTCAGGACACTGGGATTCTTGAGTGACGCTGGTGAAACCTGGAAGGGCTCCTGAGCTGAGCTGGGAAGAGAGGGATGGGGAAGTCCTGGGACTCAGCCTCTGACTTCATTCCAGGGACCTTCCACAAACTCACCCTCTGGGCTGAGACTCTTTTGGGCAGCTCAGGGTGCCCATGTGAATACATCATATGCAGAGTTGGAATGTGAGAGTGAGCACCCAGACCATCAGGGAGTGTGCTGCAGTTGGCCTGCACTGTTTGGAGAAGGAAATGGCAGTGCATTCCAGTATTCTTGCCTGCAATATCCCATGAACATTGGAGCCTGCCAGCCTACAGTCCATAGGGTTGCAAAGAGTCAGACATGACTGAGTGACTTCATTTTCTTACATTTCATTTTAAAATTTATTAATTTCACTGGTTCCATTTTTAGTCTCATCATATACATATTTTATTGAATGTAGTTGACTTACAATGTTTCAGGTGCACAGCAAGGTGATTTTCAGTTATACAAACATGCATACATTATTTTTGAGATTATTCTCCATTTGAGGTTATTACACGATATTGACTGTAGTTCCCCTGCTATACAGTAAATCTTTGCTGCTTGTTGCATATCGTTATTTTTTATTAGAAATCTAGCACTGTATTCATACTTCTATTTTGAAATTTATGGTATATTCCAGGTCAGTGTTATGATACACTGAGAGTGAAAGCATGATGAAAAATCCTACCATGTCCATGATAAAAGAAAAAGGAAAACAATGGCAATGTTAATTGTGGGAGGAAATACTGAATCACATTATGTTACTGGTGGGCTATCCTGGTGACTCAGAGGATAAGAATCTGCCAGCAACGCAGGAGCCCTGAGTCGATCCCTCGGTTGGGTAGATCTCCTGGAGAAGCAAATGGCAACCCACCCCAGCATTCTTACCTGGAGAACCCCCACAGACAGAGGAGTCTGGGGGATTGCAGCCCATGGGATCACAAAGAGTCAGAACGACTGAGGGACTAAACTATTCTCAAAGTTCTGAACTTAAGGGGTATAACACTTTCCCATTCGTATAGAGATAAGAAGTGGCAGAACAGACAGAACCTTTTGTCTTGTCATTAAAGGGACATTATGACCAGACCAGCATGGACAGCTTCGAGATCAAAGGATTCCAGGATTAAAAGATTTCCACAGTGGAGGGGAAATAAGTGTAGCTATGGCTGGTCCATGCTGATGTATGGCAGAAGCTAACAATGTTGTAGTTGTCCTTAAACAAAAAATAAGTAAATTAAGGGGAAAAAAGCTTGCAACAGGACTTCCCTGGTGGTCCACTGGTTGGGAATCTGCCTGCCCATGTGGGGGACATGGGCCCGATCCAGGAATGGGTAGATTCCACATGCCTCGGGGCAGTTAAGCCTGTGGGCCACAAGCCCATGTGCCTAGAGTGGGTGCTCCACAAGAATGGAAGCCACGATGATGAGAGATCTTGAACCACAGCAAAGAGCAGCTCCCTTCCCCAAAGTAGAGAAAGCCTGTGCACAGCAACAAAGAGCCAGCACAGATATTAGTTAATTAAAACACTGCAACAACCAGCCACACCTCCTCCTCTTCTAGTATCTGTGTGTGTGTGTGTATAAGTGTGAAAGTGTGAGTTCACACGTGGATATTTAATCTCTATTGTTCTCTCTTCTCCTTGGAAATTTCTTCGGCATGGACTAGGGTTATTTTATTCAGTAAACACTGTTTGACCATCCCTCTCACTCCCCAAAAAGCCCATCTAACTCAGGTAAGATGATTCTTTGGGGCACAAGTTCATCATCTCATTGGCCTGCTGGCTTTCCAAATAAAGTCACTATTCCTTTCCTGAAGACCTCATCACTCTGTCCCTTGACAAGCAACATGAGGTTGGACTCAGAGCACATTCATGAGACATAGCAGAGATATAAATCGTTTTACACAAATCCATAGACGTCACTCTCACAGTTGATATCTGTGGTTTAAAAGAAGATACGCAGATGGCCAACAGGCATATGAAAAGATGCTCAGCACTGCTAATTAGTAGAGAAAGGCAAATCGACACTGCAAGGAGGTACCACCTCATACCCATCAGAATGCCCATCATTAGACAGTTGATGAATAACATGCTGGAGAGCATGGGGAGAAGAGGGAAACCCTCTCACACTGTTGGGGGAGTGGAAACCGGTGCAGCCACTGTGGAAAACAGTATGGCAGTTCCTCAAAAAAGTAAAAACAGGGTTTCCATATGATCCAGCAATTCCAGTCCTGAGCACATATCTGGAAAAAATATACCTTGAAAAGATTGATGCACCCCTATGTTCATAGTAGCAAAACTTACAATAGCAAAGACATGGGAGTGGCCTAACTGTCCATCAAGAAATGAATGGATAAAGAAGATGCATATGCTTATACACACAGAGAGGGGAACACCACTCAGACATTTAAAGAGTGAAATCATGCCATCTGCAGCAGCATGGATGGACCTGGAGGTTAACATATTAATGGAAGGAGACAGAAAGGGAAAGACAATTTTCATGTGATATCACCCGTATGTGGAATCTAAAAGGAACATGTCAATGAAACAGAAACAGACTCACAGACATGGAGAACAGGCGTGTGGTTGCCAAGGAGGGAAGGACTGGGATCTTGGGATGAGCAGATGCAATCTATTTATACATAGAATGGATAAAGAATGATGTTCTACAGTATGGCCTAGGGAATTCTATTCAGAATTTTGCCATAAATCATAATGGAAAAGAATATATATGTTGAGCTGAATCAATTTGCTGTATGGCAGAAATGAACTCTACTTCAATAATTTTGTTGGGATTTTTAAAAATCTGTGGTTAAAATATCTGCAACGAAACATTACATGACAGCAAAAATGCACAAACTCAAATGACAAAGGATACAGATTAATTCTAAAACATGATATTTAGTAAATAAAAGGGAAGTTTAAGAAGGGTGACTGTACTGTTACTCCATTACATACATAATAATCAAGAGGAGACCAGATTTATCACTTAAGGAGCATCACTAATGTTAACGACCCCCACCCCCAGCACAATGGTGTGGAATCACTGCCCTTACTGAGGTTCTTTCCTGTACACGAACAGCAGCTTAACTGCGTGTATGTCTGCCCTTGGCCTCCTGAAACCGCTGGGCCATTTTGTCCCAGTTTGGAGTTGATTGTTTTGGACACGCCCCTCACTCAAGCATTCTGGAGCTTGCAGTCTCTCCTTGACATATTTTGTGTTCATCTGAGAATCCCAGGGATGGGGGAGCCTGGTGGGCTGCCGTCTATGGGGTCACAGTCGGACACGACTGAAGTGACTTAGCAGCAGCAGCAGCAGAGTATCTAGGAAGGAATGTGGTCCACTTTTTCAGGCAGAACAAATCCCCCTCCCAAAAATCACCACAGTCACCTTTACACACATTATCTTTGGGTACATGTGTGGTCGTTGGATTGGAAAGGGAGGAAGAGAGAGAGAGAGTGCTGTGTGTGCAAACTTTCCACTCACAATCATGATATAATTTCAGATGAAGAAGAGTCAGAGAAAGACAAATATCACATGATATCATTTACTTGTGACATCTAAGAAAATGAACTTATTTACATAACAGACTCACAGAGCATTAACTTATGGTTACCAGGGGGGATAGTGTCAGGGGGAGGTTATATTGTAAGTGGTACTGACATATAAACACAGGTATATTAAAAAAGCATGACCACAAGGACCAACTGTATAAAACAGATTATTCTACTTAACATTCTGTGACTACTTAAGTGGGAAAAGAATTTGAAAAGCAGCAGATGCATGAGTCTGTACAACTGAGTCACTTTGCTGTACACCTGAAACTAACAGAGTTAGCTCCCTAATCACATATACTACAGTGCAGAATTTTTTCATATTTTCAAAGAACCATAATATGTATCTCTGGTCCTCTCATAAAAATGCAGAATAAAACTATTAATGAGTCCTTAATTGGCGACCTGCAATGAGCCTGACATACGAGGTGGGAACATGTGGTTTCTCTTCTGTGAAAAGTTAAGGTTAAAGAGATTTACATGAGCTTGGGAAAAGCATCCGGCATGACATATACTGAAGCAGTTACTACTTCCTAAAAGCAGCAAGATCCGTTCAAATCCTCTTAGGTTTATACTGTTTAGGGAAACAAAAAGTGACGATCGGGTCATGAGGCGTGCTCAGTGATGTGGCTCAAGTCAGACTTCCATCCCTGGCGTGAGAGGAGGCTGGCCATCTTCCCATGTGACATGAACCTGGCTGACTGTACCAACAACACCGCCCGCCTTCCGCATCCTGTGCCTCTGTCAGCTTTGCTCAGTTCTGCCTCCTGTCTCTCAGAAGCAGAGCCATGTGCACCACACTCCTCAGCCTCCTGAGTCTCGGTGAGTCTAGAAAGACACGGTTGGAGGGGGTTATGGTGGAAATTAGGAGGTCTTCACACCACTGACCAGGTTCCCAGGATGAGGGTGCAAAGATTGTGGGGCCCATTGGGACAAGCCATCTCTGACGTGCTTTTCCATCTAGGATTCTGTGTGAGTCTGAGGATCTGGGCAGCTGTGGGTGAGTCCTCCCCATCCCTTATTTCTCTGTTGAGCAGAGCAGTTGGGGCTGATGCAGATGACACTGGGGGCTGGGGTGAGACCCATGTCAGTACAGGTGAGAGGCACGTGCCCTGTGGATCCCAGGTCCTCGTATTGTCCTTGATACTAATCTTCACTCTCCCCAGAGGTTAGCCCAGCTGTGGACTCTGGACCTGAAGGCACAGTGTGAAGCCTGGGAGCTGGGGTGTAGGCCCACGGAGTGCCATTTCTATCATGAGAGGGGAGCAAGAGGCTGCAGCCCACAGACCCTTCCCTACAAGCTGGCTCATGGCAAGTCCAGCTGGCCCTTAACAACAGAAACTGCAGGACCGCCCACTAGACCTGACCCCAGGGACAGGTCTGGCCATCAGGCAGGGCCACTTGGACCTTGTCACGCATTTGATGTAGGTTAGCTAACAAAGGAGCCAGCCTCAAGCTTTATTTCCTTCTTTCCAGGCAAGTGGCTTTGTCACTTGTTACCTGTGTTACTGTTAGTCGCTCAGTCGTGTCTGACTCTTTGCGACCCCACAGACTGTAGTTCACCAGGCTCCTCTGTCCATGAGATTCTCTAGGCAAGATTACTGGATGGGGTTGCCATTTCCTTCTGCAAGGGATCTTCCCTACCTGAGGACTGAGCCCTGCTCTCCGGCATTGCAGGAAGTTTCTTTACCGTGTGAGCTACAGCAGATCCAACAGGGAAGCCCTCTCACTTCTTTTCCATGCATCATTTTTTTTGTGGTGTTTCTTTTGCCTACATCGTACAGCATGCAGGGTCTCCGTTCCATGATTAGGGATTCAGCCCGGGCCCTTGGCAGAGACAGTGCTGACTCCGAATGACTGGACCACCCAGGAATCCCCAGTGTTTTTTGTTTTGAGAGAGTTTTCAGCATTTTGTCAACCCAAGGAGTTATTCTTCTCCTGATAAGAATCACTGCTGAGAATCAGAGTCTTAGAATCTCTGTGATGTCTGTCCTGGGTTGACTGTGTCTCTGTCTGTCCTCAAACCCAGAGTGTCCTTGAGTATCAGGGTGATGCACTTTAGGGTTGATACCTTGGAAGAATTGAAGGGGAAGCGCTCCAACAGGACCAGTGGGGAGAGGGCACCATTCCTATTTTCCTCTCAAAACCTGTGACTCCTTCTCTCCTAGGTGAATATGAGAAGCCCTCTTTGTCAGCCTGGCCAAGCCCCATGGTTCCCTTAGGACAGACTGTAACTCTTTAGTGTCACCTCTGTTCTCCACGTAAGAGATTCAGACTCTTCAAAACAGATGGGACCAGTTTGACCGAGCTCCATGGAAATCATTTCAACACCTTCATCCTTGGCCCAGTGACCAGAGAATATGCTGGGTCCTACACATGTTCTGAATTCATCAATTCTCTCCGTGGGAAGCCCAGACACAGTGACCTCCTGCAGATTGTGATCACAGGTAGGAGGGGTCCAGCACAGCCCAGGACAGCTTTCTCTACAGGCAATCCCATCCTAGGTCCAAATTCCTTATGTGGTCCAAGATTTACTCAGGATTTCCAGTCAGGAATGAACCAGAAAAGAGAACCCACTTTGAAAATTTAAACTCAGGGTGTTGAATAGATGGGGTGAACTGGCAAAGGTAGGAGGAGCCTCCCTAGGCATTAGTTAGACATGATGCTGTCACTGCCTGCCACCAGGGACGATGGGGACCTGCCACCCAGGAGGAAGCTGTAATCCCATAGGAAGGACCTGGAGCCCCAGGGAGGAGTCCCAAGAACGTCTACAGAGGCATGCGGTGGGGGTCACAGATGGGGAAATGTTCCTTTTTTTCTCCACCTCTTTTCCAATCTCCTGCCAGTCATCACACACATTCTAGATGAGTGTGAACGGAGCCAGGGAATGCATCATCAGAAGGACCCAGCTTCCCATCAAACATACTAGGGACAGGATGAAGCTGAGAGCATGGTAACCCACTCCAGGATTCTCGCCTAGATGAATGCCATGGACAGAGGAGCCTGGCAGGCTATGGTTCATGTGGTTGCAGAGCTGGACGGGACTCAAGTGTCTGAGTATGCATGCATGAAGCTGAGAGCAGATCCAACAGCTAAAGAGCTTAGAATAAACACAGAGGAGGCTGGAGGTCTTGAGCAAAGAGAAACAGAAAAGCATGAGCCACAGCCTGAAAACAACACTAAAGAAAATGCAACAGAACAGACAGGAAGGGCAATTGGCTTTGATGGTTCACGGGGACATTTTTCACATGTTCAGGTGTCAAGGTAAGCGCTGAGGTAGGGTGACTCACTAAAGTTCACAGGCTCTTTGCTCCTAGGTGTGTCCACAAAACCCTCCATCTCAGCCCACCCCTGCCTCCTCATGCGTGTGGGAGAGAATGTGACCCTCCGCTGTCACTCACCACTGTTGTATGACACGTTTATCCTGCACCAAGAACATAGCACAGGGAATTTCCAGAGACATGCAGAGATGCTCACTGGTGGGCATGCCACGGCTGACTTCGTCACTGGCCCCGTGACTTTGGCGAGTGGGGGCACCTACAGATGCTACGGCTCTCTGAGATACTCCCCCTATGAGTGGTCAGCCCCCAGTGACCCTGTGGACATCATCATCACAGGTGAGTGTGGCCAGACCAGTCCCTTCTGCTCTCTGTGTCACAGAAGGTCTGGTGTCCAGTCCAGCATCTGTACCAGGAGAGAATGACACACGGGCAGAGACACAAACTCGGGAGAGGGAACAAAGCAGAGAGAAAGGAGGTGTGAACACAGAAGGGAAAAGAGAACAGAGTCCCTGCCATGTGCTAAGGGGAAGAAGACACAGCCGGGGACAGAGCGAAGGAGCGAGAACGTGAAAGCACGACCAATGGAGAAAAATGCACCAGAGCAGGGACCCAGGCAATTCCCGACTCAGGCAGCCAATAATGGGTGGTTAAGGGGTTAGTTTCCCGCTTTCATGTCAGAGCTCCCTTCCTCAGTCAGCAGCACGCTGTGGTACCAGACGCCCTGCAGTCTTGCCCCTGGGTGATCGAGATGGATATTGACATCCTGAGGTTGCTCAACCTGGCAGTTTAAGGCATCCTTCTTCACCAACAAGTGGGAGTGGTCCCTCCATCCCTCCCACTGAGGAGTCCCTTCTAACCCCTGGGGGTGGGCATGGCAGCCCTGAACACGCCCTCAAAATTGAGACAGTCAAAGATTGAATGAGATTCTCACAATTTCCACTCCATAATCTCTTCTTCTATGTCAATTCCAGTTTTCTAATAGTCCCAGCAGTAGTTAGTAAGTTCTATTTATTTATTTCTTTTTTTAAAAATTTTATTTTTACTTTATTTTACTTCACAATACTGTATTGGTTTTGCCATACATTGACATTTATTTCAAGAGAACTGCACATGTTTTATTTTTTAATTTATTATTTATTTATGTATGTTGAATTCTAGTTGATTTCAGATGTTGTTAATTCCTGTTGTACAGCAGAGTGATTCAGTTATTCATATACATGCCTATACTCTTTCTTTTAAAAAGGAGATTAAATGACAATCCATTTTTGAAATTATTAATTTGTTCAGAGGATTGTAAATGACACTCCATTTTTAAAGTTATTTCTGGTTTCCCCTGTGCTGGGTCTCCCTTGCTGTGGGGCTTTCTCTCCTGGCTCTGGGCGGCCTTCTCACTGCAGGGCCTCTCTTGTTGCACCCTTCGGGCTTTAGTCCTCTCTTTAGGACTAGAGTTACTTTGTGCTCTGAGATCAATGTCTCCTCCTTCCAGGTCGGTTCAGGAAACCCTCTCTCTCAGCCCAGGGGGGCCCCGTGCTGAGGTCAGGGGAGAATGTGACCTTGGTCTGCAGCTCCGAGAGCACCTTTGACCAGTTCCATCTGCTCAGGGAGGGGGAGAACATTGCGGGCCCACTCGCTGCAGGGCGAGGCCCCTGTGGAGCACTCCAGGCAGAGTTCCCTCTGGGTCCTGGGACCCCAGCCCACAACGGGGTCTACAGGTGCTATGGCTCCTTCACCCACTCTCCCTACTCGTGGTCAGACTCCAGCGACCCACTGTTCCTGTCTGTCACAGGTGAGGAACCTCTTCCTGGCCCCTGCTTTGTTCCTGTTCAGTCGCTATGTTGTGTCCAACTCTTTGTGACCCTGTGGATGCAGCACGACAGACTCCCCTGTCCTTCACCATCTCCTCCTCATGGATCACAGCCTTGTAGTGGTGAAGGGGCCTTCGTACCTCAGGGAAGCTATGAGCCAGTCGTGCAGGGCCTCCCAAGACAGATGGGTCACATTGAAGGGTACTGACTAAAGGTGGTCCCCTGGTGGAGGAAACGGCAGCCCATTCCAGCATTCTTGCATTGAGAACTGATGAAGAGTCCCATGCTTTACATTATAGTAAATGAGATTGCACTGGGCAAATAGTTCATTTGGGTTTTTGCATAAAACTTACTGTATCATGAGCTCTGCCACAAGGGCTCCGTGTTGCTGTCAGGGGAACCATAATGTTTCTGGAGAAATGGAGGCAATGAGAACCACAGAGGAAGAGAGTTGGTAGATGGCATCTCAACCTTCTTCCACCTCCTGTATGGATGCTCCACAGCAGAATCCTGTCTCTCCAGGCAAATACAGAAAAGGGTCAGGGTAGACCCAGGAGGAGGAGAGGCTGGCCTGATTTGGGAAGATCAGAGATTGCCTTGGCTCCTTGCTCTTAGTGTTTTCCCAGAAGCAGCTCTGACATATAGGTGATTCCCAATTAAGGAGCACAGACAGTCATTCCTGGAGCAGACCGAATGTCTCTTGCTTACATCTGTCTTTTACCACCAGGCATACCCTTCCCGCCTCCTTCCACCATCCCTTCTGCAGGATGGAGGGTCTACTCAGTGCATTCATGGGGAGGACCAGAAGCTCTCCCCTCCCCCACCAGTGCTCTGAGGAATGAGAAAGTCAAGAACAGGCAGGAGGTCAACCTTCCAGAAAGAATAGTCCTCCTTCAGTGGGTATGAGGAAGGTTACCTTTCACCCCTTCTGTCTTTTCTCCCCTTGGATCCACTACAAGTTCTTGCCCATCAACCATGGATCCACACACCACAGAAGGTAAGCAAGACGCTCTCCTATCTCAGCAAATTTCTCAAAAGACAGAGGGCTCCTGTATGAGTGTTGGCTCTGCCACCTCCCAGCTCTGTGACTTTGGGCTCCTCAATATCCCTGTCACGTCAGCATTTGAGACCGTGGTCTGCCTAGAACCACAGGGGGCACTGAGCTTCTCATGGAGTGACTGGGGATTTCTAAATTGAACCAAGCAGGTCAGAGTGACCTAACCCCATACTAAGGGAGATGTTTCACCTCCCTCCACCAGGATCTTTCGGCATGGATGATGGGACAACCAGAGAATTTTAGGGAGCCCCTTATAAGTGTGTGATTCCTCTGTTAGTGTTTTGTGAACTAAGCATTCCACAGGGCAGAATTAAGTGTCATATCTTCTTGAGGACTCCATTCCAGGTCTATGTGGATGGAGGGGGAAATGTATTGTGGATTAAAGGGTCACATTCAACTAGAAACACCATGCCTTGTCATACAGGGCAGCAGAGAAAAACTGCATCCATGCCCGGGGTACCTTGGTTTAGATGTCTGCTGGTTCTGCACAGCCTCTTTACTTCATCCACTGCTAGCAGCTCTCCTGGATGCTTTGGTACCGCCTGGGTTGTGGAGACCATAACTGATCAGGTTGATAGATAATGACAGTTTGACTCAAGAATACAATAAATCCAGTGTGTAGGGGCACAGCCTGTGCAACGAATACCCAGAACTTCCTTTGCTTGTTGGCAGAAACACAGCTTCCTCAGGAACATTCAAGCACATGGAACATTGTCCTTGGACTCTCCAGAGCCTTCACCTCTACTAGCATCTTCCTCGCTGCTCTTGTCTGTCACTGGTGTTCTACCCCAAATCGTAAGTCTGAAGAGGCGAACTCAGAATCATCTGACCCAGGAGGAGGTGGGCTCATATCAGAGAATGGCATTTTCACTTCCTATAATCTAAAAACTGATTTCCGTTGTTGTAATCCCTGATGGAACACCTTCCAGAGACCCATGGAACCCTTTTCTTTTTATGAAAATATGTATTGATTTATTCTTGGCCGCATCAGGACTTGGCTGCAGCATGGGGAATCCTCATTGTGGAGCTGGGGTGCAGTTCAAGGCTGCAGAGCTCATGGGCTCAACAGTTTCAGCAATGAGGATAGTTGCTTCAAGGCTGTGGGATCTCAGTTCTCCCACCAGGGATAGAACCCACGCTCCCTGAACTGGAAGGTTGACTCTTAATCCCTGGACCTCAGGGACATTCCAACTCCTGTTTTTCCCTTCAACTACAGCCATCCATTTTTCTCCCCTACATGATCCTGGGGCTCTGCTGATGTGTAGAAGAGCTTGGGCCACAGCAGAAGATGTAGGATGGGTCCGTGGGTTTGCACAGGTTCTGAGACAGTCCATGAATGGCTGGGCTTGTACATGGAATGTCTTGTTTTGTTTCATTTAGAGGAAAAGACAGGCTCAGCAACCTGGGGCACAGCCCTGCCTTTTTCTAACTTTGATGTAACTGTCAAAGCTGAAATAACTGCATCCACCCTGAAGAGCCTTGAGTCTCTTCCATTCACAGATGTTGCCATCATGGAAGGAGAGCCCATGGAAGACAGAGCAGTGAGCGGTGGGGTGAGTCCTCCCAGCCCAGATCTTTGCCAGAGTCTGAGCCCCTCCAATGCCCAGCAGCCCAGCCTTCGAAGATCACATCTCAGTCCATCAATCTCACCTCTCTCCTCTCAGGACTCTGCAGCAGAAGACGTGGTACACGCTCACTTGGACCTCGGGACCCTTTCCGAGAGACGGTTCACTCCCGCTCCCCTGAGGCCCATGCACCCCTCTGCCGAGCCCATTATCTATGAGGAATTCAACATAAACCAAGACCATGCTGAGCCCAGACCTGGCTCCATCCTCTGAGCACAGAGTGTTTCAAATCGAGGACCTATATCTCTTGTTAAAGGGGTTCCTCGTGGACACTCCTTTTCCTCCAAAGCACTCAGCAGCTCTGAGGTGAGGAGTGGAGTCCAAGAATTATAGTATCATCTTCGAAAATCCCACAACCTCTTAATAATCTCCTGGCTATTCTAGGACTCTATTGTAACTATGTCACTGCTTGGGGAGATGCTATAATCAATCGTACGTACTAGGTAGATTATCATGATCACCCTACTTTTTCTAAAATTCCAATAAAGCATAAAAAATTTGTCAGTTGATTCTTCAAATTATTCGGTTTAAAATAAAACAAAACCAATAAAAGAAAATCCCTCTTCAGTAACATTTTACAACAGTAAACTTATTTGCAGGCCAAAACAGACTTGTATACTTAGAGAACTAACTTAGAGTTACCAGAGGGGAAGAGTGGTGAGACAGATAGGGGGGAGCTTGGGATTGATGTATGAACACTGCTATATTTAAAATAAAATGCTTTCCATGAAAAAATAATAATGCTAGTTGGCAAAATAAAAAGATGAAGTATACTCTGAGATAGCCAGTGTGGTGCCACTAACCATGAGGCGAAATACATGCATGCAAAGTCAACTCAGTCTTGGCCGACTCTTGAGACCCATGGACTGTAGCAGCCCAGGCTCCTGTGTGCATGGGATTCTCCAGGCAAGAATCCTGGAATCGGTTTCCATTCCCTTCTCCAGGGGATCTTCTCGGTCCATCTAACCCAGGTCTCTCATGTCTCTTGCAGTGGCAGGAGGATTCTCTACCACTGAGCTACCAGGGAAGTCCCCTCAGCTTTTCAAAAAGAACAAACTCCTGGCATTTGAGAACATGAATTGACTTGAAAGGCATTATTCTTAGTGAAATAAGTCAGACAGGGAAAGAGAAATGCTGTATTTTTTCACTTATATGTGGAATCTAAAAATAAAAATAGGGATTTCCTTGATGGTCCAGTGACTAAGAGTCTGGGTTCACAATGCAGGGGGTCCAGGTTCAGTCCCTGGTCGGAGAACTAGATTCCACAAGCTACAACTAAAAAGATACCACGTCCCACAACTCAGACCTGATGCATCCAGATAAACGATAATAAGTACTAAGAAAATAAAAATGATGAACAGATATAACAAAAGAGTGAGACTCACAGATTCAAAGACGAAACTAGTGGTTACTGGAGGCGAGAGGGGAGAGGGGTGGGGGTGATGGCAGCAAAGTATTTAGAGTGGGTTAAGAAACACCTACAACCATTTATAAAATAAATAAGTCACACGACTATAATGTCCAGCACAGGGATTATAGTCAATATTTTCTAAATTTTGTATTGTGTGTAATCTCTGAAAATACTGCATCACTATGTAATACACCTCTAACAAATATAATATTGTAAGCCAATTATGCATAAATTATTGAAAAAATTTTCATGTTCAAGGAACTTGGCCATGCATATATAGAAAAGAAAGCACAATATAGGAAAATCCATAAATTAAAATAATCATGAAATTAGCATTTTCAATAAAGACAGTTTTACACGGATGTCATAGAGATGGTTGAACATTAAAGATAAAATATAATGCTTAGAAATTTTTTGGATAAAATATAATGCTTGGAATGAAATAAGAAATTCTATGAAAATCATATCAAGAAGGAAAACAAAATAATTCAGTGCCCCAGAGTCATAGCAGATTAGATATTGCAGCGTACATTTCTGGTAAACTTGAAAATGTAGCCAAAGGTAGGTTGGGTCAGAGGTTGTGGTTCCAGTTTGTTAAACACTCTGAAGAGACAGAACTGGCCTTAAAATTTTCCAGGAAGCCCAATTCCTCCCTCAGCAGGGGGCCTCACAATCTGCCTTTTTAAGGTAAGAAGAGCCTGTGTGAGTCACCTTTCTGTCCTGTGGTCAGCTTGCACACGATGTTAGTTTGGGCGTCATCATAACATCCTGTGTACTCTTCAGGTCTGCTGAGCTGCTGCCTCCTGCTCAGTAGAAGCAGCTCCATGCTGTCCACCATCGTCAGCCTGGGAAGTCTTGAGTCCTGGAATGGAACAAAGCCTGGTGCAAATATTGACCTGGAGAGCTGGGTCCATTTTAACAGAGAGCCCTGCCTCCACAGGGGCGAAGTGGACCTTGATGGTTGGGTTCATCAAGGCTGAGCACCGTCCTTGCCAACAAGGCCGATAGAACAGGCTGAGAGAGTAGAAGACCAGGTCTGACATGAGAGGGATTGTCCATCATGAGTCTTTCTTTCCAAGGTTCTTCTTGATCCGGAGCATCTGGGCACAAGAGGGTGAGTCTTCCCCCAAACTGTGGTTGCCATCCACCTCAAGTAATACTCTCCTGTAATAAGAGGGGAGATGGCACAGAAGGTAGGGGGACGGTCAACCATGGGAAGTCATAACCATATAAGGATGAGTATTTTGGAAGTAGAAAATGGGAGCCCAGGGTGGCTTTGATGGTAGAGAGTCTGCCTGCAGGGAGGGGACCTGGGTTTGATCCCTGAGTTGGGAAGATCCCCTGGAGAAGGAAATGGCAAGCCACTCCAGCATTCTTGCTGGACAATTCCATGGATACAGGAGTCTGGTGGGCTCTAGACCATGGACTCACAAAGAGTTCGACACGACTGGTTGACTAACACATTCAGGGAAAGCTAGTCCCCAATTCTGGCCCAGAGACTCTCCCCCAGACACTCTTCCCTCTGCTGAGCCAGGGCCTATGGGCCCCTACAGGAGACTGTGATGCTCAGAGCTGGGGTGACTGGGAGGACTGGTGTTATCTGTAGACTGAGGGAAGGCAGCAGGGCCAGGGACAACAGACCCTTGGAGGACAAGGTGATGGCTCCAGCTCTCCAGCAGTTCCATGGATAGGCATTGCAGAGAACTGCTGCTGCTGGCCTCCATTCAGAAGAAGGGAAGAACCTATGCCCTGCCCCCTGAGATTCCAGAGGGTTCTATCACAGACTCCATCATGTCCTATGTTTCTCATGTGAGCTAAGGTCATTTCACTCACACAGGTTGTTCTTCCATTGGGTGTCTACTCCATCTTGTTTTATAAAGGAAATTTTACATCATCAACAACCAGGAAGAACCTGTTAGTTGATACTTCCTCAAAATTCTCAGGCTTCCCGGGTTGCTCAGTGGTGAAGAACCTGCCTGCAATGCAGTGGCTGCAGAATATGGTGGTTCAATCCTGGGGTTGGAAGATCCCCTGGAGAAGGAGAGGCAACCCACTACAGTATTCTTGCCTGGACAATCTGCATGGACAGAGGAGCCTGTCAGGCTACAGTCCACAGGTCACCAGAGTCAGACACGGCTGAGCACACACACACGCTCAAAATTCTCAGCAAATGTTTTTCGTGTAGGGTGTGCTATGCCTCTGTGGTGTGGGAATCTCCATGGAGCAAGGGCTCCTGGTTTGAAAAGGAGCCTTAGAGATGTGGGAAAGGGGTGGGTCGTCTGAGCCCAGCTAGGGGAAGGGGTTCCCCATTTTCTACTGTAAACCATGCATTCTTTCCCCCAGGTGATCACTACAAGCCCTCCCTGTCAGCCTGGCCAAGCCCTGGGATTCCTCAAGGATAGAGTGTGACTCTCCGGTCCCTCCCCTCTCCAATTTGACAGGTTCAGGATGCACAAGGGTGACAGAACCGATGTCCCTGAGCTCCAGGCCGTGATGTTCTGGAAGGACTTCCTCATGGGCCCCATGACCGAAGCACATGCGGGGACCTACAGGCCTCATGGTCACTACCATCAACTCCCCCCTGCGTCGTCAGCACCCAGCAACCCCTGGAGATTGTGGGTCAGAGAGTGCTTGTCCAGACAGGCTGCCCACTGTCCCATTCTCCCAGACCCCAGAGATTTCTGGTGGGAGTGTGAGTCAGGGTCCAGTCAGAACAACAGGAAGTGCTCCAGGCATTCTAGATAAAACGCTATTTAATAGAGGAAATTTGATCCCACAGTGGGCAGAATGATGGCACCCCATGATGCCTGCATCCTACAACCCCAAATCTACGATTGCTACGTCCCATTCCAAGGGAAATGAAACTGCATGTGGAAGTAAGTTTGGTAAGCAGGTGACCTTGAGACGAGAAGGTTTTCCTGCAGATGTTTCTGTGCTTTCGATCTCTCCCACTCTGAGTGTTCAGGTCCTCAGTGACCCCCTGAACATGGTTATCACAGGTGAGAATGTCAAGAGCTGGCATACAGACTGGATGAACCAGGATGTGGAAGCCCCAGGTGGTGGTGTGGGAGGTGAGAGAAGGGTGCTTTTCATGGAGAGAAACCGACGTGGTGAGAGTTGCATCCGACAGACAAAGAAAGAGGAGAAACAAGTACAGACCACCTGTTATGACAGAAGAGTTAGAGGCAGGGGCAGAGACAGAGGAACTCAGAGATGGAGATAAAGAGTGACGTGAGAGACAGACAGAAGGGCAGGTAGCAGAGAGAGTGCCCTTCCCTCCTGACTTTGTTCAGAGACCAGAAACAGCTTAGGAGTCTGGTTACCATTTCAATTCTATACTGTCTTCTCTACTCAAAGAACCCAAGGATACACCATGTTTCTCCCAGGACTTCATGATCGGTTGGTCTGTCTCAGGCTGTTTACCCAGGAGCCCTAGTCCTCATGCCCCAGGTGATGCACAGATACTGTGTCCACTCAGATGTGGCTTCTTTCCAGGTGGTTGAGCCACACTGTGCCCCAGGACACCAAGGTCCCTGGTGACAGAGCCAAACGCCAGCTCCTGTATGTTGTGTGTTTCATAGGTTCTCATGCTGTATGCTCAGGCTCACATGCAACTTCACACCAAACGTTGTAAGATTATGGAGGTCAAAGCCCACAGAGAGATGGAAGCAGAGAGAAAACAGTCAACAAAAAGCAGAGGCAGGAACACAGTTGCTGTGCACACACACAGAAAATAAGCAGAGGCTCTGGGGCTGTGGGAGAAACATTTTAAAATACAGGTAAATAGAAAGAAAAATGGATAGAGAATTAACGAGAAAGAAGGGAGTGGACAGAGAAGCCCTAAAAATCAGAGACTAGGGAGGGTGGATGGGTGCAAAGATCCAGAAAGATGGTGGTGTGGGGTGGATAATAGGGATTACAAAAGAGAGCCAGGAAGACCGATAAGCAGAGGAAGTGATGGAAGTGGAAATAGATGATAGACAGGTAGATACAGTGATGGATGAACATATACATGGATGATAAAACAGGTAGAGAGCTACCTACATAGAAAGGCGGAGAGACGGTGGGACGGTGGGTGGAGATATAGGCAGATAATAGAATAGGTGAACAATGCTGAAAGATAGAGACGAGGTAGAGAGTGAGAGCTTCAGAATGAAAGAAGACAGATCAAATCACCCAATCCAAGGAGAAGTAGAGAGAGTTAAAAAAATAAAATAAGGAAAAAAATTAGGAGGAAGGCAATTTCAGAGACCTAGAGAGAGAAAGTTGCGGGCTGGCGCACTAAGCGCAGGTGGCTCCGAGAGCCGGGCCGGTGCACCAAGCGCAGCCGAAAGGAGCTACCCCATGTCTGAGGTCAGGGGCAGCAGCCTAGAGTGCCAGGCTGACGGCACAGGAACGGCTGAGAGGAGCTACCCAGCATCGGAGGAGAAGTAGAGAGATTTAAAAAAAATACAAGAAGGAAAAAAATTAGGAGGGAGGCAATTTCAGAGACCTAGAGAGAGAAAGTAGGAGAGAGATAAGGGAGAATCAGAGTGAGAGCAAGAGAGAGAGAGGGTTGAGAAGAAGCTCGAGTGTGAATTCTCAGTTCAGGGATGAAGGGCACGGGATTCGGGAAGAGCCTGTCTCACGAAACTGCCTCTCCTCCTTCCAGGTCTGTCCAACAAACCCTCTCTCTCAGTCCAGGGGGGCCCCGTGGTGAGGTCAGGGGAGAACGTGACCTTGGTCTGCAGTTCTGAGAGCACCTTTGACCATTCCATCTGCTCAAGGAGGGGGGGAACCTTGGGTGCCCGCCCGCTGGAGGGCTGGGCCCCCGAGGAGCACTCCAGGCAGAGTTCCCTCTGGGTTCCAGGACCCCAGCCCACAGCGGGGTCTACAGGTGCTACAGCTCCTTCACTCGCTCTCCCTACTCGTGGACAGACTCCAGTGACCCACTGTTCCGTCTGTCACAGGTGAGGAACCACTTCCTGGCCCCTGCTTTGTCCTTCCTGTTCAGTCACTAAGGAATGTCTAACTCTTTGGGATCTCGTGGACTGCAACATGACAGACTCCTCTGTCCTTCGCATTCTCCCCCTCATGGATCGCAACTTTCTTGTGGTGAAGTGGCTTGTGTAACTCGATAAAACTGTGAGCCATGTCACGCAGGGCCTCCCAAGCCTGACAGGTCATAGTGGAGAGTTCTGACCAAACGTGGTCCCCTGGGGAAGAAATGGCAACTCACTGCAGTATTCCTGCCTCCAGAACCCCATGAGGAGTCCCATGCTTTACAATACACTAAATCACATTGCAGAGGCCAAAAAGGCCGTTTGGCGTTTCCTATAATATCTTACTGTATCATGAGCTGTATCTCAAGGGCTCCGTGCTGATGTCAGGGAACATTAGGGCTTCCAGAGAAATGGAGGCAATGAGAACCAGAGAAGAAGAGAGATGGTAGATGGCATCTCAGCCCTCTTCCACCTGCTGTATGGATGCTCCACATCAGAGTCCTGTAATCCAGGCAAATAAAGAAAGGGTCAGGGTAGACCCAGGAGGAGGAGAATCTGGGCCCATTCGAGAGGATCCGAGATTGCATCGCTCCCAGAAGGACACCTGACATACAGGTGATTTTGCAATCAAGGAGCATAGATACTTATTCCTGGAGCAGACAGAAAGTAAAGTCTCTTGATTACAGCTGTCTTTCAGCACCAGGCATATCTTTCCTGCCTCCTTCCACCATCTCTTCTCCAGGATGGAGGGTCTACTCAATGCACTCCCCAGGAGGGACCAGAGGTCCGCCCCTGCCCCATCAGTGCTCTGAGGGATGACTGAGTCTAGGACAGGCAGGAGGTCAACCTTCCAGAAACAACAGTCCTCCTTTGGTGGGGCAAGGAAGGTTACTGTTCACCCCTTCTGTCTTTTCTCCCCTTGGATCCACTACAAGAACTTGCCCGTCAACCATGGATCCACACACCACAGAAAGTAAGCAAGACGGTCTCCCATCTCAGCCAATTTCTGAGAAGACAGAGGGTTCCTGTGTGAGTGTTGGTTCTACCACCTCCCAGTTCTGTGACTTTGGGCTCCTCAACATCACTGTCATGTCAGCATTTGAGATCATGGTCTGTATTAAAACCAGAGGGGACATTGCATTTCTCATCCTCTGTGACTGGAAATTTCTACATTGAACAAAGCGAGACAGAGTGACTTGATCCCATGCTAAAGGAGCTGCTTACCCTCCCTACGCCAGCATCTTTGAGGAAGGATGGGGGGACAAGTGGAGGATTTTAGGGAGCACCTTCAGTATGCGCTATTCATCTGCTAGTGTTTTATTTTATGAACTACACATTCCACAGTTCAGAAATAGAAATATCAGGTCTTCTTGAGGATTCCATTCCAGGCATATGTGGATGGAGGGGGAAATATATAGGTGATTAAAGCAGTCCCCATTCATGCAAACGCACCATGCCTTGTAACACAGGCTGCAGAGAAAAACTGCATCAGTGCCCAGGGGACCTGGTGTCAGATCGCTGCTGGTCTTGCATGGCCTCCTTACTCCATCCACTGCTAGCACCTCTCCTGGATGCTTTGGTGCCTCCTGGGAAGTGGAGACCATGCTGATCAGGTGGAGAGCTGCTGACACACTTTGACCCAAGGATACAGTAACTCCTGTGTAGGGGCAGGGTGTGTGCAGCGGATAACAAGACCTTCCGTTGGCTTGTTGGCAGAAGCACGGCTTCCTCAAGGCCACTCCAGCCGGCTGCACCTTCTCCTTAGGCTCTCCGTAGCCTTCATCTACACCAGCATCTTCCTCGCTGTTCTTGTCTGTCATTGGTTACCCACAAAGTAAGTATGAAGAGCCAAACTGTCACTGGTGTTCTACTGACAGTCATAGGTCTGAAGGGGGGAAGCACAATGTCATCTGACCCAGGGGGAGGTAGGCTCGTAGCAGAGAATGGCGTTTTCACTTCCTGTAGGCTAAAAACTGATTTCCAGTGTTGTCATCCCTGAGGGAACATCTTCCAGAGGACAATGGAACCATGTTCTTTTTATGAAAATATGTGTTAATTTATTTTTAGCTGCATCAGGCCTCAGCTGCAGCATGGGGGATCCTCATTATGTTGCTGGTGCATTTGAAGGCTCCAGAGCTCGTGGGCTCAGCAGTTGCTGCACTGAGGATAGTTGCTTCAAGGCATGTGGGGTCTCACTTCTCCCACCAGGGATAGAACCCACGCTCCCTGAACTGGAAGCTTGACTCTTAATCCCTGGGCCACCAGGGACATTTCAAGCCCTGTTCTTCCCTTCAACCACAGCCATCTGTTCTCCTCCCCTTTATGATCTTGGGAATCTGCTGATACGCATTAGAGGATGGCCCATAAGGGAAGATGTAGGATGGGCTCCATGGGTTTGCAGATTCCTGAGAGAGTCTGTCAGTGGCTGGGCTTATATATGGGAAGACTTTTTTTTTTAATTTAGTAGAGTAGACAGACTCAGCAACCTGGGACACACCCAGGGTTTTTTGGGTTTGATGTCCCCACCAAAGATATGGAGATCTACAAGAATCCCCCCCGACCCAAAGAGCCTTGAGTCTCTTCCAATCGCAGATGTTGCCATCATGGAAAGAGAGCCCAAGGAAGACAGAAGAGTGAACAGCGAGGTGGATCCTCCCAGCCCAAACCCTTGCCATAGCCCGAGCCCCTCCAATGCCCAGTGCTCCAGCTTTCAAAGATCGCATTTCATTCCATCTTTCACATCTCCTTCCTCTCAGGACCCATCAGCGGAGGACGTGATATTCGTCCACTTATAGTCTCTTCCAATCGCAGATGTTGCCATCATGGAAAGAGAGCCCAAGGAAGACAGAAGAGTGAACAGCGAGGTGGATCCTCCCAGCCCAAACCCTTGCCATAGCCCGAGCCCCTCCAATGCCCAGTGCTCCAGCTTTCAAAGATCGCATTTCATTCCATCTTTCACATCTCCTTCCTCTCAGGACCCATCAGCGGAGGATGTGATATTCGTCCACTTAAACCACAGGACCCTCTCTGAGAGACTGTTCACTCCCTTTTGCCTGAGCCCCATGCACCTCTTCGATGAGACCAGTATCTATGAGGAATTCGATATAAACCAAGACCATGCTGATCCCTGATTGCCTCCATCCCTTGAGCACACAGAGTGCTATAAACTGAAGAGTTACACCTCTTTTTAAAGGGGTTCCTATGTGGGCACTCCTTCTCCTCCAAAGCAGCCCAGCAGCTCTGAAGTTAAGAGTGGACTCCAAGAATTATAGGATCATCTTCAAAACCCCACGACCTCTTAGTAATCCCCTGGCTATTCTAACACTCTATTTTACCTATCTAACCTTTTGGGAGAAGGTATTCTAAACAATTGCACATACAGGGTAGGTTAATATGATCATCCTACTTCTTTGAAAATTCCAGTAAAGTGTAAAAATTTGCAGGTTGAGTCTTCAAATTATTCAATTTAAATTAAAACAAAGCCATTAAAAAAAACCCTCCGTTCAGTAATATTCTACAAAGATAAACTTGTTTATAAGACAGAAACAGACTTCCAGACTTAGAGAAAAAAGTTAGAGTTACAAAGGGGAATGATGGGTTGGGGGAGAGATAGATTGGAAGTGTAAGATTAACATGTGCACACTGCTACATTTAAAACAAAATGCTATGAAAATACTATCCATAATATTTGTACCTTATTTTTTCACTCTATAGCATATCTTCAAGTTTGTTCTATATTCATACAATTAGAGCTGTATTGTCCATTTACTGGCTAAATACAAGGTATTTCAGTATTGCACATACATAAAGTATATTACCAATTTTTATAGATGGACATTTAACTAAACTCCAAACTTTTGCCTTTAAAAGCAGTGCTTCGATGAACCTCTTTCCTGTGTGTATGTATATATGTATGTGTGTGGGGGGGGTGGTGCTCACATATATGATATATGATTTTCCACATACAGATACATATCCTTTAAGTGAACCTGATATTTCAAAATGACCATACATTTACTTTATCTAATATGGGCCAGGCATTGATATCCTCTAGTAGCCACTTTTTATATTTGAAGCTTTGCTGAACAAAAGTGAAAAGCATGCATATCAAAAAGAGCCCAGAACATACATCCATGCTCTATAATATCTTTGAAAGGAGAGCTACTTTTTAAGTAAAGAGCCTATCCCTGTCACAATCTGCCCAAGAAGTTTAGCTGGAGAACTCAATACTGAAGTGAGCTCATCACCAAATTTGTCCAAGGCTTTTGTAACCCAGGGAGCATCCTTTTCTTTAGTGTCATCAAGCGTATTTTTCAACTGATTTATTTCTGCACTCACCAACTCAGATTTCTCTCTAAAACCTTCATTAAGCAGAGCTTCTTGGACCTTCATCTTATGCTCCAGCATCATATCCACCTCTCTCAGGAGGCTTTCTTTCCCTTCTGCAGCTTCTCTGTCCGCTGGGCTGTGTTCCCCTGGAAACTCTTCTGTTGCGCCTCCGTCTCCTGCTGCTGCTCCTGCAGTCTCTGTTTCAGCAGCTCCTGTTCCATCTCAGCTATCTCATTCCTGGCCCGCTCCTTTGCTACTGTCTTCTCCCCATCAGTGAGTGCTTTATCTGCCTGCAGGATGGATGTCTCTAATGCTGCTTGTGACTGAAGAAAGCTCTGGAGGACTTCCTTTGCCTTCACTCCTTTTCTGGGCACTTGATGATAATCCTGTTCGAACCTTTCCTTTGCTTTCCTGTAGAGTTCATACCCTCCAGGAACAGAAAAAGTGCCCGCTGAAATACTTTCCATTAGGGTCTTGGAAATCTCATCAAGTTTAACCTGGCAGTATTTGACAGATGCCTCTTCATTCTGCAACACAAAATCCTCCTTCTTATTCTTTATGATTTCCACGAGATTCTTCTGGAATTCTTGATTTGCATCCTTGAAAGAGTGCTCCATGAAGACTGCGATGGCTTCCCTCTCACAGGCTGCGTGCAGCTCCAGCAGCTCCTGGAGCGTGTCTGTGGGGAGGCTCAGGCGCTGGGCCATCTGCTCACTGTAGTGGTCTGCTGCCTTCTGCATGGCTGCCGAGTTCTCCAGCTGGGCCAGAGTTGTCACCGCGTTCTCCAGACAAGGAACTCCTCCACTGTTGATGGCATTCACGTAGGTCACAACCAACTTTCCCAGCCAATTTCCAGTGACCAGGACTCCCTGTCTGAGTGTCTTGGCTTTTGCATTGGTGAAGATGTAAGAACAGAATTCTTTTGTTTGTTCCTGGAATTTAGGATTCAGTTGGTATTCAGACACATTCTCAGTATCAGCTAGGAGTTTTCTGTCATTTGTTGGTCGGTCAAAGACAAAACATTTCCTTGTTGGAAAGAATTCCCTGATGCACTCTCTGCATAAATTTGATATTTGTACATTCATATTTTTGCCTTTAGCCAGCTTCAAGGCATTGTCCAGGTATTGATCTTCTGTGATAAGATGACCGTTTAACTTTAGCTCCAGGGTGAAATCCCGTACAGCCCATATAAAGTCTGGAAAAAAAGCCACAAATTCTGTGCAGTCTTCTTCTCCATCAGGGCTGGGAGAGGACTTGGCTTTGATTAGTTGTGTGAGCTCTGTCACATAATGCAGGTGCTCCAGGGCCTGGTTGCTGATGGTGCTCAAACTGTTATAGATAAAGGTACTGCACAGAAGCACGGCCAAAGCAAAGATCCGTGAGTCATTCTTGGAATCACCCTTTTCAACATCCCCCAGGCCCTCAGTGTCCAGAAGGACCAGGATATGGTCTCATTTGGAAGGGTGAGGCACACACCACATCCAGATGCCCTTGGTTTTAGACTGCACTGTGGAGCCCAGAGGGAAACCTCTGTGTCTCTTTTGTTGTCTCACATATAGGGTCATCATTACTATCTTCTAAATTCCATATATATGTGTCAGTATACTGTATTGGTGTTTTTCTTTCTGGCTTACTTCACTCTGTATAATCGGTTCCAATTTCATCCATCTCATTAGAACTGAGTCAAATTTATTCTTTTTAAAGGCTGAGTAGTACTCCATTGTGTATATGTACCACAGCTTTCTTATCCATTCATCTGTTGATGGACATCTAGGTTGCTTCCATGTCCTGTTTGTGTCCAACTCTTTGTGACCCTGTGGATGCAGCACGACAGACTCCCCTGTCCTTCACTATCTCCTCCTCGTGGATCATGGCCTTGTAGTGGTGAAGGGGCCTTCGTACCTCAGAGAATCTATGACCCAGTCGTGCAGGGCTTCCCAAGACAGATGGGTCATAGTGAAGAGTCTTGAGTAAAGGTGGTCCACTGGAGGAGGAAATGGCAGCCCAACCCAGTATTCTTGCCTGGATAACCCATGAAGAGTCCCATGTTTACAATACACCAAATCACATTGCAGTGTGAAGAAAGCCATTTGGATTTTCCCGTAATATCTTACTGTATCACTGAGCTCCTCCTCAAGATCTCCGTGCTGGTGACAGGGGACCTTAGGGCTTCTGGAGGAATGGAGGCAATGAGAAGGAGAGAGGAAGAGATGGTAGATGGCATCTCAACCCTCTTCCACCTTCTGTATAGATGCTCGACAGCAGAGTCCTCTTTATCCAGACAAATAAAGAAAATGGTCAGGGTAGACGCAGGAGGAGGGGAGGCTGCGCTCATTCAGGAGGATCCGAGATGCATCGAAGCCTTGCTCTTAATGTTTTCCCAGTAGCACCGCTGACATACAGGTGATTTTCCAATTAAGGAGCATGGATACTCATTCCTGAAGCAGAGAGGATATCTCTTGCTTATAGCTGTCTTTCATCAGCAGGCATATCCTTCCCACCTCTTTCCACCATCTCTTTTCCGGGATGGAGGGTCTACTCAATGCATTCATGGTGAGGGACCAGAAGCTCTCCCTTCCCCCATCACTGCTCTGAGGGATGACAGAGTCAAGAACAGACAGGAACTCAACCTTCCAGAAACAAGAGTCCTCAATTGGTGGGCCGAGAAAGGTTACTGTTCACTCTTTCTGGCTTTTCTCCCCTAGGAACCACTGCAAGTACTTTCCCGTCAACCATGGATCCACACACCACAGAAGGTAAGCAAAACGCTCTCCTATCTCAACCTATTTCTCAGAAGACAGAGGGCTCCTGTGTGAGTGTTCATTCTGCCACCTCCCAGTTCTGCGATTATGGGCTCTCAACATCCCTGTCATGTCAGCATTTGAGATCATGGTCTGTATTTGAACCAGAGGGGGCACTGAGTTTCTGATTCTTTGGGACTGGGAATTTCTAAATTAAACAAAGCGAGACAGAGTGACTTGACCCCATGCTTAAGGGAGCTGCTTACCCTCCCTCCACCAGTATCTTTGGGGAAGGATGGGGTTCAAGGGGAGGATTTCAGGGAACACCTTCAATATGTGCTATTGCTCTGCTATTGTTTTATGAATGAAACATTCCACAGTTCAGAAATAGAAGTGTCGTGTCTTCTTGAGGATTCGATTCCAGGTCTATGTGGATAGGGAAGGAAACATATGGACGCTTAAAGCAGTCCCCATTCATGCAAAAACACCATGGCTTGTCATACGGGCAGCAGAGAAAAACTGTGTGGGAGCCCGGGGTACCAGTTTCAGACCGCTGCTGGTCTTGCATGGCTTTTACTCCACCCACTGCTAGCATCTCTTCTGGATGCTTTGGTGCCTCCTGAGAAATGGAGACCATAACTGATCAGGTTGAGAGCTGCTGACACACTTTGACACAAGGATACAAAAACTCCTCTGTGTAGGGGCAGGGTATATGTAACGGATAACAAGATCTTCTTCCGTTGGCTTGTTGGCAGAAGCACGGCTTCCTCAAGACCAGTCCAGCTGGCCGCACCTTCTCCTTAGGCTCTCCATAGCCTTCATCTACACCAGCATCTTCCTCGCTGTTCTTGTCTGTCACTGGTTACCCACAAAGTAAGTATGAAGAGCCAAACTGTCACTGGTGTTCTACTGACAGTCATAAGTCTGAAGGGGGGAAGCACAATGTCATCTGACCCAGGGGGAGGTAGGCTCGTAGCAGAGAATGGCGTTTTCACTTCCTGTAGGCTAAAAACTGATTTCCAGTGTTGTCATCCCTGAGGGAACATCTTCCAGAGGACAATGGAACCATGTTCTTTTTATGAAAATATGTGTTAATTTATTTTTAGCTGCATCAGGCCTCAGCTGCAGCATGGGGGATCCTCATTATGTTGCTGGTGCATTTGAAGGCTCCAGAGCTCGTGGGCTCAGCAGTTGCTGCACTGAGGATAGTTGCTTCAAGGCATGTGGGGTCTCACTTCTCCCACCAGGGATAGAACCCATGCTCCCTGAACTGGAAGGTTGACTCTTAATCCCTGGGCCACCAGGGACATTTCAAGCCCTGTTCTTCCCTTCAACCACAGCCATCTGTTCTCCTCCCCTTTATGATCTTGGGAATCTGCTGATACGCATTAGAGGATGGCCCATAAGGGAAGATGTAGGATGGGCTCCATGGGTTTGCAGATTCCTGAGAGAGTCTGTCAGTGGCTGGGCTTATATATGGGATGATTTTTTTTTTTTTAGTAGAGTAGACAGACTCAGCAACCTGGGACACACCCAGGGTTTTTTGGGTTTGATGTCCCCGCCAAAGATATGGAGATCTACAAGAATCCCCTCCAACCCAGAGTCTTGACTCTCTTCCAATCGCAGATGTTGCCATCATGGAAAGAGAGCCCAAGGAAGACAGAAGAATGAACGGCGAGGTGGATCCTCCCAGCCCAAACCCTTGCCATAGCCCGAGCCCCTCCAATGCCCAATGCTCCAGCCTTCAAAGATCACATTTCATTCTATCATTCACATCTCCTTCCTCTCAGGACCCATCAGCGGAGGACGTGATATTCGTCCACTTGAACCACAGGACCCTCTCTGAGAGACTGTTCACTCCCTCTTGCCTGAGCCCCATGCACCTCTTCACCGAGACCAGTATCTATGAGTAATTCGATATAAACCAAGACCATGCTGATCCCTGATTGCCTCCATCCCTTGAGCACACAGAGTGCTATAAACTGAAGAGTTACATCTCTTTTTAAAGGGGTTCTTCTGTGGGCACTCCTTCTCCTCCAAAGCAGCCCAGCAGCTCTGAAGTTAAGACTGGACTCCAAGAATTATAGGATCATCTTCAAAACCCCCATGACTTCTTAGTAATCCCCTGGCTATTCTAACACTCTATTTTACCTATCTAATCTTTTGAGAGAAGGTATTCTAAACAATTGCACATACAGGGTAGGTTAATATGATCATCCTACTTCTTTGAAAATTCCAGTAAAGCGTAAACATTTGCAAGTTGAGTCTTCAAATTATTCAATTTAAATTAAAACAAAGCCATTAAAAAAACCCCTCCGTTCAGTAATATTCTACAAAGATGAACTTGTTTATAAGACAGAAACAGACTTCTAGACTTAGAGAAAAAACTTAGAGTTACAAAGGGGAATGATGGGTTGGGGGAGAGATAGATTGGAAGTGTAAGATTAACATGTGCACACTGCTACATTTAAAACAAAATGCTATGAAAATATTATCCATAATATTTGTACCTTATTTTTTCACTCTATGGTATATCTTCAAGTTTGTTCTATATTCATACAATTAGAGCTGCATTGTCCATTTATTGGCTAAATACAAGGTATTTCAGTATTGCACATACATAAAGTATATTACCAATTTTTATAGATGGACATTTAACTAAACTCCAAACTTTTGCCTTTAAAAGCAGTGCTTCCAGGAACCTCTTTCATGTGTGTATGTATATATGTATGTGTGTGGGGGGGGGGTGCTCACATATATGATATATGATTTTCCACATACAGATACATATCCTTAAAGTGAACCTGATATTTCAAAATGACCATACATTTACTTTATCTAATATGGGCCAGGCATTGATATCCTCTAGTAGCCACTTTTTATATTTGAAGCTTTGCTGAACAAAAGTGAAAAGCATGCATATCAAAAAGAGCCCAGAACATATATCCATGCTCTATAATTTCTTTGAAAGGAGAGCTACTTTTTAAATAAAGAGCCTATCCCTTTCACAATCTGCCCAAGAAGTTTAGCTGGAGAACTCAATATTGAAGTGAGCTCATCACCAAATTTGTCCAAGGCTTTTGTAACCCAGGGAGTATCCTTTTCTTTAGTATCATCAAGCATATTTTTTAACTGATTTATTTCTGCACTCATCAACTCAGATTTCTCTCTAAAACCTTCATTAAGCAGAGTTTCTTGGACCTTCATCTTATGCTCCAACATCATATTCACCTCTCTCAGGAGGCTTTCTTTTTCCTTCTCCAGCTTCTCTGTCCACTGGGCTATGTTCCCCTGGAAACTCTTCTGTCGCGCCTCCGTCTCCTGCTGCTGCTCCTGCAGTTTCTGTTTCAGCAGCTCCTGTTCCATCTCAGCTATCTCATTCCTGGCCCGCTCCTCTGCTACAGTCTTCTCCCCATCAGTGAGTGCTTTATCTGCCTGCAGGATGGATGTCTCTAATGCTGCTTGTGACTGAAGAAAGCTCTGGAGGACTTCATTTGCCTTCACTCCTTGTCTGGGCACTTGATGATAATCCTGTTCAAACCTTTCCTTTGCTTTCCTGTAGAGTTCATACCCTCCAGGAACAGAAAAAGTGCCCGCTGAAATACTTCCCATTAGGGTCTTAGAAATCTCATCAAGTTTAACCTGGCAATATTTGACAGATGCCTCTTCATTCTGCAACACAAAATCCTCCTTCTTATTCTTTATGATTCCACGAGATTCTTCTGGAATTCTTGATTTGCATCCTTGAAAGAGTGCTCCATGAAGACTGCGATGGCTTCCCTCATTCCAGGAACAGAAAAAGTGCCCGCTGAAATACTTCCCATTAGGGTCTTAGAAATCTCATCAAGTTTAACCTGGCAATATTTGACAGATGCCTCTTCATTCTGCAACACAAAATCCTCCTTCTTATTCTTTATGATTCCACGAGATTCTTCTGGAATTCTTGATTTGCATCCTTGAAAGAGTGCTCCATGAAGACTGCGATGGCTTCCCTCACACAGGCTGCGTGCACCTCCAGCAGCTCCTGGAGCGTGTCTGTGGGGAGGCTCAGGCGCTGGGCCATCTGCTCACTGTAGTGGTCTGCTGCCTTCTGCATGGCTGCCGAGTTCTCCAGCTGGGCCAGAGTTGTCACCGCGTTCTCCAGACAAGGAACTTCTCCACTGCTGATGGCATTCACGTAGGTCACAACCAACTTTCCCAGCCAATTTCCAGTGACCAGGACTCCCTGTCTGAGTGTCTTGGCTTTTGCACTGGTGAAGATGTAAGAACAGAATTCTTTTGTTTGTTCCTGGAATTTAGGATTCAGTTGGTATTCAGACACATTCTCAGTATCAGCTAGGAGTTTTATGTCATTTGTTGGTCGAAGACAAAACATTTCCTTGTTGGAAAGAATTCCCTGATGCACTCTCTGCATAAATTTGATATTTGTATATTCATATTTTTGCCTTTAGCCAGCTTCAAGGCATTGTCCAGGTATTGATCTTCTGTGATAAGATGACCATTTAACTTTAGCTCCAGGGTGAAATCCCATACAGCCCATATAAAGTCTGGAAAAAAAGCCACAAATTCTGTGCAATCTTCGTCTTCACCAGGGCTGGGAGAGGACTTGGCTTTGATTAGTTGTGTGAGCTCTGTCACATAATGCAGGTGCTCCAGGGCCTGGTTGTTGATGGTGCTCAAACTGTTATAGATAAAGGTGCTGCACAGAAGCACGGCCAAAGCAAAGATCCATGAGTCATTCTTGGAATCACCCTTTTCAACATCCCCCAGGCCCTCAGTGTCCAGAAGGACCAGGATATGGTCTCATTTGGAAGGGTGAGGCACACACCACATCCAGATGCCCTTGGTTTTAGACTGCACTGTGGAGCCCAGAGGGAAACCTCTGTGTCTCTTTTGTTGTCTCACATATAGGGTCATCATTACTATCTTCTAAATTCCATATATATGTGTCAGTATACTGTATTGGTGTTTTTCTTTCTGGCTTACTTCACTCTGTATAATCGGTTCCAATTTCATCCATCTCATTAGAACTGAGTCAAATTTATTCTTTTTAAGGGCTGAGTAGTACTCCATTGTGTATA
>SJYG01001268.1:30172-63568 GCA_006410535.1 Litocranius walleri | reverse complement strand
TGCAGTTGGCCTGCACTCTTTGGAGAAGGAAATGTCAAAGCATTCCAGTATTCTTGCCTACAATATCCCATGAACATTGGAGCCTGCCAGCCTACAGTCCATAGGGTTGCAAAGAGTCAACACAATTGAGTGACTTCATTTTCTTTTATTTCATTTTAAAATTTATTTATTTCACTGGTTCCATTTTTAATCTCATCATATACATATTTTATTGAATGTAGTTGACTTACAATGTTTCAGGTGCACAGCAAGGTGATTTTCAGTTATACAAATATGCATATATTATTTTTCAGATTATTTTCCATCTTAGGTTATTACAAGAATTTGGCTATAGTTCCCTGTGCTATACAGTAAATCTTTGCTGCTTGTTTCATGTCTTTATTTTTTATTAGAAATCTAGCATTGTGTTCATACTTCTATTTTTAAATTTATGGTATATTCCAGGTCAGTGTTATGATACAGTGAGAGTGAAATCATGATGAAAAGTCCCACCGTGTCCACGTTAAAGTTAAAGGAAAACAATGGCAATGTTAACTGTGGGGGGAAATATTGAATCACATTATGTTACTGTTGGGCTTTCCTGGTGACTCAGATGATAAAGAATCTGTGTGCAACGCAGGAGACCTGAGTCGATCCCTGGGTTGGGAAGATCTCCTGGAGAAGGAAATGGCAACCCACCCCAGCATTCTGGCCTGGAGAAGCCCCATGGACAGAGGAGTATGGGGAATGCAGCCCATGGGATCACAAAGAGTCAGAACAACCGAGGGGCTAAACGACTCAAGGTTCTGAATAAGGGGTATAACATTTTCCCATTCGTATAGAGATAAGAAGTGGCAGAACAGACAAAACCTTTTGTCTTGTCATTAAAGGGACATTATGACCAGACCAGCATGGACAGCTTCGAGAACAAAGGATTCCAGGATTAAAAGATTTCCACAGTGGAGGGAAAATAAGTACAGCTATGGTTGATCCATGTTGATGTATGGCAGAAGCTAACAATGTTGTAGTTGTCCTTAAACAAAAAGTAAGTAAATTAAGGGGCAAATAAAGCTTGCAACAGGACTTCCCTGGTGGTCCACTGGTTGGGAATGTGCCTGCCTATGTGGGGGACATGGGCCCAATCCTGGGAATGGGAAGATTCCCATTCCTTAACATGCCTCGGGGCAGTTAAGCCCGTGGGCCACAAGCCAATGTGCCTAGAGCGGGTGCTCCACAACAAGAGAAGCCCCGGCAATGAGAGACCATGCACCACAGCGGAGAGCAGCCCCCTTCCCACCACCAGAGAAAGCCTGTGCACAGCGACGAAGAGCCAGCACAAATATAAACTAGTTAATTAAAACACTGCAATAACCAGCCACACTTCCTCCTCTTCTAGTGTGGGTGTGTAAGTGTGAAAGTGTGAGTTCACACATGGGTATTTAATCTCTATTGTTCTCTCTTCTCCTTGGAATTTTCTTCCCCATTGTGTAGGGTTATTTTATTCAGTAAACACTGTTTGACCATCCCTCTCACTCCCCAAAAAGCCCATCTAACTGAGATAAGATGATTCTTTGGGGCACAAGTTCATCATCTCATTGGTCTGCTGGCTTTCCAAATAAAGTCGCTATTCCTTTTCTGAAGACCTCATCACTCTGTCCCTTGACAAGCAACATGAGGTTGGACTCAGAGCACATTCATGAGACATAGCAGAGGTATAAATCATTTTAGACAAATCCATAGACGGCACTCTCACAGTTGATATCTGTGGTTTAAAAGAAGATACGCAGATGGCCAACAGGCATATGAAAAGATGCTCAGCACTGCTAATTAGTAGAGAAAGGCAAATCGACACTGCAAGCAGGTACCACTACATACCCATCAAAATGGCCATCATTAGACAGTTGATGAATAACATGCTGGAGAGCATGGGGAGAAGAGGGAAACCCTCTCACACTGTTGGGGAAGTGGAAACCGGTGCAGCCACCAAGGAAAACAGTATGGCAGTTCCTCAAAAAGGGTAAAAACAGAGTTTCCATATGATCCAACAATTCCAGTCCTGAGCACATATCTGGAAAAAACTATACGTTGAGAAGATTGATGCACCCCTATGTTCATAGGAGGAAAACTTACACTAGCCAAGACATGGGAACAGCCTAAGTGTCCATGGAGAGATGAATGGATAAAGAAGATGCATATGCTTATACGCACAGAGAAGGGAACACCACTCAGACCAACCTTACGTCCACGTGCGGTTTCATTTCCCTTGGAATGAGATGTAGTAATCCTAGATTTGGTGTTTTAGGATGCGGGCATCATGGGGTGCCATCATTCTGCCTACAGTGGGACCCCATTTCCTCGATTAAATAACATTTTATCTAGAATGCCTGGAGCACTTCCTGTCATTCTGACTGGACCCTGACTCACACTCCCACAAGAACTCTGGGGTCGGGGAGACTGGGAAAATGGGTGGCCTCTCCGGACAAAAGCTCTCTGACCTGTGACCACAATCTCCAGGGGTCGCTGGGTGCTGACCATGCAGGGGGGAGGTGACGGCAGTGACCATGAGGCCTGTAGGTCCCTGCCTGTGCTTCAGTCATGGGGCCCATGAGGAAGTCCTTCCAGAACATCACGGCCTGGAGCTCAGGGACATCGGCTCTGTCAACTTGTGCAGCCTGAACCTGTCAAATCCGAGAGGGGAGGGACCAGAGAGTCACACGCTGTCCTTGAGGAATCCCAGGGCTTGGCCAGGCTGACAGGGAGGGCTTGTAGTGATCACCTGGGGGAAAAGAATGCATGGTTTACAGTAGAAAATGGGGAACCCCTTCCCCTCACTGGGCTCAGACGACCCACCCCTTTCCCACATCTCTAAGGCTCCTTTTCAAACCAGGGGAACCCATGCTGCATGGAGATTCCCACACCACAGAGGCATAGCACACCCTACACGAAAAACATCTGCTGAGAATTCTGAGCGTGTGTGTGTGCTCAGCTGTGTCAGACTCTGGTGACCCCGTGGACTGTAGCCCGCCAGGCTCCTCTGTCCATGGGGATTGTCCAGGCAAGAATACTGAAGTGGGTTGCCTTTCCTTCTCCAGGCGACCTTCCAACCCCAGGATTGAACCCACATCATCTGTAGCCACTACATTGCAGGCAGGTTCTTCACCACTGACCTACCTCATAAACCTGAGAATTTTGAGCAAGTGTCAACTAAGAGATTCTTCCTGGATGTTGATGATGTAAAATTTGTTTTATAAAACAAGACGGAGTAGACACCCAATGGAAGAAAAACCTGTGTGAGTGAAATGATGTCAGCTCACATGAGAAACACAGAACATGATGGAGTCTGTGGTAGAACGTTCTGGAATCTCAGGGGACAGGGCATAGGTTCTTCCCTTCTTCTGAATGGAGGCCAGCAGCAGCAGTTCTCTGCAATGCCTATCCATGGAATTGCTGGAGAGCTTGAGTCATCACCTTGTCCTCCAAGGGTTTGTTGTCCCTGGCCCTGCTGCCTTCCCTCAGTCTACAGATAACACCATTCCCTCCCAGTCACCCCAGCTCTGAGCATCACAGTCTCCTGTAGGGGCCCATAGGCCCTGGCTCAGCAGAGGGAAGTGTCTAGGGGAGGGTCTCTGGGCCAGAATTGGGGACTAGATTTCCCTGAAAGTGTTAGTCAACCAGTCGTGTCTAACTCTTTGTGATCCCATGGGCTATAGCCCACCAGACTCCTGTATCCATGGAATTGTCCAGGCGAGAATACTGGTATCATCTCATTGGTCTGCTGGCTTTCCAAATAAAGTCGCTATTCCTTTTCTGAAGACCTCATCACTCTGTCCCTTGACAAGCAACATGAGGTTGGACTCAGAGCACATTCATGAGACATAGCAGAGGTATAAATCATTTTAGACAAATCCATAGACGGCACTCTCACAGTTGATATCTGTGGTTTAAAAGAAGATACGCAGATGGCCAACAGGCATATGAAAAGATGCTCAGCACTGCTAATTAGTAGAGAAAGGCAAATCGACACTGCAAGCAGGTACCACTACATACCCATCAAAATGGCCATCATTAGACAGTTGATGAATAACATGCTGGAGAGCATGGGGAGAAGAGGGAAACCCTCTCACACTGTTGGGGAAGTGGAAACCGGTGCAGCCACCAAGGAAAACAGTATGGCAGTTCCTCAAAAAATGTAAAAACAGAGTTTCCATATGATCCAACAATTCCAGTCCTGAGCACATATCTGGAAAAAACTATACGTTGAGAAGATTGATGCACCCCTATGTTCATAGGAGGAAAACTTACACTAGCCAAGACATGGGAACAGCCTAAGTGTCCATGGAGAGATGAATGGATAAAGAAGATGCATATGCTTATACGCACAGAGAAGGGAACACCACTCAGACCAACCTTACGTCCACGTGCGGTTTCATTTCCCTTGGAATGAGATGTAGTAATCCTAGATTTGGTGTTTTAGGATGCGGGCATCATGGGGTGCCATCATTCTGCCTACAGTGGGACCCCATTTCCTCGATTAAATAACATTTTATCTAGAATGCCTGGAGCACTTCCTGTCATTCTGACTGGACCCTGACTCACACTCCCACAAGAACTCTGGGGTCGGGGAGACTGGGAAAATGGGTGGCCTCTCCGGACAAAAGCTCTCTGACCTGTGACCACAATCTCCAGGGGTCGCTGGGTGCTGACCATGCAGGGGGGAGGTGACGGCAGTGACCATGAGGCCTGTAGGTCCCTGCCTGTGCTTCAGTCATGGGGCCCATGAGGAAGTCCTTCCAGAACATCACGGCCTGGAGCTCAGGGACATCGGCTCTGTCAACTTGTGCAGCCTGAACTTGTCAAATCCGAGAGGGGAGGGACCAGAGAGTCACACGCTGTCCTTGAGGAATCCCAGGGCTTGGCCAGGCTGACAGGGAGGGCTTGTAGTGATCACCTGGGGGAAAAGAATGCATGGTTTACAGTAGAAAATGGGGAACCCCTTCCCCTCACTGGGCTCAGATGACCCACCCCTTTCCCACATCTCTAAGGCTCCTTTTCAAACCAGGGGAACCCATGCTGCATGGAGATTCCCACACCACAGAGGCATAGCACACCCTACACGAAAAACATCTGCTGAGAATTCTGAGCGTGTGTGTGTGCTCAGCTGTGTCAGACTCTGGTGACCCCGTGGACTGTAGCCCGCCAGGCTCCTCTGTCCATGGGGATTGTCCAGGCAAGAATACTGAAGTGGGTTGCCTTTCCTTCTCCAGGCGACCTTCCAACCCCAGGATTGAACCCACATCATCTGTAGCCACTACATTGCAGGCAGGTTCTTCACCACTGACCTACCTCATAAACCTGAGAATTTTGAGCAAGTGTCAACTAAGAGATTCTTCCTGGATGTTGATGATGTAAAATTTGTTTTATAAAACAAGACGGAGTAGACACCCAATGGAAGAAAAACCTGTGTGAGTGAAATGATGTCAGCTCACATGAGAAACACAGAACATGATGGAGTCTGTGGTAGAACGTTCTGGAATCTCAGGGGACAGGGCATAGGTTCTTCCCTTCTTCTGAATGGAGGCCAGCAGCAGCAGTTCTCTGCAATGCCTATCCATGGAATTGCTGGAGAGCTGGAGCCATCACCTTGTCCTCCAAGGGTTTGTTGTCCCTGGCCCTGCTGCCTTCCCTCAGTCTACAGATAACACCATTCCCTCCCAGTCACCCCAGCTCTGAGCATCACAGTCTCCTGTAGGGGCCCATAGGCCCTGGCTCAGCAGAGGGAAGTGTCTAGGGGAGGGTCTCTGGGCCAGAATTGGGGACTAGATTTCCCTGAAAGTGTTAGTCAACCAGTCGTGTCTAACTCTTTGTGATCCCATGGGCTATAGCCCACCAGACTCCTGTATCCATGGAATTGTCCAGGCGAGAATACTGGGTGGCTTGCCATTTCCTTCTCCAGGGGATCTTCCCAACTCAGGGATCAAACCCAGGTCCCCTCCCTGCAGGCAGACTCTCTACCATCTAAGCCACCCTGGGCTCCCATTTTCTACTTCAAAAAGACTCACCCTTATATGGTTATGACTTTCCATGGTTGACCACCCCCTTACCTTCTGTGCCATCTCCCCTCTTATTACAGGAGAGTCTTACTTGAGGAGGATGGCAACAACAGTTTGGGGGAAGACTCACCCTCTTGTGCCCAGATGCTCCAGATCAAGAAGAACCCTGGAAGGAAAGACTCGTGATGGACAATCCATCTCAGGTCAGGCCTGGTCTTCTACTCCCCCAGCCTGTTCTATGGACCTTGTTGGCAAGGACGGTGCTCAGCCTTGATGAACCCAACCATCAAGGTCCACTTTGCTCCTGTGGAGGCAGGGCTTTCTGTTAACGTGGACCCAGCTCTTCAGGTCAATATTTGCACCAGGCTTTGTTCCGTTCCAGGAGTCAAGACTTCCCAGGCTGACGATGGTGGACAGCATGGTGCTGCTTCTACTGAGCAGGAGGCAGCAGCTCAGCAGACATGAAGAGTACACAGGATGTTATGATGACACCCAAACTAACATCGTGTGCAAGCTGACCACAGGACAGAAAGGTGAACACAGGTTCTTCTTACCTAAAAAAGGCAGATTGTGGGGGCCCTGGCTGAGGGAGGAATTGGGCTTCCTGGAAAAATTTTAAGGCCAGTTCTGTCTCTTCAGAGTGTTTAACAAACTTGAACCACAACTTCTGACTGAACCTACCTTTGGCTATGTTGTCTTTTTTTTTAATTTTTATTATTATTTTACTTTACAGTACAGTGTTGCTTTTGGCATACATTGACGTGAATCCACCACGGGTGTACATGAGCTCCCAGACATGAACCTCCCTCCCACCTCCCACCCCACATCATCCCTCCAGATCATCCTGGTGCACCAGCCCCAAGCATCGGGCATCCTGCATTGAACATAGACTGGCGATTTGTTTCTTATATGATAGTATACATGTTTCAATGCCATTCTCCCAAATCATCCCACCCTCTCCCTCCGAGTCTGAAAGTCCACTCTACACAGCTGTGTCTTTTTTGCTGTCTTGCATTCAGGGTCATCATTACCATCTTTCTAAATTCCATATGTATGTGTCAGTATAATGTATTGGTGTTTTTCTTTCTGGCTTACTTCACTCTGTATAATCAGTTCCAGTTTCATTCATCTCATTAGAACTGCTTGAAATGTATTCTTTTTAATGGCTGAGTAATACTCCATTGTGTATATGTACCACAGCTTTCTTATCCATCCATCTTCTGATGGACATCCAGGTTGTTTCCATGTCTGGGCTATTATAAACCATGCTGCGATGAACATTGGGGTACATGTGTCTCTTTCTATTCTGGTTTCCTCAGTATGTATGGCCAGCAGTGGGATTGCTGGGTCATAAGGCAGTTCTATTTACAATTTTTTAAGGGATCTCCACACTGTTCTTGATAGTGGCTGTACTAGTTTGCATTCCCATCAACAGTGTAAGAGGGTTCCCTTTTCTCCACACCCTCTCCAGCATTTATTGCTTGCAGTTTTTTGGATTGTAGCCATTCTGACTGGTATGAAGTGGTACCTCATTGTGGTCTTGATTTGTATTTCTCTAATAATGTGTGACGTTGAGCATCTTTTCATGTGTTTGTTAGCCATCCATATGTCTTCTTTGGAGAAATGTCTATTTAGTTCTTTGGCCCATTTTTTAATTGGGTCGTTTATTTTTCTGGAATTGAGCTGCATAAGTTGCTTGTATATTCTTGAGATTAGTTGTTTGTCAGTTGCTTCATTAGCTATTATTTTCTCTCATTCTGAAGGCTGTCTTTTCACATTGCTTATAGTTTCCTCTGTTGTGCAGAAGCTTTTAATTTTAATTAGATCCCATTTGTTCAGGCTCTACTACAAAGCCACAGTCATCAAGACAGTGTGGTACTGGCACAAAGACAGAAATACAGATCAACGGAACAAAATAGGAAGCCCAGAGATAAATCCACACACATATGGACACTTTATTGCCGGGAGCCAGCATGAGGAATCCCGCCCATGACAAGATCATGCGGAAGGAAGCGTGACAAAAACACAAGGACGTGATCAGGTTTCAGGGATTCCCCCAGGAATTTCCCGAGCACTCCCCCGCCCCCCCCCAAATAAAAATCTGCCTGCCTCTATACTCTGCTTTTTCACTCTTCTGATATTCTCTGGGAAAAATTCAAATCAGGGCTTTAGTCTTCTGCATTTGAAAGGGATGTTTCAGTTAAACCCCCTCTGATAGCTCTCTAACTTGCCTAACAGGTTCCCCAGACTTCTTACAGCTTGTGAATTGCTTACAGCCCCCCAACCACGAGAGACACAAAGCTTAAAAGCATCTTAAAGATACAGAGCCTTTTCTAAAGAGTTAAAAATCATAATGGTGATGGGTTTTCACTGTTGACTCAATGATTGCTGCCAGACCTCCATATTCTTTATCTTTTTAGGCACCTGGGAGGATGTTACTCAATGTAATCAGGATGTAGAAAAAGATATATAGTAGGTTTGATGTTAGCAACACTAGACTTTTGAGTTAATTGCTTCTCTTCTGCTGTAAATCTCTGTACTCCCTTTACTTGTTATAAGTTGTTGTATCTTTGCTGTGTAAGAATGTAACTTTACTTAGTGCTTTCTGAGAGTGGCACCAGACCTTGGGAAGATCAACACAAATAAGTCTTCTGGTTCACAAACCCTTATCGGAAAAAGGCTGTAAAATGTTAATTGGCCCTTTTTGGCCAGAAGATGATGTAACTCACCTAAGACTTGTGTATACAACTAGGTATGCAGAGAGAAAAGCCTGGGTTTGATAAGAGTCTGGGCTGCTAACACTGCATAACTTTGTATTACCCATTGATCTCTATGTACAATCAAAAGGTATAAAAGGCGTTTTCTAGACAATAGAGGCTGGAGCTAGTCACTGGACTGGTTTCCCCTGTGTCTCTCTCTCTCCCTCTCCTCTTCACTCTATTTTCAGGCTGAATTCCCATCTGGACCGGGGCGGCTCACCATGTCTACTTACTTGTCCTGGCTTCTAAGATCCGTAAGAGAGAGAGCCCAAGGCGGGGCACTTTCTGATATTCAAACGGATGCCGGTGGCCCTACATAGGTGGTGCAAATCTCTTGTCCTGAGATTTTATTGGCCTTCCCCACAAGCCAAGTTATTCAGCCTTCTCTCTCCACTTAATTTTCCTACTACACTCTCTCTTCCTAATCTAATCTTATATTTCTATATTAATAAATAAATAAGTCTTTCCATGCCAATGCCGTCCACGCTTTGAATTCCCTGGACCTACCGGGGCTGGACCCCAGCACCTTATCTTTGACAAAGGAGGCAAGAATATACAATGGAGTGAAGACAATCTCTTTAACAAGTGGTGCTGGGAAAAGTGATCAACCACTTATAAAAGAACAAAACTAGATCACCTTTTAACACCACACACAAAAATAAACTCAAAATGGATTAAAGATCTAAACATAAGACCAGAAACTATAAATCTTCTAGCGGAGAACATAGGCAAAACACTCTCCGACATAACTCACAGCAGGATCCTCTATGATCCACCTCCCAGAATACCAGAAATAAACGTAAAAATAAACAAGTGGCTATGTTTTCAAGTTTACCAAAAATGTATGCTGCAGTATCTAATCTGCTATGACTTTGAGGCACTGAATTATTTTCTGTTTTCATTCTTGATATGATTTTCATAGAATTTCTTAGTTCATTTCTATATTAAAAAATTTCCAAGCATTATATTATATCTTTAATGTTCAACCATCTCTATGACATCTGGAGTAAAACTGTCTTTATTGAAAATGCAAATTTCATGATTTTTTTAACTTATGGATTTTCCTATATTGTATATTCTTTTCTATGTATGCACGGCCAAGGTCCTTGAACACGAAGCAGGTTTTAATAATTTATATATAGTTGGCTTACAATATTATATTAGTTACAGGTGTATTACATAGTCATTCAGTATTTTCAGAGATTACAAACAATACAAAATTTAGAAAATATTGACTATAATCCCTGTGCTACACAATATAACCCTGTGAGTTATTTATTTTATAAATGGTTGTAGGTGTGTCTTTATCCCCTCTACATACTTTGCTGCCCCTCACACCCACCCCTCTTCCCTCTCCCTTCTGGTAACCACTAGAATCTTCTTTGAATCTGTGCATCTGATTCTCTGTTGTTATATTTGTTCATCTATTTTTATTTTCTTAATACTTATTATCGTTTATCTGGCTGCATCAGATCTGAGATGTGGAACATGGTATCTTTTTAGTTGTAGCTTGTGGGATCTAGTTCCCTGAACAGGGACTGAACCTGGACCCCCTGCATTAGGAACCCAGAGTCTTAATCACTGGACCATCAAAGAAATCCCTATTTGATTTTTGGATTCCACATATAAGTGAAAACATACAGCATATCTCTTCCCCTGTCTGACTTATTTCACAAAACATAATGCCCTCCAATTCAATCCAAGTTCTCAAAACTCAGGACTTTGTTCTTTTTAAAAAGCTGAGGGGCTTCCCTGGTGGCTCAGTGGTGCAGAATCCGCCTACCATTGCAAGAGACATGAGAGACCTGGGTTAGACGGGCCGAGAAGATCCCCTGGAGAAGGGAATGGACACCGATTCCAGGATTCTTGCCTGGAGAATCCCATGCACACAGGAGCCTGGGCAGCTACAGTCCATGGGTTGCAAGAGTCGGACATGGCTGAGTTGACTTAGCCTGCATGTATTCCGCCTCATATGGTTAGTGGCATGATATTAGCTATCTAAACAGAGTATACTTCATCTTTTTATTTTGCCATTAGCATCATTTATTTAGCATTATTGTTTTTTCATGGAAAGCATTTTATTTTAAATATAGCAGTGTTCACACATCAATCCCAAACTCCCCTCTATCTGTCCCACCACTCTTCTCCTCTGGTAACTCTAAGTTTGTTCTCTAAGTCTACAAGTCTGTTTCGGCCTGGAAATAAGTTTACCCTTGTAAATGTTACTGAAGAGGAGTTTTCATTTATTGGTTTTGTTTTATTTTAAACAGGATATTTGAAGAATGAACTGCAAATTTTTTATGCTTTATTAGAATTTTAGAAAAAGTAGGGTGATCATGATAAGCTACCTAGTATGTACGAATGATTATAGCATCTCCCCAAGCAGTGACATAGTTACAATAGAGTCCTAGAATAGCAAGGAGATTATTAAGAGGTGGTGGGATTTTTGAAGACGATAGTATAATTCTTGGACTCCACTCCTCACCTTAGAGCTGCTGGGCTGCTTTGGAGGAGGAGTGTCCACGAGGAATCCCTTTAACAAGAGATCTAGGTCCTTGATGTGTAACACTCTGTGTGCTCAGAGGAGGGGGCCAGGTCTGGGCTCAGCAGGGTCTTGGTTTATGTTGAATTCCTCATAGATAATGGGCTTGGCAGAGGGGTGCATGGGCCTCAGGGGAGCGGGAGTGAACCGTCTCTCGGAGAGGGTCCTGAGGTCCAAGTGAGCATATATCACGTCTTCTGCTGCAGAGTCCTGAGAGGAGAGAGGGGAGATTGATGGACTGAGACGTGATCTTCGAAGGCTGGGCCGCTGGGCATTGGAGAGGCTCAGACTCTGGCAAAGATCTGGGCTGGGAGGACTCACCCCACCGCTCACTGTTCTGTCTTCCGTGGGCTCTCCTTCCATGATGGCAACATCTGTGAATGGAAGACAGTCAAAGCTCTTCAGGGTGGATGCAGTTATTCCAGCTTTGACAGTTACATCAAAGTTAGGAAAAAGCAGGGCTGTGCCCCAGGTTGCTGAGCCTGTCTTTTCCTCTAAATGAAACAAAACAAAACATTCCATGTACAAGCCCAGCCATCCATGGACTGTCTCAGAACCTGTGCAAACCCACGGACCCATCCCACATCTTCTGCTGTGGCCCAAGCTCTTCTACACATCAGCAGAGCCCCAGGATCATGTAGGGGAGAAAAATGGATGGCTGTAGTTGAAGGGAAGAACAGGAGTTGGAATGTCACTGAGGTCCAGGGATTAGAGTCAACATTCCAGTTCAGGGAGCGTGGGTTCTGTCCCTGGTGGGAGAACTGAGATCCCACAGCCTTGAAGCAACTATCCTCATTGCTGAAACTGTTGAGCCCATGAGCTCTGCAGCCTTGAACTGCACCCCAGCTCCACAATGAGAATTTCCCATGCTGCAGCCAACACCTGATGCGGCCAAGAATAAATCAGTACATATTTTCATAAAAAGAAAAGGGCTCCATGGGTCTCTGGAAGGTGTTCCATCAGGGATTACAACAATGGAAATCAGTTTTTAGATTATAGGAAGTGAAAATGCCATTCTCTGGTATGAGCCCACCTCCCCCTGGGTCAGATGATGCTGAGCTCGCCTCTTCAGACTTACGATTTGGGGTAGAACACCAGTGACAGACAAGAGCAGCGAGGAAGATGCTGGTAGACGTGAAGGCTATGAAGAGTCCAAGGACAATGTTCCATGTGGTGGAGTGTTCCTGAGGAAGCTGTGTTTCTGCCAACAAGCAAAGGAAGATCTGGTTATTCGTTGCACAGGCTGTGCCCCTACACAATGGATTTATTGTATTCTTGCGTCAAACTGTCAGTATCTATCAACCTGATCAGTTATGGTCTCCACAACCCAGGAGGTACCAAAGCATCCAGGAGAGATGCTAGCTGTGGATGAAGTAAAGAGGCTGTGCAGAACCAGCAGACATCTGAACCAAGGTCCCCCGGGCACAGATGCAGTTTTTCTCTGCTGCCCCGTATGACAAGGCATGGTGTTTTTGGTTGAATGTGACCCTTTAATCCATAATACATTTCCTCTCCACCCACATATACCTGGAATGGAGTCCTCAGGAAGATAAAACACTTATTTTTGCCCTGTGGAATGCTTAGTTCACAAAACACTAACAGAGGAATAACAAAAGTTATAAGGTGCTCCCTAAAATCTCCAGTGCCCTGCCATCCGTCCCAAAATCATGGTGGAGGGAGGTGAAGCATCTCCCTTAGTATGGGGTTAGGTCACTCTGACCCGCTTGGCTCAATTTAGAAATTCCCAGTCACTCCATGAGAAGCTCAGTGCCCCCTCTGGTTCTAGGCAGACGATGGTCTCAAATGCTGACGTGACAGGGACATTGAGGAGTCCAAAGTCACAGAGCTGGGAGGTGGCAGAGCCAACACTCACACAGGAGCCCTCTGTCTTTTGAGAAATTTGCTGAGATAGGAGAGCATCTTGCTTACCTTCTGTGGTGTGTGGATCCATGGTTGATGGGCAAGAACTTGTAGTGGATCCTAGGGGAGAAAAGCCAGAATGGGTGAACAGTAACCTTCCTCATACTCACTGAGGGAGGACTATTCTTTCTGAAAAGTTGACCTCCTGCCTGTCCTTGACTTTGTCATCCCTCAGAGCAGTGATGGGGGAGGGGAGAGCTTCTGGTCCTCCCCATGAATGCACTGAGTAGACCCTCCATCATGCAGAAGGGATGGTGGAAGGAGGCAGGAAGGATATGCCTGGTGGTGAAAGACAGCTGTAAGCTAGAGACATCCTCTCTGCTCCAGGAATGACTGTCTGTGCTCCTTCATTGGGAATCACCTGTATGTCAGAGCTGCTTCTAGGAAAAGACTAAGAACAAGGAGCCAAGGCAATCTCTGATCTTCCCAAATCAGGCCAGCCTCTCCTCCTCCTGAGTCTACCCTGACCCTTTTCTGTATTTGCCTGGATAGACAGGATTCTGCTGTGGAGCATCCATACAGGAGGTGGAAGAAGGTTGAGATGCTGTCTACCATCTCTCTTCCTTTGTGGTTCTCATTGTCTCCATTTCTCCAGAAACACTATGGTTCCCCTGACAGCAACACGGAGCCCTTGTGGCAGAGTAAATTTTATGCAACAACCCAAATGAACTATTTGCCCAGTGCAATCTCATTTACTATAATGTAAAGCATGGGACTCTTCATCACTTCTCAATGCAAGAATGTGGAATGGGTTGCCATTTCTTGCTCCAGAGGACTGCCTTTAGTCAGTACCCTTCACTATGACCCTTCAGGCTTGGGTGGCCCTGCACGACTGGCTCATAGCTTCCCTGAGGTACGAAGGCCCCTTCACCACCACAAGGCTGTGACCCATGAGGAGGAGATAGTGAAGGACTGGGGAGTCTGTCGTGCTGCAGTCCATGGGGTCCCAAAGAGTTGGACACAACACAGTGACTGAACAGGAACAAAGGATGGTCCAGGAAGAGGCTCCTCACCTGTGACAGACAGGACCAGTGGGTCGCTGGAGTCTGACCATGAGTAGGGAGAGCGAATCAAGGAGCCATAGCACCTGTAGACACCGCTGTGGGCTGGGGTCCCAGGACCCAGAGGGAACTCTGCCTGGAGTGCTCCGCCCTGCCCTCCAGGGAGTGGGCGTCCAAGCTTCTCCCCCTCTCTGAGCAGATGGAACTGGTCAAAGGTGATTTCAGAGCTGCAGACCAAGGTCACATTCTCTCTTGACCTCAGCACGGGTCCCCCCTGAGCTGAGAGAGAGGGTTTCCTGAACCGACCTGGAAGGAGGGGACATTGATCTTAGAGCACAAAGTAACTCTAGTCCTAAACAGAGGACTAAAGCTGGAAGGGTTCAACAAGAGAGGCCCTGCAATGAGAAGGCCGCCCACTGCCAGGAGAGAAAGCCCCACAGCAAGGGAGACCCGGCACAGGGGAAAATCAGAAATAACTTGAAAAACGGAGTGCCATTTACAATCCTCTGAACAAATTAATAATTTTTAAAATGGATTGTCATTTAATGTCCTTTTTAAAAGAAAGAGTATATGTATGTATATGAATAACTGAATCACTCTTTTCTACAACAGGAATTAACAACATCTGAAATCAACTAGACTTCAACAAACATAAATAATAAATTAAAAAATAAATAATAAATTAAACAATTAAAACATGTGCGGTTCTCTTGAAATAAATGTCAGTGTATGGCAAAACCAATACAGTATTGTAAAGTAAAACAAAGTAAAAATAAAATTTTAAAAAAAGAAAGAAATGGGACTTTCTAACTACTGCTGGGATCATTAGAAAACTGGCATTGACGCAGAAAAGATTATGGAGTGGAAACTGCCAGAATCATTCGATCTTTGACTGTCTCATTTTTGAGGGCGTGTTCAGGGCTGCCATGCGCACCCCCAGGGGCTGGAAGGGACTCCTCAGTGGGAGGGTTGGAGGGAACACTCCCCACTCTTTGTACAGAAGAATGCATTAAACTGCAAGGCTGAGCAACATCAGGGTGTCAGCCTCCATCTTGATCACCCAGGGGCCAGACTGCAGGGCGTCTCATACCACAGTGTGCTGCTGACTGAGGAAGGGAGCTCTGACATGAAAGTGGGAAACCGACCCCTTAACCAGCCATCTGTGGCTGCCTGAGCAGGGAACTGCCCGTGTCCCTGCTCTGGTGCATTTTTTTCCATTGGTCGTTCTTTCATGTTCTCGCTCCTTTGCTCTGTCCCTGGCTGTGGTTTCCCTTTAGCACATGGCAGGGACTCTGTTCTCTTTTCCCTTCTGTGTTCACACCTCCTCTCTCTCTGCTTTGCTCCCTCTCCCGAGTTGTTTTTCTGCACACCTGTCATTCTCTCCCGGTGCTGATGCTGGACTGGACACCAGACCTTCTGTGACACAGAGAGCAGAAGGGACTGGTCTGGCCACACTCACCTGTGATGATGATGTCCACGGGGTCACTGGGGGCTGACCACTCATAGGGGGAGCGGCTGAGAGAGCCGTAGCATCTGTAGGTGCCCGCACTTGCCAAAGTCACGGGGCCAATGGAGAAGTCAGCTGTGGCATGCCCATCAGTGAGCATCTGTCCACATCTCTGGAAATTCTCTGTGCTATTTTCTTGGTGCAGAATAAACTTCTCATGCAACATTGGTGAGTGACAGCGGAGGGTCACATTCTCTCCCACACGCATGAGGGGGCTGGGGTGGGCTGAGATGGAGGGTTTTGTGGACACACCTAGGAGCAAAGAGCTTGTGAGCTTCAGTGAGTCACCTCAGCGCTTCCCCTGACACCTGAAGGTGTGAAAAATGTCCCCATGAACCATCAAAGCCAATTGCCCTTCCTGTCTGTTCTGTTGCATTTTCTTCAGCCTTGTTCTCGGGCTCTGGCTCATGCTTTTCTTTCTCTTTGCTCAAGACCTCCAGCCTCCTCTGTGTTTATTCTAAGCTCTTTAGCTGTTAGATCTGCTCTCAGCTTCATGCATGCATACTCAGACACTTGAGTCCTGTCCAACTCTGCAACTACATGAACCATAGCCTGCCAGGCTCCTCTGTCCATGGCATTCACCTAGGCGAGAATCCTGGAGTGGGTTGCCATGCTCTCAGATTTATCCTGTCCCTAATATGTGTGGTGGGGAGCTGGGTGGTTCTGACGATGCATTCCCTGGCTCTGTTCACACTCATCTAGAATGTGGGTGATGACTGGCAGGAGATTAGAAAGGAGGTGAAGAAAAAAGGAAACATTTCCCCATCTGTGACCCCCACCTAATGCCTCTAGAGACATTCCTGGGACTCCTCCCTGGGGCTCCAGCTCCTTCATATGGGATTAGAGGTCCCTATTGGGTGGCAGGTCCCCATCCTCCCTGGAGGCAGGCAGTGGCAGCATCCTGTCTAACTAACATCTAGGGAGGCTCATCCTTCCTTTGTCAGAGCCCCCCATCTATTCAACACCCCGAGTTTAAACTCTCAGAGTGGGTTCTCTTTCTTGGTTCGTTCCTGGCTGGAAATCCTGAGTAAATCTTGGACCACTCAAGGAGCTTGGACCTAGAATGGGATTGCCTACCTAGATGGCTGTCCCAGGCTGTGCAGGCCCCTCCTACCTGTGACCACAATCTGCAGGGGGTCACTGTTTCTGGGCAACCCAGGGAAAGAACTGAAGAATGCGGAACATGTGTAGGACCCGGCATGTTCTCTGGTCACCGGGCCAAGGGTGAAGGTGCTGAAATGATTTCCAAGGAGCTCGGTCACACGGGCCCCATCTGTTTTGAAGAGTCTGAATCTCTTACGTGGCGCATGGAGGTGACACTGAAGAGTCACAGTCTGTCCTAAGGGAACCATGGGGCTTGGCCAGGCTGACAAAGAGGGCTTCTCATATTTACCTGCAAGAGAAGGAGTCACAGGTTTTGAGAGGAAAATAGGAATGGTGCCCTCTCCCCACTGGTCTTGTTGGAGCGCTTCCCCTTCAATTCTTCCAAGGCACCGACCCTAACGTGCATCACCCTGATACTCAAGGACACCTGGGGGCTAGGGACAGACAGAGACACAGTCAACCCAGTACAGACATCACGGAGATTCTAAGAATATGATTCTCAGCAGTGATTTTTATAAGAAGAATAACTCCTTGGGTTGACAAAATGCTAAAAACTCTCTCAAAACACAAAACACTGGGGATTGCTGGGTGGTCTGGTCGTTAGGACTCAGCACTGTCTCTGCCAAGGGCCTGAGTTGAATCCCTAATCATGGAACGGAGATCCTGCATGCTGTATGATGCAGGCAAAAGAAACACCACAAAAAAACTGATGCATGGAAAAGAAGTGAGAGGGCTTCCCTGTTGGATTTGTTGTAGCTCAAACATCAAAGAAACTTCCTGCATGCAGGAGAGCAGGATTCAGTCCCCAGATAGGGAAGATCGCCTGGAGAAGGAAATGGCAACCCCATCCAGTATTCTTGCCTGGAGAATCCCATGGACAGAGGAGCCTGGTGAGCTACAGTCCTTGGGGTTCAAAGAGTCGGATACGACTGATCAACTAACAGTAACACAGGCAACAAGTGAAAAAGCCACTTGACTGGAAAGAAGGAAATAAAGCTTGAAGCTGGCTCCTTTGTTAGCTAACCTACATCAAATGCGTGACAAGGTCCAGGTGGCCCTGCCTGATGGCCAGACCTGTCCCTGGGCTCAGGTCTAGTGGGCGGTCCTGCAGATCCTGTTGTTAAGGGCCGGCTGGAGATGCCGTGAGCCAGCTTGTAGGGGAGGCTCTGTGGGCTGCATCCTCTTGCTCCCCTCTCATGATGGAAATGGTACTGAGTGGGCCCAGCTCCCAGCTCCCAGGTTTCACACTGTGCCTTCAGGTCGAGTCCAGAGCTGGGCTAACCTCTGGGGAGAGTGACAATGAGTATCAAAGCCAATAGGAGGACCTGGGATCCACAGGGCAAGCGGCTCTCACCTGTATCGACAAGGGTCTCACCCCGGACGCCAGTGTATTCTGCATCAGCCCCAACTGTTCTGCTCAACAGAGGAATAAGGTATGGGGAGGACTCACCCACAGCAGCCCAGATCCTCAGACTCACACAGAATCCTAGAAGGAAAAGCACGTCAGAGATGGCTTGTCCCGATGGGCCCCACACTCTTTGCACCCTCATGCAGTCAAACTGGGTGGTGGTGCGAGGACACCGATTTCCACCATAACCCCCTCCAACAGTGTCATTCCAGACTCACCAAGACTCAGGAGGCTGAGGAGTGTGGGGCACATGGCTCTGCTTCTGTGAGACAGGAGGCAGAACTGAGCAAAGCTGACAGAGTCACAGGATGCGGAAGGTGGTCAGTGTTGCTGGTACAGTCAGCCAGGTTCGTGTCACATGGGAAGATGGCCAGCCTCTTCTCACGCCAGGGATGGAAGACTGACTTGAGCAGCATTACGGAGCATGCCTCATGACTTGATTGTCAATTTTGGTTTCCCTAAACAGTATAAACATAAGAGGATTTGAACAGATCTTGCTGCCTTTAGGAAGTAGTAACTGTGCTTCAGTGTATACCATGCAGGATGCTTTTCCCAAGCTCACGATAAATCTCATTAACCTTAACTCTTCACAGAAGAGAAACCACATGTTCCCACCTCATATATCAGGCTCAGTGCAGGTTGCCAATTAAAGACTGATTAATAGAGACTTTTATTCTGCATTCTTATGAGAGGACCAGAGATACATATTATGGTTCTTTGAAAATATGAAAATATTCTGCATTGCAGTATATGTTATTAGGGAGCTAACTCTGTTAGTTTCAGGTGTACAGCAAAGTGACTCAGATGTACAGACACATGCATCTGCTGCTTTTCAAATTCTTTTCCCACTTAAGTAGTCACAGAATGTTAAGTAGAATTCTCTGTTTTATACAGTTGGTCCTTGTGGTCATGCTTTTTTCATATAGCCGTGTGTATATTTCAGTACTAAACTTACAATATAACCTCCCCCTGACACTATCCCCCCTGGTAACCGTAAGTTCATTCTCTGTGAATCTGTTATGTAAATAAGTTCATTTACTTAGATGTCACAAGTAAACGATATCATGTCTTTTCCGACTCTTCTTCATCTGAAGTTATTTCGTGATTGTGAGTGGAAACTTTGCACACATAACACTCTCTCTGTCTCTCTTTTTTCCTCCCTTTCCAATCCAAGGACCACACATGAACACAGAGATAACGTGTTTAAAGGTGACTGTGGTGTTTTTTTGGGAGGGGGATTTGTTCTGCTTAAAAAGTGGACCACATTCCTTCCTAGATACCCTTCTGTTGCTGCTGCTGCTAATTTGTTTCAGTCGTGTCCAACTCTCTGCGACCCCATAGATGGCAGCCCACCAGGCTCCCCCATCCCTAGGATTTTCAGATGAACACAAAATATGTCAAGTAGAGATTTTTCAAGCTCCAGAATGCTTGAGTGAGAGGTGTGTGCACAACAATCAACTCCAAACTGGGAAAAAATGGCCCAGCTGTTTCAGGACTCCACGGGCAGACATACACCCAGTTCAGCTGTTTTTCATGTACAGGGAAGAACCTCAGTAAGGGCTGTAATTCCACACCATTGTGCTGGGGGTGGGGGTCGTTAACCTTAGTGATGCTCCCTAAGTGATAAACCTGGTCTCCTCTTGATCATTACGTATGTAATGGAGCAACAGTGCAGCCACCCTTCTTAAACTGTCCGTTTATTTCCTTAATATCGTGTTTCAGAATTGATCTGTATCCTTTGTCCTTTGAGTTTGTGCATTTTTACTGTCATGTAATGTTGCATTGCAGATATTTAAACCACAAATTTTTAAAATTAAAAAAATATTGAAATATAGTTCATTTCTCTCATACAGCAAATTGATTCAGCTCGACATAGATCTTCTTTTCCATTATGACTTATGGCAATATACTGAATAGAATTCCCTGTGCCATACTGTAGGACCTCATTCTTTATCCATTCTAGGTATAAATAAATTTCACCTGCTCATACCAAGCTCCCAGTCCTTCCTCCTTGGCAACCACAAGTCTGTTCTCTATGTCTGTGAGTCTGTTCCTGGTTCATTGACATGCTCCTTTCATGTGATATCACATGAAAATTGTCTTTCTCTTTCTGTCTCCTTCCATGAATATGTTAATCTCCAGGTCCATCCATGCTGCTACAAATGACATGATTTCGTTCTTTAAATGTCTGAGTGGTGTTCCATTCTCTGTGTGTATAAGCATATGCATCTTCTTTATCCATTCATCTCTCGATGGACAGTTAGGCTGCTCCCATGTCTTGGCTATTGTAAGTTTTGCTGCTATGAACATAGGGGAGCATGAATCTTTTCAAGGTATAGTTGTTTTTTTTTTTACCAGATATATGCTCAGGACTGGAATAGTTGGATCATATGGAAACTCTATTTTTACCCTTTTTGAGGAACTGCCATACTGTTTTCCACAGTGGCTACACCAGTTTCCACTCCCTCAACAGTGTGAGAGGGTTTCCCTCTCTCCCCATGCTCTCCAGCATGTTATTCATCAACTGTCTAGTGATGGCCATTCTGATGGGTATGAGGTGGTACCTCCTTGCAGTGTCAATTTGCCTTTCTCTACTAATTAGCAGTGCTGAGCATCTTTTCATATGCCTGTTGGCCATCTGTGTATTTTCTTTTAAACCACAGATATCAACTGTGAGAGGGACGTCTATGGGTTTTGTCTAAAATGAACGACACCTCTGCTAACGTCTCAGTAATGGGCTCTGAGTCCAACCTCACATTGTCTGTCAGGGGACAGAGTGATGAGGTCTTCAGGAAAGGAATAGTGACTGTATCTGGAAAGCCAGCAGACCAACAAGACGGCAAACATGTGCCCCAAAGAATCATCTTACCTGAGTTAGATGGGCTTTTGGGGGATTGAGAGGGATGGTCCAACAGTGTTTACTGAATGTAAAATAACCTTAGCCCATGGGGAAGAAAATTCCAAGGAGAAGAGAGAACAATTCAGATTAAATACCCACGTGTGAACTCACACTTTCACACTTACACTAAAAGAGGAGGAGGTGTGGCTGGTTGTGGCAGTGTTTTAATTAACTAGTTAATGTTTGTGCTGGTGCTTCGTCGCTGTGCACAGGCTTTCTCTGGTTGTGGAAAGGGGGCTACTCTTTGCTGTGGTTCAGGGTCTCTCATCGCCATGGCTTCTCTTGTGGAGCACCCACTCTAGGCACATGGGCTTGTGGCCAATGGGCTTACTTGCCCCATAGGATGTGGATTTGTCCCATTTTGGGGATTGAACCAGTGTCCCCTACATGGACAGGCAGATTCCCAACCACTGGACAACCAGAGAACTCCTGTCCAAGCTTTTTCCCCCCTTAATTTATTTATTTTTAATTTTAGGACAATGACAATACTGTGATGGCTTCTGCCATGCATCAGCATGGATCAGGCATAGCTAAACTTACGTCCCCGCCACTGTGGAAAAGTTTTAATGCTGGAATCCTTTGTTCTTCAAGCCGTCCATGCAGGTCTGGTCGTAATATCCCTTTAAGCCCCCAACAAGACAGAAGTTTCTGTCTGTTATGTAACTTTTTATCTCTATACAAATGGGAAAGTGTTATACCTTTCAAGTTCAGAGCCTTGAGAATAGTCTTAGTCCCTCAGTCATGTCTGATTCTTTGCAACCCTATGGATTGTAGGCCACCATGCTCCTTGTCCATGGGGAATTCTCCAGGCAGGAATATTAGAGTGTGTTGCCATTTACTTCTCCATCCTTGGGAATGGGTTTTCCTATATTACAAGCTTTAGGCAACATTCTTTTACCAAAGAGTCAGCATGACTAAGCACAGACAGCAGAGTGCAAGGGTTAGAGCTGAAGGAACGGACCCAATAGGAAGTCAGATACAGAGATGTGTGCTCTCCCTTTGAATGGATAAATGTTATCGACTCCCAAACTACTGCAATCATTTGTCCTCCCACCAGTAACATTGTGCTTGTGCTTAGTCGCTCAGTCGGGTCTGACTCCTTGTGATCCTCTGGGCTGTATGTAGCCCTCCAGGCTCCTCTGTCAATAGGGATTCTCCAGGCAAGAATACTGGGGTGGGTTGCCATTTCTTTCCATGGGGGATCTTCCCCAATTGAGAGCTCGGGCTCAGGTCACCCACATTGCAGTCGGATTCTTTATCATCTGAGTCAACAGGGAAGCCCACAAGTAACATGATGTGGTTCAATATTTCCTCCCAAAATGGCCTTTGCTCTCCACTTACCTTTAGTGTGGTCATGGTGGGATTTTGACATCATGCTCTCACTATCAGTGTAGCATAACACTGATGTGGAATTTATACCTTAAATTTTAAAATTGAAATATGAATAGAATGCTAGCTTTCTAATTAAACTAAAAATTGATATGCAACAAATATCAAAGATTTCTTGCACAGCACAAGGAACTATGGTCAATATCCTGTAATAACCAAAATGGAAAATAATCTGAAAAAAACCATGTGTGTATATGTATAACTCAATCACCTTACTGTGCACCTGGAACATTGTAAGTCAGCTACACTTCAATAAAATATATATATTATGAAACTTAAAAATGTAACTAGTAAAATAAATAAATTTTAAAATGAAATGAAAGAAAGTAAAGTTGCTCAGTCGTGTATGACTCTTTGCGACCCCACGGACTCTAGCCTGGCAGTCTCCTCCATCCATGGGATTTTCCAAGGAAGAATACTGGTATGCCTTGCCATTTCCTTCTCCATATAGGGCAAGTAAACTACAGCCTACTCCCTGATGTTCTATGTACTCACTTGTACATTCCAACTCTGCATACAGTGTGTTCACATGGACACCTTGAAACTGCCCAAAACAGGCTCAGCCCAGATGGTGGCTTGTGAAAGGTCCCTGGAAGGAAGTCAGAGGCTGAGTCCTAGGACCTCTCCACCCCTCAGTCCCCAGCTCAGCTCAGCTCAGGAGCCCTTCCAGGTTTCACCAGCATCACTCTAGAATCCCAGTGCCCCCACCTCGCCTGCTGCTGAGTTCCTGGGACTCAAGTGAGACACGGGTCCCTGGAGCTCCGGGAGGACTCACTTGCAGGGCTCGGGGTCCTCTAGCTCAGACTCAGCCTTGGAAGTGAGATTTCCCACTGAAAGCTTGGGCTGATTCTCTCCCAGTCAAGATCCCTGGCTCCTCCAGCTGCTCAAGCACTGAAAAAGGCTGCGTGCTGAAGAACTGATGCTTTTGGACTGTGGTGCTTGAGAGGATTCTTCTTTTTTTTGAAAATTTATTTATTTATTTTCAGTTCAGTTCAGTTCAGTTGCTCTGTCATATCTGACTTTTTGTGACCTCATGAATCACAGCACACCAGGCTTCCCTGTCCATTACCAACTCCCGGAGTCTACCCAAACCCATGTCCATTGAGTCAGTGATGCCATCCAACCATCTCATCCTCGATCGTCCCCTTCTCCTCCTGCCCCAAATCCCTCCTAGCATTAGGGTCTTTTCCAATGAGTCAACTCTTCACATGAGTTGGCCATAGTACTAGAGTTTCAGCTTTAGCATCAGTCCTTCTAATAAATACCCAGGACTGATCTCCTTTAGGGTGGACTGGTTGGATCTCTTTGCAGTCCAAGGGACTCTCAAGAGTCTTCTGCAACACCACAGTTCAAAAGCATCAATTCCTCAGTGCTCAGCTTTCTTTATAGTTCAAGTCTAACATCCATACGTGACTACTGGAAAAATCATAGCCTTGACTAGATGGACCTTTGTTGGCAAAGTAATGTCTCTGCTTTTGAATATGCTATCTACATTGGTTATAACTTTTCTTCCAAGGAGTAAGCGTCTTTTGCTTTCATGGCTGCAATCACCATCTACAGTGATTTTAGAGCCCAGAAAAATAAAGTCTGACACTGTTTACACTGTTTCCCCATCTATTTGCCATGAAGTGATGGGACCGGATGCCATGATCTTCGTTTTCTGAATGTTGAGCTTTAACCCAACCTTTTCACTCTCCTCTTTCACTTTCATCAAGAGGCTTTTTAGCTCCTCTTCACTTTCTGCCATAAAGTTGGGTCATCTGCAGATCTGAGGTTATTGATATTTCTCTCTGCAATCTTGATTCCAGCTTGTACTTCCTCCAGCCCAGCGTCTCTCATGATGTACATTGCATAGAAGTTAAATAAGCAGGGTGACAATATACAGCCTTGACGTACTCCTTTTCCTATTTGGAACCAGTCTGTTGTTCCATGTCCAGTTCTAACTGTTGCTTCCTGACCTGCATACAGATTTCTCAAGAGGCAGGTTAGGTGGTCTGGTATTCCCATCTCTTTCAGAATTTTCCACAGTTTATTGTGATCCACACAGTCAAAGGCTTTGGCATAGTCAATAAAGCAGAAATAGATGTTTTTCTGGAACTCTCTTGCTTTTTCCATGATCCAGCGGATGTTGGCAATTTGATCTCTGGTTCCTCTGCCTTTTCTAAAACCAGCTTGAACATCAGGGAGTTCACGGTTCACGTATTGCTGAAGCCTGGCTTGGAGAATTTTGAGCATTACTTTACTAGCATGTGAGATGAGTGCAATTGTGCGGTAGTTTGAGCATTCTTTGGCATTGCCTTTCTTTGGGATTGGAATGAAAACTGACCTTTTCCAGTCCTGTGGCCACTGCTGAGTTTTCCAAATTTGCTGGCATATTGAGTGCAGCACTTTCACAGTGTCATCTTTTAGGATTTGAAATAGCTCAGCTGGAATTCCATCACCTCCACTAGCTTTGTTCATAGTGATGCTTTCTAAGGCCCACTTGACTTTACATTCCAGCATGTCTGGCTCTAGGTGAGTATGAGTGAACACACCAGCAGGGTTTTCTGGGCCGTGAAGATCTTTTTTTGTACAGTTCTTCTGTGTATTCTTGCCACCTCTTCTTAATATCTCATGTTTCTGTTAGGTCCATACCATTTCTGTCCTTTATTGAGCCCCTTTTTGCATGAAATGTTCCCTTGATATCTCTAATTTTCTTGAAGAGATCTCTAGTCTTTCCCATTCTATTGTTTTCTCTATTTCTTTGCATTGACTGCTGAGGAAGGCTTTCTTATCTCTCTTTGCTATTCTTAGGAATGCTGCATTGGAGGCTAATTACTTTACAATATTTTTGTGGTTTTTTGCCAAAAATCTACATGAATCAGCCATGGGCCCACATGTATTCCCATCCAGAACCCTCCTCTCACCTCCCTCCCCATCCCATCCCCCAGAGTCATCCCAGTGCACCAGCCCTGAGCACCCTGTCTCATGCATCGAACCTGGAGTGGCGATATGCTTCACATATGATAATACACACATTTCAACGTTACCCTCTCAAATCATCCCACCCTCACCCTCTCCCACAGAGTCCAAAACACTGTTGTTTACATCTGTGTCTCTTTTGCTGTCTCACATATAGGGTCATCATTACCATCTTTCTAAATTCCATATTTGTGTGTAGTACCCTGTATTGGTGTTTTTCTTTCTGGCTTACTTCACTCTGTATAATAGGCTCCATTTTCATCCATCTCATTGGAATGGATTCAACTGCATTATTTTTAATGTCTGAGTGATATTCCTTGGTGATGGACATGGGGCCTGAAGTGCTGCAATTCACTGGGTCACAAAGAGTCGGATATGACTGAGTGACTGAACTGAACTGAATAATCTTAGTCTCTGCCATACATCAGCATGGGTCAGCCATAGCTATACTTATGTCCCTTCCACAGGGAAATCTTTTAATCCTGGAATCTCTTGTTCTCAAAGCTGTTCATGCAGGTCTGATCATAAAGTCCTTTTAAGCCCCTGACAAGACAAAGCGTTCTGTTTGTTCTGCCACTTTTTATCTCTATACAAATGAGAAAGTGTTATACCTTTCAAGTTCAGAACCTTGAGAATAGTTTAGTCCCTCAATCGTGTCTGACTCTTTGTGATCCCATGGGCTGCAACCCGCCAGGCTCCTCTGTCCATAGGGGTTCTCCAGGCAAGAATGCTGCAGTGGGTTGCCATTTCCTTCTCCAGGAGATCTTCCTTCATTGCAGGCAGTTTCTTTATCCTTTGAGTCACCAGGAATACTCACCAGTAACATAATGTGATTCAATATTTCCTCCCACAATTAACATTGCCCATTGTTTTCCAGTTACTTTTAACGTACATGGAGGGAGTTTGACATCATGCTTTCACTACCAGTGTAGCATAACACTGATGTAGAATATACCATAAACTTAAAAATAGGAATACGAATACAAAGCTGGATTTCCAATTAACAATAAAGATATGCAACAAGAAACAAAGATTTGTTGTATAGCATGGGGAATTATAGTCAATATATTGTAATAACCTAAAATTGAAAATAATCTGAAAAATAATGTATGTGTACTTGTATAGCTGATAGTCACCTTGCTGTGCACTTGAAACATTGTAAGTCAACTACACTTCAATAAAATATAAATATTATGAGATTAAGAAATGGAACCAGTAAAATAAATAAATATTAAAAGAAAATGAAAAAAAATGAAGTCACTCAGTCATGTCCGACTCTTTGCAACACTATGGACTGTAGGCTGGCAGGCTCCAATGTTCGTGGGATTTTCCAGGCAAGAATACTAGAATGCATTGCCATTTCTGTCTTCAAATAGTGCAGGCCAACTGCAGCATACTCCCTGATGGTCTGTGTGCTCACTCTCACATTCCAAGTCTGCATAAGGTGTATTCACATGGGCACCCTGAGCTGCTCAAAAGAATCGCAGCCCAGATGGTGAGTTTGTGGAAGGTCTCTGGAAGGAACTCAGAGGCTGAGTCCCAAGACTTCCCCAAACTCAGTTCAGGAGCCCTTCCAGATTTCACCAGCATCACTCTAGAATCCCAGTGCCCCCAGCTCCTCCCACACTGATTTTCTGGTACTGAAGTGAGAGAAGGGGAACCAGGAGCCCTGGGAAGACTCACCTGCAGGGTTTGGGGTCCTCTGGCATGGACTCAGCCCTGAAAGTGAGAGGTTTGTCACCGAAAGCTTGGGCTGATTCTCACCCCATCAAAATTCCTCGCCCCTCCAGCTGCTTGAGCTCTGTGGTTCCAGTGAACTAGGGGCAGGATGGGTGTCCCGTGCCCTCCTGCGGTCCCCTCCCTGCCCTGCAATTCTGGCCTAGAAGGAGAAGCACAGAGGGGATGGAAGGCATGTCTGCAGCTCTGAGTGCCCAGCCGCCCCCACCCCCACCCTGTACAGATGAGGAGACCACGGGGCCCTAGAGGACAAACAGGATGTGGTCCCTGGGGGGCTGCTCCACCCCTCGGGGTTCCCACAGCCGTGGACCAGCAGCGAGGGGGCTGCCCCTCCGTGGACCTGGAGCCAATGTCTCCAGGCAAGGCTCAGGAGGCATCTCAGCCCAGACCTGAGGTCTCAGCTCTTTCTCTTTCTTCCCAGTCTGACAGCCTGCTCTAGAGGGTGGGATCCAGGTTCTCGTCCTGAGACAGTCCCGGATGGATTGGCTCCAAATAGAACTCATAAGTTTATTTTCCCAGTCCCCTCCAGAAATGGAATTTACTTCTCATCTTTGGTCAGTTCATAAATTACTGCGGAGCACCTACTGTGTACCAGGCATTGGTGCCACAGAGCAGAAATACACCCATGACCCAGGTAAACCCATCCTCTGTGGGTGCTTGAAGAACTCAGATTCTGCAGAATGTGGGCATCAAATGCTAATAATAAATTATTTTTTTAAAAGAAGAAACAAGAAAATAACTAGGTTCCATGTCTACATTGTAAACATTTTAAAAATTGAAGCTCCTGAACTCTGGTCCAAGCACTTCATGGCAAAATATATATATATTAGGGAAAAAGTATAGTGACAGATTTTCTTTTCTTGGGCTCCAAAATTACTGTGGACAGTGGCAGCAGCCATGAAACTAAAAGACCCTTCTCCTTGGAGGAAAAGCTGTGACAAACCTAGACAGTGGTGTATTAGAAAGTGCTGTGCCAACAAAGGTCCTTATAGTCAAAGCTATGGTTTTTCTAGTAGGGATATATGGACGTGAGAGATGTACATAAAGAAAGCTGAGCACTGAAGAACACATTTTTAGACTGTAATGCTGGGGAAGACTTTTGAGAATCTCATGAGCAGCAAGGAGATCAAACCGATCAATCCTAAAGGGAATCAATCCTGAGGATATTAATTGGTAGGACTGATGCTAAAGCTGAAGCTGCAATAATTTGACCACGTGATGCAAAGAACTGACTATTGGAAAAGACCCTGATGCTGGGAAAGATTGAGGGCAAGAGGAGAAGAGGGCGACAGAGGATGAGGTGGTTGGGTGACATCAAGACTCAATGGACTTGAGTTTGGGCCAACTCTGGGAGACAGTGAAGGACAGAGAAGCCTGGCATGCTGCAGTATATAGGGTTGCAAATGTCATACATGACTTAGTAACCAAACAGCAACAACAGCGTCTACACTGTACTTGAGGGAACAGCTGCTTGAAGAGGTGGAGAGCCATGGGGTAGGAGCGAGTACATTCTAGAGAGAAAAGAACATTCCATAGAAACCTGGACACAGGGTCTTACTGAAGGGGACAGGGGAGTTGATGGTGGTCATGTACAGTGCTGTCCACTGTTCAAGGATGATGATTTTATTTTTAAGAAAAAATGGAATATATATGCAAGACACTGTATGATAAGAAAACTTTATGAAGGTCATATTATGTTAGCTGCTGTAGAGAAAAGGGAAATGAGAGTATAAATTTATTTTTCTAATTAAAAATAAATAATTTTGACCTTCAATTATTCTGATATGGGCATGTCAACCAGCATTCTAAATGATTTATGTGGATTTTTCTTATGAAAATTGCCCCTTAATAAGGCAAAAACCCATTAACAAGTGATGTAAATGATAGTGTCTATCTTTGTGTCTACTTTTGATTGGGGGTACAAAAGGAACTTGTTGAGTCTGAGTGTTCTCAGAAGAGCTGATGTGAGAGAGCACACAAAAGTTAAATGGCCCATTTTGTGTGTGTGTGTGTGTGTGTGTGTGTGTGTGTGTGTGTGTGTGTGTGTGGTGTAATTGCGCCAGTATCATTTGGAGGGAAGAAAAGGTGAGAGCTGAGCTTGGAGGCGAGGGATCAACTCTGGAGGACCATGAACAGACCTGAATTCAGATAGAAGAGTTTGGAGTTTGCCATGAAGATGTAGGCACCATGGAAGTATTTGGGGACAGAAAGCAGATTCTGAAATGTGAGTTAGAAAGATGAAATGTGGAGGGTGAACTGGAGATGGGAGTGTGGGTCTGGAGCTCAGAACCCAGGGAGGTTATGGCTGGGATCCAGGTGTGGCTGTGGGTGGACTCTGTGGATGGAGAGGACAGCAGGGGCCAGGGGGATCCTGGGGGCTGAATTCTTTTACTGTGTGATTGAATATGAGATGTAAGAGTCAAGGAGTTGAGTGTGACCTTCAGCAATGCCCTCAGAGACCTGGTGAACCCAGGGGTTGGGGAGTGAGGAGGGCTGGGGAGTTTTGCAAAGTACACTTTGCTCCCACAAGAAAGCACAACCCTTCCTCTTGGGCCCAGAGGGCAGGTTTTACTTCTCCCAGTGACAGGTCAGTGTCTGTAAAAAGCAGACTGTGTCTCTGTCCCCTTGAGGGGACGCATGTGAGTCATTTCTGTCTCTTCAAAGCATCCTGTGATGCTGCCTGTTGCTCTCCTCTTCAACCAACGGAGACTCTGGGGTCAGACAAAAATGGTCCTCGTCAGAGTTCCTGGTCAAGGACAGACGCATGTATTAATACATATGGTATACTTCAATGAAGCAAAGTAAAAATAAGACCGGAAACAGCCTGCTAAAATCATCAACTGCCTCAGGAAGTGGTATTGCAACCAGTGAAATCTATTGAGCTATCTATGTACCTACCTACGTACCATCATGGAGAATGGAATGCAAACTACTCCAGTATTCTTGCTTGGAGAATCCCATGGAGAGAGGACCCTATCAGGTTTCAGTCCAAAGGGTCACAAAGAGTTGGACATGACCGAGTGACTAAGCACGTGTATCGTCTATCTGTCCAGTTTCACAGAGTTATCATTGACATACGGCCCTGTGGTGTAGAAGCTAATGACCTGACTTGCATATATTATGAAATGATTACACGTTCAGATATATCCCACAGCAGTGTGGTATATGCTCTCTCACAGTAGCAACACAGAAGCCCCAGTATGTCTTCACTTCTAGCGATCCTGACATTACTCTTGGTAAAACAGTTCTTGGGAGATTTAGTTCTAAGCCAGGGGAGAGATCACACACACGACCTCAGGGAGCAACTAAGGCTCTGTGGAGCTTGATTTTCATCCCATTTGTCAGCTCAGTTCACACCAGGGTCTTCATGGTGTTATGCTCTTCAGCCTCGCTCTTGCTTGAGCCAAGCCACAATGTGTCAACAGTTGATAATTTAAAAGACAGAAGATTCTCAAATCCTTTGCTTTGGTGAAAAGAAGCAAAAAAGCCAAAACATGCAAATATCGATGGATTAACACAACACATGCAAAGCCTCCCTGGGGCAAGTGTTCTCTCTGCAGCCCTCAGTGATCTGGCCTGGAATGTCCAGTAGAATTCTCTGTGATGATGGGACTTTTTTTAACATCTGCTCTGTCCAGCACCGTAGCACCTGGCCATGTGACACTACCAAGAACTTGAAATGTGGTGGATGTAACTGAAGAACTGAATGCTTTTCTTCATATACGTGTAGAGTCATCATACCACATGGCTGGGTAACTACTTTATCAGCTGGTGCAGATCCAGACTGAAGGAGATTTTGTTGTCATGTTTCTAGCCCTGGCACCCCAGCACCCTCAGGGCACATGGCTGGGGAAGGTTGAGGGGGTTTCCCCAATGGCTCAGTGATAATGAGTCCACCTGCCAATGCAAAAGACATGAGAGACGTGGGTTCAAGCCCTGGGTCAAGAAGATCCCTTTGAGAAGGCAATGGCAACCCACTCCAGTATCTTTGCTTGGAGAATCCCGTGGACAGAGGAGCCTAGCGACTACACACCATCCATGGGTTTGCAAAGAGTCAGATATGACTGAATCACCTTAGCACGCACACACGAATCCTCACATGGCTAGTGCCACCATAATGGATATCTCAAATAGAATATACTTCATCTTTTTAAAGCTGACCTAGCATTGATTTTATTATTCTTCATGGAAAGCATTTTATTTTAAATGTAACAGTGTGCACATATCAATCTTAAACTTCCAATCTATCTCTCCCACCACCCTTCCCCTCTGTAACTCTAAGATTGTTCTCTAAGTCTACAAGTCTCTGTCTTGTAACTATGCTCATTCTTGTAAAAAATTACAGCATAGACATTTTATTTATTTATTTTTTTAATGGAATAATTTGAAGAATCAGCTGGCAAATTTTTTATGCTTTGTTGGAATTTTAGAAAAAGTAGGATGATCGTAGTAACCTACCCAGTATGTGTGATTGACTATACCTTATCCCCAAATGGTGAGATAGATAAAAATGTAGTCTTAGAATAGCCAGAAGATTACTAAGAGGTTGTGGGAGTTTTGAAGATGATCCTATAATTCTTGGACTGCACTGTTACCTCAGAGTTGCTGGGCTGCTTTGGAGGAGGAGAAGGAGTGTCCACAGAGGAACCCCTTAGAAAAGAGATCTAAGTCCTTGATTTGTAACACTCTATGTGCTCACAGCCTGGGGCCAGGTCAGGGCTCAGCAAGGTCATGGTTTACATTGAATTCTTCATAGATACTGGGCACAGTGAAGGGGTGCATGGGGTTCAGAGGAGCGGGAGTGAACAGTATCTTGGAGAGGGTCCTGTAGTTCAAATGGGCATATATCACGTCTTCTGCTGTAGGATCCTGAGAAAAAGGAGGTGTGAATGATGGACTGTGACATGATCTTCCACGGATGTGGCACTGGGCATTGGAGGGGCTCAGGATATGGCAAGGATTTGGCCTATGAGGACTCACCTCACCGTTCACTGTTCTGTCTTCCTTGGGCTCTCCTTCTGTGAAAGAAACATCTGAGAATGGAAGAGAGTCAAGGCTCTTTGGGGTGGAGGCAGTTATTCCAGACCTCCGTGTCTTTGATGGAGACATCAAAGCCAGAAAAAGACAGGGGTATGCCCCAGGTGTTGAGACTGTCTATTCCACATGCACGCACGCATGCATGCGTGCACACACACACACACACACACACAAACAACCATATACAAGCCCAGCCATTCATGGACTGTCTTATGAACCTGTGCAAACCAATGGACCCATCCTACGTCTCCTGTTATGGACCATCCTTTTCTGTGTAACAGCAGATTCCCAAGATCATGTAGGGAATAAGAACAGATGTCTGTGGTGAAGGGAAGAACAGGGCTTGGAATGTCCCTGGTGGCCCGGGGATTAAGACCCCACCATCCAGTGCAGGGGCATGGGCTCTATCCCTGGTGGGAGGACTATGATCCCAGCTGCCTTGAAGCAACTAAGCCCCACGTGCTGAACCCGATGAGCCCACGAGCTCTGCAGCCTTGAATTGCACCCCAGCTCCACAATGAGGAACCCCCATGCTGCAGCCAAACCTCATGCAGCCAAGAATAAATCAACACATATTTTCATAAAAAGAACAGGGCTCCATGTGTCTCTGGAAGACGGTCCATCAGGGATCTTAACACAGGAAATCAGTTTTAACCTATAGGAAGTGAAAATGCCATCCTCTGCTATGAACCCACCCCTCTTTGGGTCAGATGATGCTGAGCTCGCCACCTTCAGACTTACAATTTGGAGTGGAACACCAGTGACAGACAAGAGTAGCGAGGATGATGCTGGTAGAGGTGAAGGCCATGACAAGCCCAAGGACAATGCACCACGTGCTGGAATGTGCTTGAGGAGGCAGTGCTTCTACCAACAAACAACTGGAAGAAAATCTGGTTATTTGGTGAGTAGGCTATGCCCCTACACTGGATTTATTGTATCCTTGCGTCAAACTGTCAGCATCTGTCAACCTGATCAGTTATGGTCTCCACTTCCCAGAAGGTACCAAAGCATCCAGGAGAGATGCTACCAGTGGATAAAGTAAAGACGCTGTGCAAGATCAGCTCAGGTCTGAATCAAGGTCTCCTGAGCATCGAAGCAATTGT